>CM060395.1:29308894-29853636 GCA_030545235.1 Helianthus tuberosus
ATCATGTGGTTGCCATATGTGGCTTAGCTGTGGATTGCTGTGTGCTTGTAGGCTGGAAAACTACAAACGCACAGGTAAAAAATATTAAAACTACAAAGATAAAAGAGTTTGCTTTGACGACATAGATGTATTCTGGCGTAAGCTTGACTTGCTCCTGTGTAAACTGGTAGACGAGGAAGTCGATGTTGTAGCAGAGCTAAATAATGTGCGGCAACATTTAGAGGCGCAGTCCCCCGTTCAGCAAAAGAGTTTGCTTTCAAAGATAAAAGCGGTCTTCACCCCGAAATTGTCAACCAAGAAACCACCGATCGTCCAGCAAAATACTTGCGGTCGGCCTACATCAAATAAAGTACAAGAAAGGCTAGATGAAGCTGCGAGGTTAGATGAAGCTTCGAGATACAGCTCCTATGGCGAGGACAGCAACGTATATACTGCTTCCCCCAAACATAGGTACGATTTACCCCGACACAGCTCATACGTACCGTCAGAGGGCTCTCGTGCAACTGGTTTGGTTGTAAAGTCTGAAAAACCTAAAATGCAACGAAACAGTTCAACGAGTTCTAAAAAGAAGGAGACGCAGGATGATAAGGGTTTTCCATTAATGAAGGGGGACGAGCACTTGTTAAGCATTAAGAGGTTTAAGAATCAAATTCCATCAGAGTTTCACTCTTACATATCGCGTATGCAAGATGTGACCCCAGACGGTCATTGTGGGTACAGGTCTGTGGCTGTCGGGTTTGGTTTTACGGAACACGCATGGCCCAATATTCGAAGAGATTTACTACTGGAGATTGACCATAACAAGCCGCGTTGGAAGCATGTATTCGAAACATATAACAAAGGAGACTTTAAACGAATACGTAATAGCATCGAATGGCCTTCAGTGAAAGGGTGCAATCCAAGTCACTGGATGGAAATGCCCCACGTAGGGCTTCTCGTAGCGCAAAGGTATAATATTGTCCTCCACGTGCTAAGCATCGAATGGAGCTCTACCATCTTCCCATTAACGGATGCCCCACTAGATCCACGACCTCAAACGATAACGCTCGTACATGTTGACGGGGGACACTTCATACATGCTAAGTTGGAAGGAGACTACCCCATGCCTTTAGCGACCCCATTGTGGTCGACACATCGATCAATAGCTGCGAAACGATGGGAAGAAATGTATAGACCGCGGTTACAGCGCTACTACGAGTTAACCAATCCTAAATCAGACTCAGACAAAGACAGAGAACCGAGTATAAATGTTATCGAAGATTAACCGGAAACTTGTATTTTTGTAAATTGTAGAAATTTTTTAATTTATAAAGTTTGTATCATTAAGCGGAAACGAGTTTTTAATTTTGATAATTCATAATTTTTGTATTATTTTTAGGTTTTCTATAAATAAACAAAGGAAAACAGAAAAAAATAAAAAAAAATTGAGCTTTGTATACGCTGCGTAGGGATCCCTACGCAGCGTATGAGAAGCAAATGACAAAACAGCCCCTGTGTTTGGCTTCGTATAGCCTCAGCACAAGGGTTAAAAGGTAAAATGACAAAACAAATACGTAGCGTATTGATCCATACTCGGCGTATGTAAAAGGCGGACAATTTTCCCCCCAAATCAAAGTTTCAAAATATAAATATGTTCAATTACTTTTTTACCCTTCTGTTAGGGCTATACGAGGCTGTTTACAAGGGCAAAAAGGTCATTTTCTGACCTTTATATACGCTGCGTATGGCTCTCTACGAAGCGTATATAAAGGTCATGAGAATGACCTTTATACCCTTCTATCCATGCTTCGTATAGGCACAACAGAAGGGTATAAAGGTCATTCTCATGACCTTTATATACGCTTCGTAGAGAGCCATACGCAGCGTATATAATGGCCTTAAAATGACCTTTTTGCCCTTGTAAACAACCTCGTATAGCCCTAACATTAGGGCAAAATGGTAATTTCAGAAGTCAAATGACCTTTTTTGACTTTTGTATACGCTACGTAGGGACCTCTACGCTGCGTATAGGTTCTGATTTAAATCAGGAAAACTCCTACGCAGCTCTGTTCTTCCCCAATTGCAAACATACACAAAATACAGAGACATACGAAGGCGACTACGTATAGGCGACCGTATACACGCGAATTCGAAGTATAAACTAGGTATATACTCAACTTATTTAACTAATTTTGATTTTTTTAGTATTTTATCCGTAAATCAGGGTGTATCTACTGTAAATTAGGGTTTACAGTGAATTAGGGGTGTTTGTTTGATTTGTTTGATTGTTGTGTCTAGTTGCTTTACATGTCTAGGGTTTACAGTGAATTAGGGGTTTACAGTGAATTAGGGTTTACAGTGAATTAGGGGTCGTTTGATTGTTTGTTTGATTGTTGTGTCTAATTTAGTTATGGATTTGGATTGTGTTTAACTTAGAATATGGTTGTAATTTATGGGTGGCCATAATGGGAAAGAAGCTTCAGTTTATGGTGTTTGTGGTGTGCAACATTATGGCATTGTTTTTATCCCTAGGAATTGTTAATGTGTTAGTTAGTGTCATCTCATTTAGGCGAAAATCAATGATGAAATTGTTAGTGGCAACTCATAAAATTATGTGGGTGTCTACTATGTTTATGGCAGCAGCCTATATCGCTGCGACTTGGATCATTTTGCCACAAGGGTCTGGCTCAAGATGGTTGGTGATTGAACTGATGGTTGTTGGGGTAGGATGCACCCTCATTGTGCTTTTAGGGTTGGGTGTTTTGTTGATGAAACAATGGTCGAGAAAGAAAGAATGGCGGTTAAGGAAAGGGAAAAAGACAAAGAAGGATGGTACGCCTAATAGTAGTCTTAATAGTCGCGTTGGAGAGATGCGTTTTGTTAGGAATAGTCATCCGTCTTCGTCTAGTAACTCGGATATTGATAGTTCTGATCATGGTTACCAGGTTTACTAGTTAAGATTTCATCATATACATATGTTTATATCAGTTTCTTGGGTTTTTGTATGGAGTAGATATTATAGCATATAGCTATTTTTGTAACCTATGTGTATGTATATGTGGCATTTATTGTTGTTAGTATTCACATGTAAAGTATTACTTTTTGTTAAACTCAATCATATTGAGTTACTTGTATTTGGTTATTGGTTATTGCCTTATTGGTTAAATCAGCTGGTTTTGTTAGTAGTAGCTAATGTTCTACTTAGTATAAATAACCCCTTGGATTGTTGCAAACGCAGCCGTTTAAACGCCCTTTTACAGCTGCAAACGCGGCCATAAACGGCAGCGAAATCGCAGCCGTTTGCGGCCGCGTTTGCAGCCGCGTTTGCAGCCGTAAAGGGCGTTTAAACGGCTGCAAACGCAGCCGAAAACGGCAGCGATTTCGTCGTTAAAATATTTTTTTATTATTTAGTCAAAGTCGAACCGTAAGGCGCGTAGGTCTCTAACGAGCGTCGAAACTAAGTTCGTCGTTTTATATTTTAACGACGAACTTATTTCGACGCTCGTTAGGGACCTACGCGACTTACGGTTCGACTTCAACTAAATAATTAAAAAAATATACATGAGAAACGCCCCTATTTCGCAGCCGTAAACAGGCGTTTAAACGGCAGCGAAATCGCAGCCGTTTGCAGCCGTAAAGGGCGTTTAAACGGCTGCAAACGCAGCCGCAAACGGCAGTGATTTCGCAGCCGTTTGGGGCTGCGTTTGCAGCCGCAGAGGAAATATATATATATTTTTTAAACTTAAATTGTTTTTTTTTTAACAGAAAACTGTTCTTTTTAAACAGAAAATATTTTTTTTTGGTTTTCAGGACGAGAAAGATGGAGGAAATGGATATAGAACTAGCTAATCCGGAGCAGGCGCAGCGGCAGCGGCGGGCGCGTCCACCGGCGGATTCTCTCGAGAATCACCCGTATTTGGAGTTTCCTCCGGATTCCGACGCTGCTCTCCGTTGCGAGAAGCTTCGGAAGATGCATATCGGTGAACATTTTGCGGTTTCTTGGAAAACCCTCCGGAAGCTCGATGTTGAAGATTGGGCGCGGGGGTTTGTTCCCGTTGATTCACCGTGTGATCGGCTGTTTGAGCTATCCTTTACGCCGAGCTACAGGGAGATACTGATCGAGTTTTTGTCGTCGTTCGAGTTTCATCCTCTTCGGCCAAATGAGGCTGTGGACCCCGCGCAGCCCCCTCCCCCACCCGAGGTTTCGTTTCGCATGGCTGGCCAGGCGCGTTCTATGTCACTTGAACAGTTTGCGGTGCATAGCGGTTTGTATACGGAGGCTGAGATCGCTACGGATCTTTATACGACGGTACGTTTAACACAAATTTTGTATTGTTATTATTATTATTTTAATATATAACATTTAAGATTTAATATTAATTTAACGTTTAATAAACATTCGTGTAAACAGTGGTTGGTAATGGTTGATAAACCCACGCTTTTAGGGTTTTGGGCTCTTATCGCGGACATCGATCAGTGGGACCACTGACAATCCAAGGGGAGGGTTACGACGATTAAGGATCCACTCTTCGTTAGTTATTATTATTTTAATAATAGTTATTATTATTTAAATAGAAAATATTTTTTTTTAAACTTAAATTGTTTTTTTTTTCTAAACAGAAAACTGTTTATTTTAAACAGAATTTTTTTAAACAGAAATTTTTTTTAAACATAATTTTTTTGAACATATTTTTTTGATGATCTTAGTTTTGACGCTCGTAACGCGCGTACGATCCTAATGAGCGTCGAAACTAAGTTCGCCGTTAATTTTTTTTTTTATTATTTAGTTGAAGTCGAACCGTAAGGCGCGTAGGTCACTAACGAGCGTCGAAACTAAGTTCGTCGTTTTATATTTTAACGACGAACTTATTTCGACGCTCGTTAGGGACCTACGCGACTTACGGTTCGACATGGACTAAATAATAAAAAAAATATAATTTAACGACGATCTTAGTTTTGACGCTCGTAAGGCGCGTACGGTCCTAACGAGCGTCGAAACTAAGTTCGTCGTTAAATTTTTTTTTTTTATTATTTAGTCGAAGTCGAATCGTAAGGCGCGTAGGTCTCTAACGAGCGTCGAAACTAAGTTCGTCGTTTTATATTTTAACGACGAACTTATTTCGACGCTCGTTAGGGACCTACGCGACTTACGGTTCGACATGGACTAAATAATAAAAAAATATTATTTAGTCGAAGTCGAACCGTAAGGCGCGTAGGTCCCTAACGAGCGTCGAAACTAAGATCGTTGTTAAAATATAAAACTTAGATCTTAGTTTCGACGCTCGTTAGGGACCTACGCGCCTTACGATTCGACTTCGACTAAATAATAAAAAAATATATATTTTAACGACGAAATTAGTTTCGACGCTCGTTAGGCCCGTACGCGCTTTACGGACGACGTCGACTAAGCTCGTTAGGCCCGTACGCGCTTTACGGACGACGTCGAGTAAATAATAAAAATTATTTAGTCGACGTCGTCCGTAAAGCGCGTACGGGCCTAACGAGCGTCGAAACTAATTTCGTCGTTAAAATATATATTTTTTTTATTATTTAGTCGAACCGTAAGGCGCGTAGGTCTCTAACGAGCGTCGAAACTAAGTTCGTCGTTTTATATTTTAACGACGAACTTATTTTGACGCTCGTTAGGGACCTACGCCCCTTACGCTCGTTAGGGACCTACGCGCCTGAATGTGCAGCGATTTCGTCGTAAAGGGCGTTTAAACGGCTGGAAACGCAGCCCCAAACGGCAGCGAAATCGCAGCCGTTTGCGGCTGCGTTTGCAGCCGTTTAAACACCCTTTACGGCTGCAAACGGCTGCGATTTCGCTGCCGTTTAAACGCCGGTTTACGGCTGCAAATGCAGCCCCAAACGGTTGCGAAATAGGGGCGTTTCTCATGTATATTTTTTTAATTATTTAGTCGAAGTCGAACCGTAAGTCGCGTAGGTCCCTAACGAGCGTCGAAATAAGTTCGTCGTTAAAATATAAAACGACGAACTTAGTTTCGACGCTCGTTAGAGACCTACGCGCCTTACGGTTCGACTTTAACTAAATAATAAAAAAATATTTTAACGACGAACTTAGTTTCGACGGTCGTTAGGAGCGTACGCGCTTTACGAGCGTCGAAACTAAGATCGTCGTTAAATTATATTTTTTTTATTATTTAGTCGAAGTCGAACCGTAAGGCGCGTAGGTCCCTAACGAGCGTCGAAACTAAGATCGAAGTTTTATATTTTAACGACGATCTTAGTTTCGACGCTCGTTAGGGACCTACGCGCCTTACGGTTCGACTTCGACCAAATAATAAAAAAAATATAATTTAACGACGATCTTAGTTTTGACGCTCGTAAGGCGCGTTCGGTCCTAACGAGCGTCGAAACTAAGTTAGTCGTTAAAATATTTTTTTTATTTAGTCGAAGTCGAAAAGTAAGGCGCGTAGGTCTCTAACGAGCGTCGAAACTAAGTTCGTCGTTTTATATTTTAACGACGAACTTATTTTGACGCTCGTTAGGGATCTACGCGACTTACGGTTCGACATGGACAAAATAATAAAAAAAATATAATTTAAACAGAAAACTGTTTTTTTTAAACTGTTTTTTTTAAACAGATTTTTTTTAATTATTTAGTCGAAGTCGAACCGTAAGGCGCGTAGGTCTCTAACGAGCGTCGAAATAAGATCGTCGTTAAAATATATTATAACGACGATCTTATTTTAACGACGATCTTTTTTCGACGCTCGTTAGGGACCTACGCGCCTTATGCTCGTTAGGGACCTACGCGCCTGAATGTGCAGCGATTTCGTCGTAAAGGGCGTTTAAACGGCTGCAAACGCAGCCCCAAATGACTGCGATATCGCAGCCGTTTGCGGCTGCGTTTGCAGCCGTTTAAACGCCCTTTACGGCTGCGATTTCGCTGCCGTTTGCGGCTACGTTTGCAGTCGTAAACGGGCGTTTAGACAGCTGCAAACGCAGCCACAAACGGCTGCCAAATCGCTGCCGTTTGGGGCTGCGTTTGCAGCCGTTTAAACGCCGGTTTACGGCTGCGAATTAGGGGCGTTTCTCATGTATATTTTTTTTTATTATTTAGTCGAAGTCGAACCGTAAGTCGCGTAGGTCCCTAACGAGCGTCGAAATAAGTTCGTCGTTAAAATATAAAACGAGGAACTTAGTTTCGACGCTCGTTAGGGACCTACGCGCCTTACGGTTCGACGTGGACTAAATAATAAAAAAAATATAATTTAACGACGATCTTAGTTTCGACGCTCGTAAGGCGCGTAGGTCCATTACGCGCGTTAAAATCCGTAACGAGTCAAAAATATATTGTTTTTTTATCCTCATTTAGTCGATGTTGTCTGATTATTATTTACTGACTGGTTTCCATTTATACAGGTATTTGCACAAAATGATTTCCACTTCGATCACTGCTCGAAACAAAAGCCGGGTGTGGTGTACGAGTGGTGACTTGTTTTTCTTATATTGCCTCTTATACAAGAGGCCGTGCGCTCTCGCCTTCTGGTTGGCGTAGTACTTCGCCTCCGCGCATCATCGACAGGAGCGCGGACTGCTATTCGGCAGCGCCTACGTGACCAGGATAGCCCTTGCGTTGGGCTATAATCCGGAGAATGACCGCGGCCGTGTAGGCCCGGCGACACAGCCGAAGCGGATGGGGATGAACACAGTAAACGGAATGCAAATTACCAAAGACTTCCCATGTGGGAAGCGGTTAAAGAAACTGGACGACACGCAATACGAGCTTACACAACTGCCGGAACAGTTCCCTCCGGTATATCTCCCGCACGATCCGGAGTCGCCGGAGCCGCATGAGCCGGCCGTCGTCATTCCGCAGCCACCACCGCCGCGTGGACCAACAGGGGCGCCTCAGTTCCCACCCCATGTTTGGCCCGGTCCTGACCCATCACATCAGCGGCAGCTTCGGTTAGCTGAAAGGAACAACTATCTGTTGGAGTGGGTGGTTGCAGCGCTGCAGCAGCAGCGACAACATGACGGATTACCTCCACTACCCTTCATTACGGATGCGGAATGGGATCAGCATCAGCAGCAACAACAGGAGCATCAACAGTTGTATTTTATCATTTTGTTATGTATGCACAAACTTTTCTTGGATATATCAAACTTTTGGTGTAAACGGTTTAACATATTCTGAAAGGTTATATACTATGGTGTACATATAAAATTCTGGAAGTTTAACATGTTCTGTTGTACATATAAAATTCTGGAAGGTTATATACGCTGCGTATTGACCTATACGCACCGTATATAAACCTGGCAAAAATTTGGTGCTTCAAACCTACCAAAATGACCCCAAATTTGCAGATGTTTTATATACGCTGCGTATAGGTTTATCTACGCTGCGTATAGGTCAATACGCAGCGTATAGGGTATTAACCCTATACGCTGCGTACACCATATACGCTGCGTATTGACCTATACGCAGCGTAGATAAACCCTAATTTTGCTAGGGTTTGGTGTGCCAATAGGCACTTTAGTGTGCCTATTGGCACACTCTTCATGGAATTTTGTGAATAGGTGGTGGTTGTGGTGGATAAGGTTACAAAGTGTCAGGAGTTTTAATCAAGTGAAGAGATTACTAAAATGCCCTTGATGCAAACGGTTAAACTAACGATCAACAAATAGAAGAAAGTGTAGCAAATTGCAAATGTGATGGGTTTAAGTGTTCAATGTTTTCTTAGGAGCTTCTAAAGTGTCATGAAGGTCAAATCACAGGGTTGTAAACAATACAATTATAAATGTCACTTACTTGTCGAAAGTTATTAAACAAGTGAGGGATAATAAACACTCTTTTCAGTTTCTAAAAATATTTTAATGCGTTATTTTTGTGTTGGAACATGGACGGATCTAGAATATAGCGTGTAAGGTCCAATCGATCCCGCAAATTTTTTATTTTTATTTTTTATACGTAATGTATATAGGATCGTTTGACCGACCTTTGAAATTTTTGAATGCTGGCCCTGATATCTTTTAATTTACCTGTCATAAATCTATACGTGTTGCATTTAGAAAACAAAGTGAAAACAAAATAATAGTATCAAATTTGACTAAGTGCCTTAGTTCTCTATAGAAATAGCTATTTAAGAGTGATTCACCTTTTTGTGATCATTTTCCCCTCCACAACCTCATTTTAAGTTTTTAACAGTGATTTACTTCAATTTAAGAATATTTTAGGTACTAAATAGAACTAAGAAAAGAATATTTTAACTTGAATTAAAAAAAAAAATATATGTTATTTGTTATTAAATTGAAAAATGAAAAGGATAGAATTAAAAAGTATTATAAAGGCTGCCTAATTGTAGTCAGGTTGCACGCAGTGGCGAAGGATATTTGGTGCCCGGGGGTGCACCCGCCCACCCCAATTTTTCGGTTAAAAGTGTATTAGTTCCGATTTTTTGTCCGAAATTTTTAAAATTATATAGGATCGCCCCCCGATTATTTTTCCTAAATTGTATATCCTAAATATTTATACACTTTGTATAAAAATGATAACCATTGGGTGTCAGACCAGTGGCCACCGACCCCCACTTTAATCCGGCTCGAGGACCCTGTGAGGTCACGGGTTCGAATCTTGGTAACCCCAAGTTCTTCAGTTCCCCTCGAGTTGGTAGGGGTTGCCAGGCAGCGTTGTCGGGTCGTTAGCTTGGGAAGTGGGATCACTTCCGCGGTTAGGGGTACCGTGCATCTACCCTTTTTTGTATATAAATGATGGGTAGTTTGGTAAATATATTTTAACTTTTGTTTGTTTAACCCTAGATTACCCACCACACAATAAACTTAATGACAACTTAATACCAAGTTATCAATCATCTTCTTCCAGACTTCCCGTACTCCCGCCCGTAGCTTTCTGAGGCCATTCTTTTTCCAATTCCATCAAGACTGTTTTGGTAATAATCCTTTTAATGAATGAATTTTTTTAGTTTTATTTGAAACTATTATTATTTGACCCGACCTAAACCGAATAGCCGACCCGACCTGAAATATAAAGATAGGAAAAAAAAATTTTAGGTCCCATCACTTTACGCCCCCTCGAAACTTTTGATCAAGCTCCGCCACTGGTTGCACGTGAAGGCCTTGTGACCGATGTTGCTGTTGTTCCTCCCATACTCGACAGTCGACACCCTTTTCTGCTTTCTTAATTTGTACTTTAACTCTCGTTTTCATGTCTTACGTAAATGTTTATTAAAAACTGTAATTTAATTCTAGATATTTAGACTAGGATATTGATCTAAAGAAGAACTAGTATTCTTATAGTTAAGGGATCAAATGAAAAAAAAAATATATATATTACGTTAAAAATACTTTTATTTGTAAAGTCAAACCCTTGTCTATTTCAAACTAGACAAGAGTTTGACTTTACAAATAATAATAAGCTTAAACCAATAACATTATCGTTTCATATCTGTGTCTAATGTTATTATCAGGACCTAAAGTAAATTCATATAATTGATTAATCTATTGTATTTCCCTACTTAAATAATAACTTATATTTAAAATATATCCTCTCAAAACAAACCTAATTCACAGTGAATGATAAATTTTGATATCTATATTACTAAGTCTATGATAAATGCATAATAAATTTTGATATGTGTAAAATATATGTAGGCTTAATTTCAATACGTGTAAGATGAAATGGTTTTAACTAATTGATTAAAGTGATTAATTAATGGGAGAGAAACTATTTAGGGACTTAGATTTTCGATTTGTTTGTCTGATGTTTGATTTTTAGCATGGGGTCACTCTGGAAGTAGTATGTGTATCCTCAAGAATAAAGTTAAAGATTTGTTATCTACATCTATCCTACCAATAACTTTGCTATGCATGGGATTCACCGGGTGACCTTTAACCATTATATCATTAGTTCTCTCTGTTTTCATATTGAATTCTTTTTCTCGAAAGATCCTCCCTCTGTATTGTTATATGTATCAAATTTTAAATTTAATTTTTCGTCATAAAAACTTTTTTTATATATATATATTGTATAATATATAAAGTTTGATTCAATCTATACATTAATAACTAAGTACTAAAAGTTTTTTAAAGATTTAACTTTAAAAGTCATATAGATGTTGTTAGTGTTATGATATTTTTTTGTATAATGTTCTCCTTTTAGCTTTTATAATAAAAGTCATATACATGTTGTTAGTGTTATGATATTTTTTTTTGTATAATGTATTCCTTTTAGCTTTTATAATATTAGGAGTATGCATGCATGCATTCGAGTCGCACTGAAATCAATATCTTGCCATAAAATGTTAGCTTTCTCTATTCACTCGAAGGCCATTTGGTGGTGTATCTTTGTTTGGCTTAAATTGCTGATCTCCTAGAGTTTAATTCCTGTGTGGAGCTAAAATTGGGTCCAAGTCAGCTGGGATGCAAAGTTTGGAACAAGGTGATCTATGTGGTTCTCTATACGACTATATGGTGAATCTCGAAGGCAAGGAACAAGGAGTTCAATAAAAGTTTCATCCCTATTGCTTGAACGGTAGAGAATATTAGAATGGACTCGTTTATTTGGCATAGGAATATTGTTAAATTAGAAGAGATGGTGTGACTTTAATACTAATGTATTTGTTTTTGTGTAGGATCTCTAGCTCTTGCTGCCTCTATTTCCTTCTTTTAATAAGAGCAGTTGTTAAAAACACTCAAAACAAATTAAATGGTGAAATAAGATTTTCAAAAGATAGAGATCCATTTTATGCCCATCACATCCCTAGAAAAAGGAAAAGGAAGTAGGACTAACAACATACATACCAATGACTAATGAATCTGAATTACCAAGTGGGTTGAGGTTGACATGGTTAACAAGGGGTTAGAATAAAGTGATTTAAAAAACAAAATTATCTAAAAAATATAGTCGGTAAATATTAGAACCCATGACAATAAGTTGCAAGATGAGAACAAAAAACCAATTGATCTAAATGACATTTTGATCATTTTTAAGAAGTGATGTATATGGCTTTTGAAGTTAGTTGATTTGTGATTTTGAAATTGGTAGAGGTTTGCAACTGCACTTGCTACAAATTAGAATTTAGAAGAAATTGGAGTTTTGTTTACACAATTCTATAACTATTGTTGAAGTTAATTTTGACCTTATTTTACACAATTCTATAACTGGCATGGCCGCCAAAATCATCCATCGCCATAGCTACCACATTGCTACCACAGCCATCATACATGGTAAAAACAAATATATATTCTAAAACTACTTCTTTCAATCTGGACCCATTTTGCTAATAATTCATTTTAACCTAAACAAAATTGATTTTTCTAAAATACGCATCTTGACCCGAATCAGTTTACATGAACGCAGTTTAATATGGTTTGCTAACATGACCTATAACCCATCTCAGTCGTTTTGTCATACTTAGTTGCAACAAAGGATATCCCCTCTTGATCATGCGTGCATTCAATTACCAACTCTGAAAATGAGACCTTTTCATGAAATAACTATTAGTTTATAAAATAAATATACTTTATAACAAACATTATAAACAAATACATGATGAGCAATATTATAGCAATTAGAAATTCAAAGTTAAGAATATGACGGATATTAGTTAAACCTTGACGAGTTTGAAGTTTGCGTCCTTATTGCATAGAAGATTCTAATTTCCGAGCAGCGATCCACAAGTCTAGTGTATGAAGAACATACGACTATATGTCTATGTCATTCCTCGAGATTCCATGGTGATGTCTGGTTTGATGAAGAACTGAACAAATCAAACAAAACTGAAGCTTGGATAATCATATTTAGCAAGACTTGAAGGGATGTAGGTGTAGGTCCCTCGGAGGATGAGGTCAAACCTTAACCTTGTTATGTCTAACACACTAGCGAGTGCGGAATCCAAGCTAGCATGCAAACCGATAGTTTATATGAGAGAACACAAGCAACAAAGAGAAAGGTAGACACAAGATTCAACGATTAACACCAATGTATTAATACTATGAAAGGATCAGTTACAGCACAAGGTTTACAAATGTTTTCTGTAAACTCTCTCAAACTCTCTCATGTGTGTGTTCTTTCACACTTGTGTTCTTGATGAAGTGAACACATTACATGGGTATATATACCCATTACAGCCCGTCTGGTCGAAGGATCAGATAGACTGATCGAAAGATCATCTATCGAACTCAAACCTATCGAAGGATCCACATATACACCTCGAAGGATGATATCCTTCGAGGTTCATCCATCGAAGGTTTATCTTTCGAGCTCATCGAAGGATCGAAACAATCCTTCGATGACACATCCTTCGACACAGACATATTACAACCATTGTCTAACTGTTTGGCCAAGTCAAACCAGGAGGATGGTTGACTTGGTCAAACTTACAGGACTAACAAAGACATCGTTTTGTATCATGACAAAGTACAGACAAAGTACAGACACAAGTGCACCAACAAACTCCCCCTTGGCTGTAGCTTTGTCTCGATCTTTGACGTCCTTTCAACCGAGTCGAAACCAAGTCGAACTGAGCTGAGTCGAACCGAGCCGAGTCGTGTCCACAAAATATGTATCAACAAACTCCCCCTTGGACGCTACTCGTGAGGTTCAACTTCGATGTCTTCCACGTCGGAGGATCTTCAAAGTCTTCACGCGTCGTAAGTAGAAAGTGTATCAACAAACTCCCCTTTTCATTTAGGTAGTGTGTCAATAAACTCCCCCTTAGATTGAACTCTCCATTGAGTCATGCTCGTGAATCTTTTGACTTGTCAATTCTTCAGATCCTTGTGGTGTTGATGAAGGGTCAACGGCAACTCGATCATTTTATCCTTTGAGTGCCTCCACTTCGTGTCTTCATTCCAAAGCTTGTCATCGAACATGTTCTCCTCGCCTTTAGCATCTGCACATGCAAGAAAGCTAAACGCATAATGAGAACAACCGCTTGGAATATAGTTAAACATTTAAACAAATGACACATATGAGATCAAATCTCAATCAAACACCGACCGACAATATTTTGAAAGTTTAGAAAAGTACTCAATTTTAGTCCTTTAACTTTCAAAACTTGTTAACTTCGACTGTTTATGAAGATGCAATTGTTTTCCGGCTTAGAATCAGGATTTTGGGTAGGATAGACTCGAGTTCCAACATCAGTCAATCAAAAATAAACTAGAAGCAAAATCTTTTTGGATTTTAAAAAGTTTATATTAAAACACACCTAAAATCTTTTTGGAATTTTTCATTTTTCAAATGTAAAGACGGAAAGCAATAAATAAATATATACAAAGATACAGAAACTGAAAGCAGTAAATAAATATTTACAGACATTCTTTTTGCGAGTTTCGAGGGTAAGAGAATCATATCAGTGTACGGTCACGCCAAAACGCTCTTGTTGTTTTTATAGTTAACAATTAGATAAACATCCTATAACAATTATCGGTATTGTTATCCACATAAGCTCAACTTATCATTTGTAATCATGACGAGGGGATACGTTAAGGTATGATTTATACTTACCGACCGGTGTTCATCCACATCACGACACATTCCCGTATCAAGGTATGCACAAGGGTTCATCTTACCGGTGAGTATACCGATTATCATCTGTTTGACCGTATATGATGTGAGAAACTCACTTATTTTGACTGAAAACAAGCCCTATGTGATAGAATCACTTATTGATGAGGAACTTGATTTTCAGATGCATGAGGGCACATGAGCAAGTCCGTGAACAGGTCAGTACTTTCGTACAGCAAAGAGACGAACTTGACTCCCGCATAAAGAATCTGTGATATATTATCACTTATTTTGTGTGGACATGTGATTGTTGATCACTTATTGAGGTCGAATGCAGTATGTACACGTATGTATGGTATCATGGAAGATCTAGACTTGCGTCCCCGTTATTTTTCGGTAAAAGATACAACCATGATACCCAGATGATAAGCAGCATAAAGACCGAATATCTCAGAACCTCGGCAATCTCTCAAACGAAATTTCGGTACTAAGACCATATGCCAATGAATGGTTCCCACCTGGTCTTCAGTCGATTTAAGTTTATATCACCCTGCACACTTTAAAATGATTGTGAGCCTACCGATACATCTTATATAGAGCTGCTTATCGTTTTTCATTTTGCATTTCAGTTTAAAAAAGGTTTCAACAGACCACTGATCTACTATCATTTTCTCTTTTTCTCGCCAGGAAACTCATTTTTGTTTTTCTTTTGTTTTTGTGTTTTGAAATTTTTCGATGTTTTTGAATTTTTCTTTCAAAAATGGATTTACTCCCCCTAAAATCAACAAACTAAGATAAAATTTAAAACACAAAGGTATTTACAAAAATGATTTTCCGATGTTGGTTAACTCATGTTTTACCTCAGTGCCCTTTACCAAAATTAAATTTTAATCAGAAAAGATTTCTTGAATTTTGGAAAAATGAGTTGGCACGTCGGTAAGCGGTGCGGACCATGACAACATTGTCTGGCCAAAGAGTGCTGTACGAGATAATAATAATTCATAAAGCAGCTTAAATATCGACAAGTAAAGGAGAGATTAGAATTTTAAAACCGTATCCTGCAACTGCCTCGTGCATTGCAATGAATCTGAGCGCTCTCCCAAACTGGATATCCACCCGGTGTGGATTTCGAAGTCGATTCTTTGTAGCTACTGAGAAGTCTCTTGACAGCAACAAGATCATAAACCTTTGGGTCCGGCTGGTCTTCCATATTGCACCAGCGAAGGTCTTTGTCTTTCTCTTTCAGAAGTAGTGTGCGGTTGTTCAATCCATGCCAAGGCATCCGCACACCCGGTTGGTTTGTTCAACAAACACATTTTCTTCAATCACACCACGAAGAAATGTACACTGCACGTTCATCTTGTTGATTTTGAACATCAGACGTGCTGCAGGTGCGTACATTTTGATTGAATCTATCCTGGGGACCCGATTAAAGCCTTTAACAATCAAACTTGAAATGATTTTCAATTTGTCGAAGCTTTTCAATCTCTTTCGACAGACAACTCTGCCTTCTTTTCTTTTTCTCTCCATCACAGGCAACAATTTCTTTTGTCGCCAATCTTGTGCATGGATACTCCACTATCAACAATCCTATGACTATCGATAGTTCCTCCTGGAACATCCTGCACACTCACTCAGAGATTAGTTGGAGAGGGGGACCCAAGCCTTCACAGACTTAGGTTGCCCCTGAGAATCAAGAAATGTAATTTCAATTTCTTGAAGGTCCTTCAATTGCAAGCCTCCTGCTGAATCCTCACCTGTTTTCGGTTTCCAAGTTTGTTTTTGTTTACCGGATTGTGTATTATTTACAGATTTAGAAATCTCCGGTTTTAACGGTTGTGACAAAATTGGTTTCCTTTTGACAGTTTCTGGTTTTAAAGCCTTTTCGATCACCTTCACATTTTTACGTCGTTGTTTTGTTTCCTGTTCTTTAACTGTGCGTTTATCATGTTTTGGAGAAACAAGACGACGTTGTAAGTGACCTTGTTCAGAAGGGGCTCTTTCTACAAAATTTGGTTTGGGCGAGTTTGTGCAGTCTTTAATGATGTGCCCAAACTTCCCACATTTGAAACAAGTTCTCCTTTCAACAAACTTAGGAGAATCTGATCGACGACCTGACGTTGAAGTTGTAGACCCAGAGGTACTTGCTTTTTCATCACACCCATTTGTATGTTGAGTGTAATTGTTTTGAGCATTACGTTTTAAAATCTTGACTTGTTGGACAAAATCGATGTTGGATTTGTTTTCAAAAGTCTCAATTTTATCAGTACCTTTTGATGCTACAAACTTAACATCTTTTTCTTTCTTCTTGTAACGAGCTCCTTTTGATTCAACCTTAGCCTTTTGCTTTGGAGCTCGTTGTTGTTGTTGTTTACCCTTAAAAGCGACAGGTTGTTGTTTAGTCGGTAATTTTTGGTTTCCAAATTGTTTCCTCACTTCAGCTTTTGGAATAGGATCACACTAAGTTACTGAAACTCTCGGGATCGCTTTTCCCAAAAATTTAGTTGTATTATCTTCAAACACTTTATCAATCAAGGATTGATTGACGTTTTTTATTGGAAAATCTTTGTTTGAATAAATTTTATCATCACCGACTAAAGTGTACAACACGTTATCACTTTTAACAGTAGACACTGTCTCAGTGATAGGATCTATCTCTTGTTTAGCACCAGTTGATTGCACAGCAGGAGTAGGAGGATCACACAGAATGTGATTCTCAAAAGGCACTTCTACTCCTTTTCTATCATCAAGAGATTTATCCTCATCACTCACATCTGATTCATCATCCGAAGAATCATAGTCCTCAATGGTTGGAGGACTTTGATTTGAAGCACATGATGACTTTTCCTTGCTATCAGATGAGCCCTCCGATGAATTGTCCGTTTTGAACCCTAAGCCAGTTGTAACTTCCTCATAATCAAGAGGTACAGTTGGCTCAAAACGCGGCATTTCCTCCTCATCGGGCGACTTGGTATAGTCGTGTCTCAAAGGGGGTGGACACTTCCTATAACCAACGCCTTTAACGTTTCCCTTTAGTTGCTGAACGTCAATGATGTGATCAAGCACATATCGGGAGTTTGAGTAACTCTCCAATTTGAGTTTGATCGCTTCATGCTCACATTTCGCCACGGCTAGCTCTTTCTTTGTTTCCTCAATGATATTAATGTAGTTATTAATACCAATTTGTTTGTTACAAACAGTTTTTGTTAATTCGGAAACACTTTTCTTTTGGGTTTCAATAACTGTTTTAAACTCCTTTTCATTGCGAGCTAAGGCCATGTTTGCCTCCTTGCACTTTGACAGTTCAACAACTAAACTCTGATTGTGACTATGAACCGTTTCAGATTCACGTTTCAATTCAGCACATTCAAGTTTTAATTCTTCACAATCACTACATATGCTAGGAGTAGGAGGATCAGAATTTACCTGACTTGTCGAGGCCGAGACATTCGCCATAAAGGCAGTCTGATAAGAAAAAGATCCATTTTCAGAATTAGAATCTCCTGCATTCAAGCTTTCTTCATCTGAACTCCCACTATAACCCGAGCTATCATCACTTTCAGAAAACTCTTCCTTGTGAACATGCTTGATGTGATTGATAATTTTTTCATAGCATGCAGTTCCACCTCCTTGATTATTATCTCCCAATTGTACAGACCAATCACATCCTTCATCAGCTTGAACTATCAATGCCCGGTTGGGGTTTGAAGGCCCTGACTGGTTGGTTTGGTTGTTAGCAGCTACTATCCCTCTTTCGTTGTTAGCTTGATTTGAAGTACTTGTTTGATTTTGGAAGGGATTTTGGTTGCCTTGTTGGTTGCCTTGTTTGCTCGGTCGCGTGCATTCACGTTTGAAGTGACCCTTTTCACCGCAATTAAAGCATGTGACAGCATCTTTATTGAACCCGTACTTCGTATCATTTTTGCCTTCCAACGAAGTTCTTCCAGTTCGAGTCATGAAATCCTTTGCCCTTCTGACTGCACTTGCAAACGCCCACTTGATATCCATTAACTCCATTTCATCCCTGTCTATCTGCTGATAGTCTTCGTTTGTCAAATTAATGTTGCCAATTTGACTTGCGACTAATCCGCTGTAGGCATTAACCATAGTGGTAAGAATTTCAATGTGATCCCGTGCAGCTTCTACACTCACTTTGGAAAAATTTGAAGTATCAGGTTTGTTACCATAGAAGGCTTGTTGTGGTTGGGTTTGTGGTGGGGGTTTAGAAAAATAGGAAGCTGGATCAAATTGGGGTTGGGGTGGTGCAACTTGAGGTTTTGAAAAATAGGAAGCTGGATCAAATTGGGGTTGAGGTGTGGCTACTCCTCCAAAATAGGATCTTGGGTCGAAAGCATTTGACACATAAGCTGTTTGTATCTTTGGTTGCTGGCTTGTACTAGCAGCAGGAGCAATCCCTCCAAAGTACATCTCTGGATTTTGAGGGACAGGAATTAGTTTAGCTTTTCTGATCTCTTCTGCATCCTTGTTCTCCAGCTTTTGAACAAACTCATAGATACTCACAGTATCCAATACACCTGTATGCTTTAACAATTCAATGAATGAGCTCCACTTTGGTGGTAGAGCATCAGCAAACTGTGCGACTATTTCCTGTGAAGATACAACAACCTTGTAAGAAATCAGTTCACTAAGTAAATGATAAAAACGAGTAGTCATATCATTTAGAGTCTCATTCTCCAAGAACTGAAACGATTCAAACTCTTTCTTCAATAAATCATGGCGTATCTTTCTAGTAGCTGCATTTCCTTCTCCTCTCGCTACCAATGCATCCCATAAAGCGTTCGTGGTCTTACAATATGAGAATTGATGAAAGATGTCTCTGTGAAGTGCTTGAGTGAGAATAGCATACGCCTTCTTCTCCAGATCATATGCCTTTTTCTCGGCTTCTTGCATATTGTTGAAAGTTGTCACATTTGATCCTGCTTCTTCAAGAGCTTCACTAAATGCAGAGGTGAAGCACGTCCATAATTCTGTGTTTTGCCCTTGAACGTAATTATGGAAACGACCCTTCCATGATGGATAGTCGTTCATGTGATTCAGCTTTGGCGGGCGATTGTTGCTACCCGTCTCATTCTCACTAAGCAAAATATTTTGAATGCTCTGATTTTGATTCGCCACCATTGCCCATTGACTTGAACTTATTGACTGTTGTTGTTTAGGTATTGTACTCGTCATATATTCGGCCAAAGACATCTGTTTTTGAGCTGGTTGTGGATTCGTACTCCAATCCCAAGGGCTTGTGCAGCTCATATTTGACGTATGAATGATAACAACCTGATTAACACACTTGAAACAAACAGTTAAACAACTAGGATCGAAGGATTAATACTTGTTCGAAGGATCAACAGTGTTCGAAAGATCACTGTTGAATTTCGAACAATGATTTCGAAAGATTCTCCAATAGAAGGATCCTTATCTTTCGAAAAAGAACTGTAGACCGAAAGATGTATGCTTCGAAAAGATTCCTTGGATCGAAGGATAAGTCACAGACTTCGAAGGATGTTCGAAGGATGATTATCTATCGAACTTCCTTTGATCGAAAGATGATCTTTCGACTTCGAAGGATATCCTTCGATCTGCACTGACACAGTTGACAAAAGTGACAAGTTGGTGAAAAGGTGATGGGCTGGTGAAAATCTTTCGGCAGAAAGTATGGTCAGACTATGATTTTTACCAAAACCAAGATTTTGAACAATAAAATATGATAAAAATCGAAGGTTCTTATCCAGAAACCGGTCACCGGAGTAAGCCGGAGTTTGGCTGGAGATGACCAAACTTCTTAAAAACAAGTTTTTAAGTTGCCCAACCCGTCCTTTAACACACCCGGTTAGTTTAGAACACGTTTTTACTTCAAGAAAAGCAAGAAAAACACTAAAAACAGATTCTAAACCATGTGAGTTTTTGTCCAAAACACTCCAAAGTCTTGTATAAACTCGGTTTTTAACAAGGAAAAGAGCCACGGCTCTGATACCACTTGTAGGTCCCTCGGAGGATGAGGTCAAACCTTAACCTTGTTATGTCTAACACACTAGCGAGTGCGGAATCCAAGCTAGCATGCAAACCGATAGTTTATATGAGAGAACACAAGCAACAAAGAGAAAGGTAGACACAAGATTCAACGATTAACACCAATGTATTAATACTATGAAAGGATCAGTTACAGCACAAGGTTTACAAATGTTTTCTGTAAACTCTCTCAAACTCTCTCATGTGTGTGTTCTTTCACACTTGTGTTCTTGATGAAGTGAACACATTACATGGGTATATATACCCATTACAGCCCGTCTGGTCGAAGGATCAGATAGACTGATCGAAAGATCATCTATCGAACTCAAACCTATCGAAGGATCCACATATACACCTCGAAGGATGATATCCTTCGAGGTTCATCCATCGAAGGTTTATCTTTCGAGCTCATCGAAGGATCGAAACAATCCTTCGATGACACATCCTTCGACACAGACATATTACAACCATTGTCTAACTGTTTGGCCAAGTCAAACCAGGAGGATGGTTGACTTGGTCAAACTTACAGGACTAACAAAGACATCGTTTTGTATCATGACAAAGTACAGACAAAGTACAGACACAAGTGCACCAACAAACTCCCCCTTGGCTGTAGCTTTGTCTCGATCTTTGACGTCCTTTCAACCGAGTCGAAACCAAGTCGAACTGAGCTGAGTCGAACCGAGCCGAGTCGTGTCCACAAAATATGTATCAACAGTAGGATGTTGGATGCTTTTCTAGTTAAAATACGTAGTCATAGTTTTTGGGCATAATAAAGTTATTTTCTATCACACATAGGTCGCATTGTTCACAAGTCTTTCTTATCGTATTCGTATTCATGATGTTTTGTGTCATTCCAACTCTTCCGCAAAGATCTCTTGATACATAACTATAGCTTTCTCTCTTTGATTACATATAAAACAGTGAATGCAACTTTTCTCTCTTTATACTAGCTTTGCAATATCATTTCCATCCCTTCCATCATTTTCTTTCCTAGAGTCTTTATTTTCTTTCGTAGAGTCTTTATACTAGCCTAAGAGCATTTACATCTCCTCCGTCATTTTCTTTCCTAGAGTTTAACTAAAAATTATACTTTTTAAAATTTATCTTTTATTTTAAAAAATTTCTCACATCCCATCTATTATTTTTATCTTTATCTTACTTCCAAAAATTTATTATATTATATTTCTTCTTTTTATACACTTACAGTAATTTTGGTGATTGATGAATAGTAGTTTTTCATGTATGAACAAGTTACTGTAACAATTTTTCAAAATATATGGATGGGGTAGAGAAATGGTGGATGAGATGTAGTAAGCTTTTGTAGTTTTTTTTTTTTTTTTTTTAATTTTAAAGATAGAGGAGGGGTTGATGCATAGGATGTGAATGCTCTAAGGTCCTTGAGCAAAGGCAAAGTGGCGGACTTAACCCCTTAGTCTGAGGAGCTTAACTCTTACAAGGGAAACTAGAATCTTTGGTAACGAAACAGATCCATAGCCCCCCTAGTCGAGAAATAAGCTAGGTGATCCTTTAATACACATTCAAATTAACAATTTCCAAATCTTTAATGTTTAATTTTGCTCCCGTAAATCACAGTTAAAAACATAAAATGGATAATTGGTACAACATCTCTATCTGTTAATAAGGGAACAGAAATGAATAGTGAAAGGAGTCGTGTGGCATCTTGATTTGTTCAAGGGGTGGTGCCTTCATCCATTTAGCCCATATATAAGGCTGTGAGAGAGAGAGAGGTATGAATTGACAACGGTGAATTGTGGTGACGTAGGAACCATCACTGCTAAAGACCGTCTTGTCCAATCGGCAGCTATTCCGAGCCTGGTCTTTCTCTACCCGTCATCAATTTCCTCGGCTAAGCACCTGTTCAGTGGAGACCCGGTATTGCCGGCAGCCATTTGAGGCTGTTTTCTGGCGGCGGCGGCTATTCCAAGGAGGCCTGTTGTTACCGTCGGCCATTAGTTTATAATAAAAGACATTCTTATTCTTATTTTTGCCATAAGTTATAATAAAAATATTGTTTTTTTAATTTATCTAGAACCACTTAAATTCGTGCATAGTAGAACTAGAATCGAACCATGTGAAAACATATGTGTCAAGATACGAATATTTCGGTAATAATAGTTTATACACTTCTCCTTAACTGTCCTTATTGTAATTCTTAATTTCTTAATATGACTCATTTGACTTGGAGGATGTACCACACGTGTGTTGCCTGCAAAACTGAGAGATAATTACTCGTGTATTTTGGAATAATCCTGAGTTAATTCTAATTAGAAAGAATGGAGAAAGTTAAATGAAGTAAACCAAAGAATGTTAGAAGATTAGTTTATAATTTGTTATGTTTATCCGTTAGATTTATTTGATTATTTAAATTGAGTTTGAGTTGCATTTTGGGCCAACGTTACCTATTAACATGATTAGCCTGATACTTACTCATGTAATCTATGCTAATCCCAATATCAACTAGTTTAATACCCGTCCGGTGGACGGGTTACGTTGAACAACGTAACAAACAAAGGTAATCTATATTAAGTATATACAAATTTAAACAACATTACAAACAAAAGCATCATTTTTAATCTATAAAAGGAAAGCGAACGTCAACAGTTTACAACCACAAAATGTTAGTAAATAAAACTGATAAGAGTACTAAAACATGAAATTGTGTAATTTTAATGCAAAAGTAAACAGAAGGCAAAACATATGCATGGTAACATACAAGAACATGAGCGGAAAGTGTAATAGCATTCAAACATGGTTTACCGTCTCATGTTTTTTTGGCTTCCCCGGGGGGGGGGGGGGGGGGGGGGGGTTCTTTTCAACCCGCTGACTTGATGCCTGATGCCCAACCTTCAAGTTTGGTAAGGATGTAACAAACATTTGGTAGGATGTTTATATTAAAAAAACTACGCTAAAAACTAAAAAAGGAAGAAGATTTGCTATGGGTCCGTATGAAACTTTCATAAGTAGTCAAAGCATGGGGAATGTCAAACCCTTCGTTTCATGGAAAAGAGATATCAAAACATTATTTTCTATAGATGATCAATAATATGTTATGAATCCAAACAATGATTACCAAAAAAATAAATAAGTTCAACGGCCAATTAACACAATGATTCTTATCTCGCTGCTAGTCGCCACATTTGTTTAAATAATTGGTTAAAATGGGTCGTTTTTTAGTGTGGCTTGAAACTTAAAACACATGCCGATATACTTTTCTAGATCCCAACTCCGCCATTTTGCCCAATTCTGCTTAAAACTACAATGGACCTCACAACCGTCCTCATTCAATTTATCTTTTGGGCCCACCTTTTGTTATTAACAATAGGCCCATATCCACATTAAGGGTGAACCGGGTGTTAGCGGGGATGGTGTGCGGTGAAGGTATTACCGCACGGTAACACCGCCGCCATCCCCATTTTGTATACGGAAAACTCAAAACACCCGGGGACTACACACTGCTTGTGTCATGTTGATTTTTTCAACCTCTTACCCCCTCAAATGGCTATGATTGGCTGGGAGTGAAGAGGGGAGCACACCTTACGTTTGAGTGCAAAATGGGAAGTGAAGAGAAGAGTTGACGTCGCATAGTGTGATTGGTCAGGGCGAAGAGGTGGCTATGCCCACGAGGGGAGCACCCCTTATACCCTAAGAAGTATCAATTTGCCCAAGAATAATGACCTACTTTCTAATTCTCCCCATAAACAGTCCACTTAAACACCAAATTTGTTGTTGATTTGCCATCTTTCCACTAGCCCAGTAATAATAATACCATGGTGTCCCAATCACGCAAATAATGACAAATTAACTAACAAAAGTAGCATGGTCTGTCAGTTACATTTTAATTTTATTTTTACAAAACTCAATCACAGACTGGTTTTGACTCAAGTTTACCGTAAACTTATAAACCAAAATTCCTATCGCTGAACATTAATGTGATTTAGAAATGTGTACCATATGCATTTCAAGTTGTACAAGAGCAAAAAACAACTATATATTTTGTAGTATCTTTGTCATTTTTTGGTGATCTGCATAGCCATCCCAAAACAGCCATCCCAAAACCTGCATTAGTAACCACTGTCCTATGATCCTTATCTTCATGACCATGTGTTCCTTTCATATCTATCCAACTCATCTCAGACCCAAACCGGCATTTGCTCTTGACTTATATATTTGATTATTATTTAGCGTTAAATGCCATTTTAGTCCCTGTGGTTTGGGCCATTTTGCCAGTTTAGTCCAAAGGTTTCATTTTTAACCTGTGGGTCCAAAAAGGTTTCACAGTTGCCATTTTAGTCCACTTGGTTAACTTCATCCATTTTTTCTGTTAACGAGAAGGCCAATTCGGTCATTTTATATGGCTAAATTGCCCTTTTAGTTAACAGAATTACATACAAAATGACCAAATTGGTCTTCTCGTTAACAGAAAAAATGGAAGAAGTTAACCAAGTGGACTAAAATGGCAACTGTGAAACCTTTTTGGACCCACAGGTTAAAAATGAAACATTTGGACTAAACTGGCAAAATGGCCCAAACCACAGGGACTAAAATGGCATTTAATTCTATTATTTAAATTTACTATACGTCGCTTCCGTGCAAAAAAAAAAAAAAAAAAAAAAAAAAAAAAAACATTCTCAATATATAACAATGCCTTATCTTTTATTGGAAGACAAATTATATCCAGCACAAATTCTTCCCATTTGGACTTTGACTATTCCCGATCCCAACCTTGAAAGACCTGTAACTAAGATCAGTTGTAGTCTCCACAATGCAAGTGTTAATTGAAAATGGAATTGGTCAAACATGTTGAAATTTGCTAAAAGCCTAATGCATACGACATTTTAAAGATTTAGAATTCAACAATTGTTAAATTATAGTTTCATAACCATAAGTAATACATTAATATAAAAATAAAAGAAAAATAATGTCCAAAAAAGTGTTTGCAGGTCCGAAACCGGCTTATTCTGGCCCGTAGTAAAAATGACCCATTTTGACACGTTACCCAACCCACTCAGCCCTCTCATTTTATGGAATACTGAAAAATGAATTACACAATAATATGATATAATTGACTATACTATACTGAATCCAGCAAGAGAAAGAAAAGCTTACTTCTAGAATTCCAAACCATCAATTGAGCAGGGATTGACACATCAGCAAACTCTTGAAATTCAATACCAAACATCCCACCTAACTGCACGTGCAGAACCCTAAAATTTGTTCCCCGTATGATCCAACACATAACACACTCACACTCATGGACTAAAAATGACCTGTTTCAAACCAAAATCCATTTGACTCACTCATCTTCTCACCTTTAGGCGTTTTGTATAGTAGTTAATGATGATTCTAAATAATTTATAAAACATCTTAAATAATCTACATTCATTTTGTAATCATTATTAATGGATCAGTTATTTACAAAACAAATCTAGAAAATGGACAAGAGTGTTTATAGGCCAGTCCGTCCTTTTGAACCAAACTTAAAAATGACGCATTTTAACTCAATCTTGTTTTCAGCCGTTAATCTGTTAGACCAGCCTACCTTGCTACCTTTAGGGGTTCTATAGATTATGATTATTGTAGTAAAATGTAAAACAAAAAATGGAGAAGGATAGCACCTTGTCTTGAATTGCCTTGACTATCTTTTAATCATTTCTCTTGCAGGTTCTACATTAGAGATAATGAAGTCACTTTAATCCTGGTAATCAACTAAGAAACATTAAGTGTTACTTGGTAAAATAAAAAAATAACAGAAAAATAGGTTATTTTGTTGCATCAAGATCAACTAAGAAACATTCAGTGTTCACAAGTGTTTATCATTTTAAAAACAACCCGTTTTGACCACAAATGAGTATCATTTTTATGGTTTGTATAATGAGAAATCTAAATATTTTGACCGTTTTTTTTAAGAAAAAGTACCAATATTTGAGGCATGGTTTAGTTTCATTAACTTGTAGAAACTGTGCCACCAAACAAACTTTCATATAAGATACTTATGAGTTTATTCATGTCCACTTAGAATATATGGATAGAAAGAAACTGTTTCATTGTTCATCAAACCTGAACTTACAGGCAATCCCAATGGTTCTTCAATTTCCTAACATCAAACAAATTTTGAAAGAAATGAATGAGTTTGATCTAGTTAATTTAGCATAATTAGGCATAAAGGAACCTCAAAGTTTAAAATAAATAGAACTTACGTGCATTTCAACGCCTCCTCAAAATGCTTAACCACAAAATAAAATTTTAGAAAAGTGCATAAGATCAATTGCATATACAAACACAAGTTAATTCTTTAATTTTCCTTCAAATGTAAACCTAGTAATCCTAACTTGCAATGCTTCCACAAGTTTCTGTTCAATGAAGTAAATATTCAGAAATAGTTTATGTAGTTATTTTAGACACAATGTAATCTCTTCATTTCCAATAAACTTGTACTTACTTGCAGTCCCAATGCTTCTTCCAGTTCCTCCTGTGACACTAGCCATTTTGAAAGTCAAAAGTATGAGTTTAGATATTATGGTTAATTTAACAATTATAAACACAAAGGAACTTGCTACAACTTACTTGCAACTCAAGTGCTTCCTTAATTTCCTGTACCACCAATATTCGATCACTTTACTTTGAAACTCTAAACGATTCAGAAATGTAAAAAACAAAAACCTTTCCATCATACAGGTTATAGAAACACTTACAACAAACAGTACAGCCATCACGATTACATTCGATAACAATCCATGATTAGAACCTTCCGATTGAATATGATCGCAGAGAGAAGTGATGTGACAATCGAGTGCCGGAAGTTCGCCGCTAGTGCGGCTGTCATCGGAGTGGTGGTATGAAGATTGCCGGTCCATTCCCCTCGTTGCGGTGGTGGTTGTGCGATGATTGTCAGTGGTGATGGTTAGGGTTATCTATGATTAGAGTGAGAGGAGATCCAATAATGGTTAGGGTTATCTATGATTAGAGTGAGAGGAGTTCCAATCGGGATTGCAGAGTGATATATAAAGAAGTGTAGAGGCAGAACGTGGGAGTGGGATTCGGAAGGGACTGTGAAAACCGTCTGTAACCGTGACGTGGAGATCATGTGTAGAAAAAGGTGGAACAAACCACCTGCTCAGAAAACCGCAAGTAACCTCTCTGAACTGCTACAATAGCAGTTTTTTTATGAGTTTAAATGACTCATCTCAGCATGATCCGACGGCAGAGATTGATTCAAAAAGTGGTTAGACTTAATGGGTTTAATATATATATATATATATATATATATATATATATATATATATATATATATATATATAATTTGTTAAGACGTAAGCATGTATTAGATTAAAAATACACACTCAAAAGACAGCTGGTCATATGTGATGTAAATTCTAAGAAATTAAGATCCAATAATGGTCGGTTTTTTTATTTTATTATAATCCAATCGATATAATAATATCGAATTTTCATTTCCTGTAGCATGTAAATTTGATGGCTACGCAAGTTTACAAATATCATATCATATGATAAAAATTAGATAAATATTAATTATATACACATAATCTTGTTGAAGAATGAGCCGTGATTGTAAAGCCTATTCTTGTTTGTTTCTTCGATCTACTCCTTGCTCTTTCTTACTCAGTTAAGATTGCAGATGCTCTCGTTCAGTGTGTCACCGGTCTTCTTTTGTTGTTTAATATGTTACAAGCAAATGCACAAAAGAAAAAAATGTAAAATAATAATATGTGGACGTTAAAAAGATGGTAAAAATTTTAGACCATTAGCAACGTCGCATTTGTGAGAACCTTTACACGACACTACGCCAAGTGGACGTTTTCCATGGACACCCGCATCGTGTGGGTCAATTAGTGGCACATTTTTGGATGTTGAATTTGTGTGGACGTATGCCCACATGCGTAAATGTGTGGGCCCATGTTAGGTCTCAAATGGCACAGCGGAATAAATGACTCACAATGAAAACACAATAATAAACGAGAAAATATAAAGCAAACACACGAACACGAGAATTTTACGTGGTTCAGTTCCAGTGGGGAAACTACTTCCACGGGCTGCAACTAGGGATCTTTTATTAAGCTCTGACAAGTATTACAATTACATAGATGAGATATATATAGAGATGAGATTAGGGTTTACAACTTAATCAACAAGAAAACTAAATGGGTCTCCATCCAAATCTTCTAATCATCCAAGTCCAATAGCAGTTAATTTAGCCCAAGGACTTCACACATTAAACCCAACAATCTCCCACTTAAAGGCCTTGAGACAAACACTAAATGCCGCCAATAAGCACGAAGCAATCCATATCTTCAGTAATACATAAACTTCAAAAGAGCAGAAGTCTTTTCAAGTCCAACTCCTAAGAACATACCAAACTTCAAACCTTGTATCCCCAATCAACCCAGTTGCAGCCGGCCTAATCATCGTCAGTAAACAGAAGGGCCCGTTGAAGCCCCAGATGGCTTCAACCCTGTATCAAATGACCACGTCTTCACATCCTCAATCCCAAATGATTCCCAGAGCCACGGACCATCAAATACAGGGATTCGCAGAGGAACACTCCCCACTAGCAGAAACTTCTCAGGAGAGATTTCATTCGGAAACCTGGTCTTCTGAACCCAACGTCGATTTCCAGACGGTGTCGGAACACTCACCATGCTCCCACTGCTACAAAAATCTCGTACACGTTCAGACCTCCGAATACGCTCAAGTTGATTACCTGAAGTCCCAGAGTCCTTTTCTGCAAATTGGACTTGTTTAACTATCAAATCGACGAGCCCAGCTTTGGCGTTCGTCTTAACGGGGGTGGTCACTTCCCCAGACGGAACATGCACCATATACAACGACCCCTTCTTGAAACCCCTAGCAATCATGAGATTTCCCTTAACGACCTTCCACTTTCCACCACCAAACTTAACGTCCAAGCCTTGTTCATCCAACTGCCTAACGGAGATCAACTTCGTTTCAAGCTTTGGAACACCCCTAACGTCACATAAAGTCCAAGTAGTGCCCAAAGTAGTAACTAGATCCAAATCCCCGATGCTAGTCACATCAAGAATTTCATCGTTTCCGAGCCTAACCTTGCCAAAATCACCTTCTTTAACATTCTGCATGCCATCATTGCTATGGGTTGCATGGAAAGATGCACCGGAATCCATGACCCAGGATTCCACACTACTTTCAACGCAAAGTATCAAGGCCTCATCTTCAGAGTCGCTTACTGCAGCAGTATGTAATCCATTAGAATTCTTCGATTCTCCACTAGAATTCTTATTCGGACATTGTCTCCTGTAATGCCCCTTTTCGTTGCAGTCCCAACAACGCACACTCGGACGAGCCCTAGACGAGCTCCTGCCCCGACTCTTGCCGCTCCCATTATTCCTGCTATTCTCTCTTCCTCTGCCAACATGTAACATCTCAGAAGACGACCTTAAGTATTCCTGCGGCAAACATCCTCACCCAATAATAAATCCAGCATATTTCCAAATGTTAACTCTTCAGGCCCCACTAAGTTAGTGATGACAGTCACTGTCCCGGACCAACTATTAGACAGTGAGGATAGCAAAATCACAGCTTTAGTCTCATCATCGAATTTCATTCCCACAGTCGACAATCTGGACAGAAGAGAATTCAAATTATTTATGTGCTCGGTCACTGAGCTTCCCTTTTTCATTCTCATCGTGAACAGCTCTCTCATCAAGAACACTTTATTAGCTGCAGACGACTTTTCATACATGTTTGACAGGGCTAACATCATACCACGTGCAGTTTTTGCAGACATGATGTTAAAGGCAACGCCCCTCGTCAGTGAAAATGTAATACCACCTCTAGCTTTCTTGTCTTTAGCATTCCATAGAGCTTCTTCAGCTTTATCCATTTACTCCATTTTTTCTTCCAGTACCATATCCAAGTCTTTTTGACCCAACAATGCTTTTATCTCCATTTTCCACCAACTATAATCCGAACCGTCAAACTTTTCAATCTACAACTTTCCATCTTCAGCCATAATGACAAATGAAAACATACCAAATTACCTGGTTCCAAGTTGATAATAACATGTCAAAAACTGACAAACAAACACCAAACACGAACGACCCGAATAATAACCCAAAAGTTGAACACCCAAAACCCGAAAAACAACCCGAATAAACTGTAATAAAAAAACCAGAACGAGTAAACCTGTCTTTCCTGATCGCGGCTGACAAACGGTTGTAAATGGCTATTGCGACGATGTCACAATCTGCAGTGACGATTCTTCCTTAGCACAACTTTAACGTGAAAGAAGTCGGTCGACGGCAATCAAATTGTTTCGTTTTTTCTTCTGTTCCAACTATTCACCACAAAAAAAAAAACTTTCATCTCCTAATGTTTTTTTTTTTACAAATTGAATCAGTAGCAAAACAAATATATATATATATTCGGATGATGGCGGTGACTCCAAAGATTTGGGAACCCTAGTACAGTAACAACAAACGACACCTTATGTTTTTTTTAATTCAAGTCACCAATTCAAACAGAAGGTTCGGCTCCCTTGAAAAAACAAGTCAACTACCTTTAATTTGACCAATGAAAAGAATCACAAAACCTCGTCGTTTCTTTTAACAAAACCAAAAAAAATGCGAAAAGTTAATGTGAATCTAACGAGTCGTAGCTCTGATACCACTTGTTAGGTCTCAATTGGCGTAGCGGAATAAACAACTCACAACGAACATGCAAATAAACCAGAAAATATAAAGCAAACACACGAACACGAGAATTTTACATAGTTCGGTTCCAGTGGGGAACCTACGTCCATAGGCTGCAACTAGGGATCTTTTATTAAGCTCTGACAAGTATTACAATTACATAGATGGGATATATATAGAGATTAGATTAGGGTTTACAACTTAAAGAACAAGAAAACTAAATGGGTCTCCATCCAAATCTTCTAATCATCCAAGCCCAATAGCAGTTAATTTAGCCCAAGGACTTCACACATTAAACCCAACAGCCCATTCAATTATTTTTTTTATTTTTAACCTTTTCCTTGTTTTTTTATTTGTATTTTTTATACGCATTCTAAGGAGATTGATGGAAAAGTATAGGGAGAAGAAGAGAGATCTATATATAACATATGGTGTTTATAGACCTTGAAAAGGCATACGATAGTGTGCCACATATACTAATTTGGGATAGCATAGAGAGTAAAGGGGTTCCTGGGAAATATATAGACATAATTATGGATATGTATGTTGGGACGAAAACCAATGTCCGTGGGCCTATAGAAGATACAATTTTTTCCCTATGGAGGTAGGACTTCATAATGGGTCGACATTGAGTCAGTTTCTTTTTGCGGTTGTCTTGGATGATTTGTCAAAGGCAATTCGGGAGGCAGTTCTGCGGTGTCTTTTTTTGCGGATGATATTGCGTTAGTCGATGAGAGTAAACAGAACCTTAATCCTGAATGTGAGGTTAGAGGCTTGGCGAGCAGCTTTGGAGGGCAATGGTTTAAGGATTAGTCGCTATAAGACAAATTATCTTTATTGTGATTTTAGTGGTGCGAGTGTTGGCGAGGGCACTCATATTACTATAGAGGGACAGATTGTCTAGCAGGCAACTAAGTTAAAGTATTTAGTTTCTTGTGTTCAAAGGGAAAGCGAAATAGATAGTGATGTAGCTCACCATATCTAGGTTGGATCCAATAGGTGGAGAGCAGCCATAGGGTATTGTGTGACAAGAGGTTTCCAATTAAATTAAAAGGAAAATTCTATAGGGTTGCAGTTAGACATGCTATGCTATACGGGAGATATTGTTGGGCCATTAGGAAGACACAAGCGCGTAAACTAGAGGTAGCAAAGATGAGAATGTTGAGGTGGATGCGGGGGAATATTATGTTAGACATGATAAGAAATGGGGTTTTTAGGGATAGATTAGGCGTAGCTAGTATAGCAGATAAGATAAAGGAGAGGATATTGAGATGGTTTGGGCATGTCAGGAGTAGACAGATAACAGCCATGTAAGACTTCTAACTTAGTATCATAATTCCCTCATATAATTTCCACTCTCAGCTCCCAATTGCGGGATTCCACCATTGATTGACTGGTGATAACTTTGCTGTTTGGAAAGACTCTCTCATGCTAACTCTTGCTTTGCATGAGGTAGGCCAAAACTAACTTGAGATGAACAAATTAGGCATGATTTGTTAGACTTGCACCTCTCAGAGGACATGGTCAATGATAGGTGTTCGTGGAGACGTAGGATTAGGGTTAAGGACTTTTAGGAGGTCTGGGTAATAATGTCTCATCTTAGGAGCCTAACGTTTTAGTTTTTTTGTTTGGCGCGCTCTACGTATTATCATTTGCTTGTGGGTCTACATGATGTGGTATCTGTCCTGGTATGTTCTCACCTATTCCTTGTTTAGTAGTTGTAGAAATATTTTTTTTAATTATCCTATGTTTTTTCTGTTTGGTAGCTTTTGATATATTTTTTGTTTGGTGCCTATATATATATGGCCTTGGAGCTGGGATCTCACTAGAAGTAGCCTCTTTATCATTTGGAATACAGGTAAGGCTTGTCTACATCTCACCCTCTTCAGATCCTGCAATAGGTTTTGGCTATGAGTGGGATTATACTAGGTATGGTTGTTGTTATTGTTGTTGTTTTAAATAAGATACGTTTTTTAGAGTTCATACAATTTGTAAACTTATAAAAATTGTAAGCTTTTATCAACTTATAAAAAAAATTAAATACTGGAATTAAAATCAAGAACTTTGTTTTTTAAGAACTTTAGCAATAATTTAAATGTTGGAATAAAAGTCAAGAACTATTTCAAAGAACTTTTGAAAAAGTTAAGAATGTGTAAAGAAAAGATTGTGAGACGTGCAAAATGAAAAGATGTTTATGGGATGGATTGCTTTGAAAAAGGTTTCGGGTCTTGTGTGTCAGATGACTAGGAACATTTGTAGTGAAGATACAATAGACAACTTAAAAAAGTTATAAGGTCTTCACCTCATACCTTGAGTTCCCGAAATTGTGCGTCAGTGAATCCACCATCTTTCTTAGTTCCCGATCAGGCCATGAGGTTGAATGATCCATATGACAGCTTCACAATAGTCCTGCTGCGTGTGGCCCAAAAAACTGTAGCCTAAGGTTCTACATGATGGATAAATCCAGAAGACCTTCTTTGTCAAAATAAAGATGGGCAAAAGCCGCTTTAGCACTGGTTCGTTGTTGGGCCTTTTACCTGACCATAGAAGTCAAAAGTTCTCACCTGATTCCAACATCTAAATCTAATACCTCGAACCATTTTCAGTGATTGAGGTATGCACGAGGCTCTACACTTTTTCTCCATGCAACGAGGTCGTAGTCAAATCCTTTTAGTTGGTGGTTGAATTGTAGGAGACTGCTGTCTGAGAGCAGTGAAGGGAATGCCTATAGTAAATAGATACTGTAAACTACAAAAATCTTGTCTTATAATGATGACACAAACTGAAATGGAGAAATTTAGTTGCATTTTGCAGTAATGGATTCGAATATTTCAACACATTTCATTATAAATGGATCAATCTATGGCTCTAAGCTATGTTGCTACATCAAGGAAATTAGCTAAAAAGGAAAATAGTCGTATTAGTTGAAAGTCGCCCATAGTGTATTTCTAAGGAATATAAATCCCAACTGTTGTATGTGAAAAACCTATATTATTACTTTTAATAGACATATTTGACAAGCTAATTGTTAAAACATATAACAACTTTTGAACAAAAAGTATATAGGGTCAACCCAACTCGTCATAACCATACCAACAGGTTACCTGCCCTACAACCAGAGCTGAAGGTGCAGATGGAGTTTAGGTGATCATAATAAATTTGCTCAGTTGATGAGTCAAACTGGTTCAGGTCAAAATAAGCCGTCTTAAAAGGTATCAATTTAGTTTGGGTCAAAAGGGGACCTGGCTTTAATACCTTGGGTCTAGATGAAACTCCTTGTGGATATAATGAATCCCGACTCATAAATCCACTGCAGCTCCCAAATCAATGATCTTGAATGTGCAGGACCTTCATTTCAGAACAAATAAACAAATAACTATCTGGAGTATAAATTTATAGAATTTAGTATGTCAAAAATATAAAAAATATGTCACGTTTACCTTCGAAAAAAATAATATTTGTGTTGAACTTGGGTACAGGATCAAAGAGATAAACGTAAACTGGATTCGCAAATTCTTCTATTAATTGTGAATTGAAATTACAAGACTTAAGGATATAAATAGTAAAAACAATCTAATTCTACTTGGACTCCTATTCCTACTCATATTTATCTTTAAACAATAAGACACTAATCAAATCTAATACTAAGATATTCAAATAATAATTAAATACACTTAATTACTATTTTACTCGTTTAGTCCTTCGACATAGATCTCATCCTGACCAGCAATTTGATATAAACCGAACCTCTCTGGTTGATGTTGTACTTTTATCACTCCCTCTCAACATCAACTTCCATAAATCTCCCTCTCAATCTTGACTCATTCTGCTTTAATTTGTCGCATCATCTTCGGTAAACACACGACCTCCATTAACACCTTCAGTAGACACACTACAATTATCGTTATTGGTGACAACATCATTAACGGTACTAACACTACTTCCCGTAGTCACAACGCCACTTCATCCTGGATAGCTTGAGCAACACATGCTTCCCCTTGGCGAAAAATGTCTTTCCGTCTGGATTCGATTCGTAGTCACGGACAATGTGACCCTTCTGAGAGGACTTCAAGAGGCCCTCGAACGCCTTTCAAGTAGCACTCAACTATCCTTCAAACCCACTTCAATCGAACCTTTGGACTTGACTAATAACAGAACTCTATCAACTAGAAGAAGGGATAACTTACCAACTGCCTTCAACTGAATTTAATCAAAGGGTACACCAAGATCTAATCAAGATCTTTTACCACTGACTTTGAATGAGTCTTCTGCTTTTGTTCACCCTACTACTTGTAACTCTGCTATCGTTTCGGTTTATTGACTGGTTCTTCACTATGATCAATTTCTGAGAACTTGCCTTCAATCAGTTTCTTTCTGCGATCGGATTCTGAACTCTTGCGATCAGAAACTTGCTGTGATCGGTACCTAGACACCTTCTATCGGAAACATCTCTGAACCGACACTAGATGGGTCACGTTCATTAGAAATACGAGCCTATATCAACCGGCGAATTTGTTAGCTTCCCGTTGTTTCGTTTCTTCCGCGGCACACTCGTTGTCTTTCTAGTTCCAAAATCACTCAAAACACCATTGCTAAACTGATAACCAGTCATCACCGTTATCCCAAACGGTGATGCCTCGCGACACCGGCTGACCCTAACCACATCGCGGTCGCCGTTAACAACTCTTAACAGCACTAACCGTCACTGGTTCGTTGCACTTTTCAATGGTTGTTGCCCACGACTTCCGCAATCTTCCTCGGAACACCACTGTCACGATCGCCACATGGCAATTAGAAACCCGTACGTGTCCAATTCGTTGTATTGATTCACCATAAAAACAACTTCTGGATCATATCTTCTAGCCGTCACTTTTGATCTTATTTACATAAGATCCAATATATCTACTCTACGATAATTCCATATAAATTGAAGATGACGTAGAGTTCTAATATCTCCTTTTCCAAAAACAAATTATAGATTCATGTTGAATTTTGTTTGTGTAGCCATGCAAATAATTATCGTTGGCCATCCATATTAATTCGACCAAACTAACTTGATACCATCTAAATTCTTGCGATTCTTCCAGCCGCTAAGTTTTTATTTCTCCTCAAACTTCAATTAATTATAAAGAAATCTGGACGACAATTCGACTCCCTTTGCCTGTCATCTTTAATTACAGATCTAATGGAACCTCCCTTCGTGTTACCGTCGTTGCAGCCCGCTCGGGGTTGCTCCCCTTGCGCGAAAACCGACTCTCAAAACCGTGGCTCTGATACCACTTGTTGAATTTGGGTACAAGATCAGAGAGATGAACACAAACGGGATTCACAAATTCTTCTATTAGTTGTGAATTAAAATTAAAAGACTTAAGGATATAAATAGTAAAAACAATCTAATTCTACTAGGACTCGTATTCTTACTCGTATTTATCTTTAAACAATTAGACACTAATCAAATCTAATACTAAGATAATTCAAATACTAATTAAATACATTTAATTACTATTTACTCGTTTAGTCCTTCGACTTTAGATCTCATCCGGACCACCCCTTTGAGATATACCGAACCTCCCTGGTTGATGTTGTACTTTTATCAATTTAGTGATTTGATATCTCTTATGAACAATCCCTGTTGAGTGAGTCTAACGCAAACAAGAGTTGCCTGAGGATCGTTTGAATGATTTTGTTCTCTCTTTCTAATCCCCTTGGCAGGTCTTGTACCTCACGAAATGTATTCAAATTGGAAATTAAGTAGTTTGTATGATATATTTGAGGAGGAAAGAACACTCTAAAGCAATTCATTGCAAGCATCAAAAGTAGAGGGATCTATTTTAACCCTTTTGTTTTCAATCGGTTCATTTAGATTGTGCTTTATCTCAAGTGAGTAAAATAGTGAAAATCGGTCAAGGGGGTTAAAAGTCCTCATGTGTCTATTTTTAATGAACATAACCTCCTAAATCATTATCCTATATATTAATAAACCAAGCTTATGAATATTAGTTGTCACATCATGATGAATAGTAACGAATAGTAAATTTTCCTTATTGGTTGGTTGTCTTTGTTGACTTCTTTATAGTGAGTTCCATCCTTTGATGTTATTGTTTATATACTTTTGGTTTCTTTAACATGATCTATTTGTATAATTGGTAAAGTGGTTTGTGTGGTGTTTTAGTTTGCAAAGGGGATGGGTTCAAGTCCCACTCTTTACATTTTTTTTATATCTATTATATTAACTATTACCTATTACCCATATATTACCTATATAAACAAAGTTAATGAATAGTGTTTTAATGCTACATGGTATCGTTGTTTCATCGTTAATCACGAGTACCGTACGATTGTACGAACAATAACGCTATCGCACAACTTTTTGTTGCTTTTCTTTAACTTTTAATGATTTATTTATTTTAGTTTCAGGGGTAGGTGTGATAAATCAACCTCCAATGATTTGGAGAGGTTGGGAAGTATTATTTATAATCGAGAAATTACAAAAGTCTCTCCCATAATTATGGAGAGTCAAACCAAATACAAGGAAATAGAATAATCACATTTAATAGAATTAATACAAAATATTTACGAATTATTTCCTCTAATACCCCCCTTCAATCGGAACGGTGGCGGACCAAGACGGAGCTTTGTACGAAAAGCATCAAATTGAGCGCGCGGAAGACTTTTGGTAAAGATGTCTGCCACCTGGAGATTGGTCGGGACAAACTTGGTGTAAAGTTTCCCTGAGTTAACGAGCTCACGAATGAAGTGATAGTCCAAGTCAATATGTTTAGCACGTTTATGAGAGACATGATTCTGGGTCATAAACAAAGCACTCTTATTATCACAGAGTAACGTTGGACGATCAGGCGGAAGAGCATGTAACTCCCGTAGGATATGAGTAATCCAAACAAGCTCGGCAACCGTATTAGCCATGGCTCGATATTCCGATTCGCAGCTTGATCTTGAAACAGTAGGCTGTTTCTTGGCACTCCAAGAGACAAGGTTACCACCAAGAAAAACCGAGTAGCCGTATGTGGAGCGTCGCGTATCAAGACAGCGTGCCCAATCGGCATCTGAGTAACCAATGATGTCGGGAGGATGCGAACGGCTATAGGTGAGGCCAAAGGAAAGTGTACCTTTGACATACCGTAGGAGGCGTTTAACTGCTTGAAAGTGATCGACGGTTGGGCTATGAAGAGACTGAGAGAGTTGATTAACGGCATACGAGAGATCCGGTCTGGTTATGGTTAAGTATTGCAAAGCTCCAACCAACGAACGATATAACGTGGGATCGGAATACGGCACACCTTTGGCAGAAAAGGATTCATGCGGAGCAAGAGGAGTATGCACGGGTTTGGCAGCATACAAATTTGCCCGTTGAAGAATATCTTGGGCATACTTGGCTTGTGTAAGGAACAAGCCGTTTTCCGTGTGGACAACTTCTAAGCCGAGAAAATAGTTGAGATTTCCAAGATCCTTTATCGCAAATTCCCTATTAAGATGAGAGATAAAGGATTGTATAATGTCTTCATCGTTTCCGGTAAGGATAAGATCATCCACGTAGACAAGGAGATACATAATGTAAGCATCTTTACGAAAAATGAAAAGCGATGTATCCGCACGACTGCATGTAAACCCGTAGGATAGAAGGAATGTGCTCAAACGCTGAAACCAAGCACGAGGAGCTTGTTTGAGGCCGTAAAGTGCCTTAGATAACTTACAAACGTAACTTGGATGACTAGAGTCCACAATTCCGGGTGGTTGTTCCATGAAGACAGTTTCATTTAAATCTCCATTTAGGAATGCATTTTTGACGTCGAGTTGATGCAATTTCCATTGATTGAGAACCGCAAGAGATAAAACGATGCGAATTATAGATGCCTTGACCACCGGACTGAAAGTGTGAGAATAATCCAATCCCGGAATTTGAGTAAAACCTTGCGCGACCAAACGTGCTTTGTACCGATCAATAGTTCCATCAGAACGATATTTAGTACGAAACACCCATTTGGAACCCACAACATTCATAGATGCTGGTCGCGGAACTAGCGTCCACGTGTTATTTTTATGAAGAGCCGTAATTTCTTCCACCATTGCCGCCATCCATTTTGGATCTTTGGCTGCGGATTTGAAACCGCGTGGCTCCGTAGCTACTGACAAAGCCACATGTAAGGCATAGGAATTTAGAGCAGCGAGGTCTGCTTGATGCCTTGGTTTAAATATTCCCGCCTTTGCTCGAGTCGTCATAGGATGGGAATTAGAAACATGTGGTATAGCGGTTTGTGGTACGGGTACAGCAGGGGAGGGTGGGTCGGGTGTAGGAGGGGAGGTTGGTTCGGGTGCAGCAGGGGAGACGGGTTGGGTTGAGGAGCTGGTGGAGTTTGGATGTAAATTGGATGGCTGCTGTGTAGGAGGAGGATTCATATTGGGTTGAATTTTAGATGGGCCTTTGGGTTGGTTATGGGCTGGAGTGGTAAGAAGAGGTTCTGAAGTGCAAAGAGGGAAAGTGTGTGAGCTAGTTGGGTCGTTTGGTGATGAGGATAGTGGAGTGGAAGATGGGCTAGTTGGTGATGAAGTAGGTGGACCATTTGAAGTTGGTGTATCTTCACAGAAAGATGTAAGCAGTAAGTTGTTTAAGTCCGTTGAGATGTGAGAATCTTTAAACGGAAATGACGACTCATTGAAACGAGCATGACGGGATATAAAGACCCGATTGGTGGTAGGATCCAAGCATCGAAAACCTTTATGAGAGGAGCTATAACCAATAAAAATGCACGGAAGACTTCGTGGCTCGAGCTTATGCTTGGCATAGTCACGTAGGTAGGGAAAAACACGGCACCCGTAAACCCGAAAATTGGAAAAATTGGGCAGTTGATTAAACAGAACTTGAAATGGAGACTTGTTCTCTAGAAGAGGAGTCGGCACACGGTTAATAATACAAGTTGCTGAAGCAAAAGCGTCGGTCCAAAAAGAAGCAGGCACGTGAGCATTAAACAACATTGCGAGTCCGGTTTCCACAATATGGCGATGTTTCCTTTCGGCACGCCCGTTTTGTTGAGGCGTGTACGGACATGAGTACCTATGAAATGTTCCATTTTCTTCAAAAATTTTACGAACTGTATGGTTCACGAATTCCGTTCCGCCATCGCTTTGAAAAGTTTTAATTTTTCGTGAACATTGAGTTTGCACAAGGTTAATAAAAGACTGTAGAACCGCGTAAAACCCTGTTTTTGTTTTAAGTGGATATAACCACGTAAACCTAGAGTAATCGTCAATAAAAGCAACATAGTAACGATAACCCTCTGTGGAGGAAATAGGTGCGGGACCCCATAGATCACAATGAACCAAATCAAGCGGAAAAGATGCTCGTTTTTCATTAGAGTTAAAAGATAACCGTTGTCCTTTTGCAAGTTGACATGAGGTACAAATATCCGGTTTCGGTAATAAAGAAGTAACCGACAAAATACCACATTTATTCAAATAAGAAATAACATCAAACGATGCGTGACCCAAACGAGCATGCCATAATTCATAAGAAGCTTTATTTGAAACACCCGCGACAAAAGCTTGTGGTTCATTCTAGAGCACATATAATCCGTCAACGCATTTCCCTCGAGCAAGTACCTGTTTTGTTTTCCGATCCTGGATATGAAAATAATGTTGAGAAAACAATACATCAACCGAATGGTCGGCAGTTAGCTTGCTTATTGATAGTAACTTTCTGGTAAGATTCCGAACAACAAGCACATTACGAATATTAATCTTATCACAAAGTTTTGAGGATCCAACGTGCGTTATTGGGAGACGCTTACCATTTCCAAAAATGACCGCATGTTTACCTTTGTAGGGAGTGGAATGGTGAAGGCAATCTGGAGTTGGAGTCATATGATCAGTGGCTCTCGTATCACCGGTCCAATCGGGAGTATCTTCTGTAACATGGCACTTGGCATGAAACGCCTTGACTAAGGAGTCATCCAAGGCTGGAGATTGAGTGGCATACGAGCGAAGATCTGGACATGCCGAAGCGTAGTGGCCGTACGTGCGGCACAATTGACAGCGAGGTTGGCGGTTGTTGTTACTACGGCCCCTGCCCCGAGAAGAGGAACCACGATATGTACTATGACCCCGACTTTGCGATGAAGAATCACGTTTGCCTTGAACATGAAACGCAGCAGGAGGTGTGGTCGTGCCATGAAGATTTTGGATGAACAAATCATGGCTTTCTGCCTGGGCAACGAGGTCACGAAACAAAGGTGCCGGTTTGATATTTCGAATGACGATGGAGAAGCTTTCATAGGAAGGACCAAGCCCTCGAAGAAACCAATGTAACTTGTCTGTTTCGGCAACCGGATGACCGATTGCCGCAAGCTGTTCACAAAGGAGTTTGAACTTGCGGGAAAAATCCGTAACCGAGGACCTGCCCTTGGTAAGCTGTTGAAGGGAGTCACGTAGAGACTGAACGCGTTCAATAGACGCGTTGCTATAGGTATTCTCAAGAGTAATCCAGATCTGTCGGGCACCGGTTATGCCAAGAACTTCTGTTGCTGCCTCCTCGGTTAAGGAAGAAAGGATAAGGAGGGCAGCCTTTTGATCTGCAGCAAGCCAAGTGACATAATCTGGGTTGGGCTCGGTTTTGTTATCGGAAGTAGTAACGGTTTCGGAGGGTGGGGAAGAACCATCGATATGAGCAGAGAGTTTGTGAAGTGCCATTAAAAGGGTCATGTGGTTGCGCCATATAAGAAAGGTAGAAGATGAGAGTTTGACAGGGGAAAAGTGATTGGTAGAGGTGTTATCGGAATTTTGGGTTGCCATGATAGTTCCCAGGAAAGAAATTAGAGAATGAAGGAAAGAAAGAAATTAGAGAATGAAGGAAAGGAGGAAACAGACTGATACCATGTGATAAATCAACCTCCAATGATTTGGAGAGGTTGGGAAGTATTATTTATAATCGAGAAATTACAAAAGTCTCTCCCATAATTATGGAGAGTCAAACCAAATACAAGGAAATAGAATAATCACATTTAATACAATTAATACAAAATATTTACGAATTATTTCCTCTAATAGTAGGGATGAGCACGGTGCCAACCGATACCGAATCCGAATCGGTACTTGTACCAAAAATGCTGGTTACGTTACCGGTTTATAAAGGTAAAACCGGTGGCGAACCGGTACCATGAACGCCAAAAGTCGGTACCGAATTGTTACTTAATATATTTCGGGAAATTCGGTACCGATACCCAATACCATTGGCTCATATCTGACCATGAGTTTCATACGAACATCATTACCATATAACTTTTTTGGTTGATTTTCTTCAGGTTCTCTTTAAGTGTTTTTTTTTACATTTTTTTAATTTTTCTCAGTGGTTCCATGCGCAAGGCTCTCGCAGTGATTTCAAAATACATATAAACACAGACTAAATCACAAAAGAAATACGCCGCAACGCGGCGACCATAATAAACCTAGTATTATTAAAATATCTAGATTATTAGTATAATAATGTTGTTTATGTAGTAACAACTACACAATTGAAAAGAAACCGTTTGCGGGCCAACCCAATACCATCTGGCCTGTTTTAACCTATACTATCCAAGTGACCATTTTCAACCCAAACCCATTTTGACCCCCACCGAACCCGCCTGGCCCATCTATTGCAACCTCTGCGCATATGTATGTATTAGATAATTAGTGAGTGTAAAAATCACATGTAATTTGAGATTTCCATCCATCACACTCTATCTAGTGGTGTTTCATTGTATGCTACATTAGATAACTGTAAACTAACATCTAAATCTTAATATGATAGTAAAGCGTCCTGTCAAATGAAAACAGATTTTCCATTTCAACAAGGAACAACAAAGACGAACTAAATAAAATCTAATATCGAAATACTAAAAAATCAATTTTGAGATAAGTTACCAACATTGTAAGGGAACTCTTTACTGTGCAACAATTCGGCAAGCGTGAACTCCCCTTAAACCTCAAGATGAGCCAATACTCTGCCACTTTCTTTAAAGAACTCTACAAATTACACTCAAAAGAGATAACAATAATTAATATAGATTTTGACATTTAGCAGGATAATTATAGAGCTCAATTGCTCAAACATGATTATATATTAGACTTTACTAGACCATACCTCAAGAAAGCCATAGACGAAATCCGCACACCCATTTGCACAAGCATGTCTCACACGCTCGTTCATTCATTTGTCCACCGCACCATATTCTGTAGCTTTTTTAAGTACTAAATCGCCTTCCTCTTAACAACCACCGGAAAACCATTGTCACTACATTATGGTTGTTTTGGAATTTAGAGGTCCAAATATGAGAATTTCTCTAAAAAGAGTGCCATATTGGTTGACATATACGGAACTAATTCGGCCCTGGAAACAACAGTTGAGTGAAAATTCGGCCTTTGGGTAGTGAATTCATGAATTGTAGACTGTAGTGGTTTAAACTTCAACCTTTTGCCTGAAAATAGAGATGGTGGGATGAGTAGAGGGAATGAAGCTTTACATAACCACCACCTAACCATAAAAGTTGCCATATCAGTCACTGCATGTGCATACGTATTTATATTTGCATATACTATGTTTCAACGACATGAATTTGATCGACTCATAGTGAGGGCCATACCTAGAGAGGATAGAATTTAATCAAATGATATGTGGAGACTAGTTTAATCAAACTAGCTATCTTTGAGCTTATCTTTACAAACGAACCAAGACAAAACTAGTTTATTGTATAACAGATACTAGGTTATAACCCCGTGTATTACACGGGGTAAGTAAATAAAATATCAAATAGTTAATAACGAAGATTTAACAATTATAAAACGATATTTTAAGACACTTTTCTGATATCCGAACAAAAATTTGTTTTATGTATGATCAAAACTTGTGATGTTTGTCAAGTTTATAAATACGAAAGCATTTGAACCATCGATTAGAAAACAAATTGTATCATCGACTTTCTCACGACGTGAACCCAAGTTTTATTTAAATAACAGTGGTCTTAATTTATTAGTTCTAAAAATATTGTTGAAATGTTTAGATTAGGCATATAACAATTAGCCAATTAGATAAACTTATAGCTACAAAATAATATTTAAATTAATTAGTTAAGTATAAATTATCGGTAATTATTAAGTTATATAACTTTAAAATTTAAGTATATAGACTTGAGTTGCATCTTAAAAGGATGGTCGTTTCTTAATAAATTTATTAGTATGATAAACGTAGTTATTATTCTTCTTGTATTTTAAATATATTAAATAAATAAATTATTTGTTAAGAAAGAAATTAATTAAATAGTAATTAATATTAAATTTTAACCTACTTAAATATAAATACTTATTTTTTATTAAAGATAATACTTGAGATAAATGTCTTTTTTTTCAAAACATTTATCCAAACATTTATCCAAACGATTATAAATATCTAGAATTTAAACGATTTTAAATAAGTTGAAGTATTTATATGTTTCCATGCTAACCGAACTCTTAATTTTTTTATAAAGTGTGGAAATTTTAAATACACTCTTAATATTTTGTTTTTGAAAGTTTGGAGTTTTTAAGTTTCGAAAATCTTAATCATTAAGTTTACAAACAAATTTAATATGAAACTAATTATTAATTTTTTACTTGAAAGTTTCATATATTAAAAAACAAATAATACTAAGGATAATTAATATTATAGGCGATTTCTAATACTATAATGGAGATTATCTGCATATTAGTTCGAATTTGTGAGGTTGACAATTTGGCATTTGATATTCTTTTAAATTCGATTCATTTGGAACATATTTTTAATAATTTAAATTAAATAATAATTATCTACAATTAAGTAAGAGTAGATGGTCTAGAATAATAACCTAGTAATTAATATAAATAAATAATAAGATAATTTATGAAACTTTATCCGTAATTTCTTAAATGTTTGAAACATATATTAAATTTAATAATTAAATTAAATAATAATTATCTAATAATAGATGGTCTAGAATAATGACAAGTGTCCTTTTATTGGTTTCTTTTATTATATAGTATAGATTTGAAAATTTAAATTGTCATAACCGATAAATTTGATAATTTTAGTTATCCACTTATCTTTTTTTAATAGTGAAAGAGGGAAATGATTTGTTTAAATTTGATAATCATATAAGTTATAGATAAAATAAAGTATGATGATTTATATGGCAGCCATGAATTAGCTTATCAATTTGGTTAATGCAGCTGGTGAAAATCGATCGTCTCGAGCGCCTCACTTAACATGCCGAATTTCACCCAATAAACCAACCTCAAAAAATGGGCATTGGAATTAAGCACTGGTGATCAGAATATTCAGTTGAAAAGAAAAAATGACATAACCGTCAAAAGGGTGATCCGGAAAAAGAAAAGTCACTTACCAGAGTTCCTTCCTGGAGTACTGATTCTCAAAAGCATGTATATAGACCGTGGACGTCCTCGATAACCTCTTAGGCAATAGGGTATGGGGTCATGGTGAGTCTCATAGGATCCGACGAGGGACATGGTGATGGTGGTACACCGCCCCTCTCCTTCTCCACGCGTGGAGTTTGTGGATATATCCATGCTGACCATGGACCACAGATGGACTATCAACAAGAAAGACGAAATGCTCAAAACCAAAGTTAAACAATTCACATTTGGGAAGATTGTTTTAGTAGCTAGTTGGTTGTTTTGTATTATGTATGTTATTATCGTTTGAAATGCACTGTAACCAACCTTTTAAATACTTGTAATGGATTTGATGTTTGAAGTTATGCTAAATATGTTGATGTGTGTTTCAGTTTGTCAAACATATTGATTATGCTGGTTAAGATATTGATTAATATATTGATTATGTTGATGGCGTTCGTGTAACCATGAGGTCGAAAAAGAAGTTGTTAAGGTCTCCAATATGCATGAAGAAGAGTTGCAAGCTGCAAGGGATTACATCAGCTTCGTGGAAGATGTGGAAGAACAGTATGTAAAGGATCTGGAGTTGGAAATTGACAGTGAAGTGTCAAAACAGGCTTGGGACTACGAAACCACGGAATATGATAGTGAAGGTTACTAGTATCATTATTCGTATGAAGGCGAGTGTAAATCAAATTCTGAATGGTCAAACCACGATTGCCATTGGAAATGAATTGATTAATTTGTAATGTTTGAATTGATAATTGTATTATGAAATGGTTTGGTAATGAATTGTTGTGTTATGTAATGGTTGGATTATGAAGTCAAAAATATCAGTCTTATGAAATGGTTGGTACCTTTTGTCACACCCACATATTCCACACGCGGAGTATCACCGCAGGAGGCATGACATTACCAGAATCAAGCTACCAATCATATTGAACAATGTATTAAAGTAAACATAAAACCAACCACAATATAATTGGTGTCCAAAACAAATTAACTAAGTTCAAGTTATCAGCGGAAGCATAAAGTTAAAAACCAAAACATAAGTTTAAAAGTTCAAATGTTTAACATAGAACTCAACAGTCCATGTCCCACAACGACCTCCCCTTCCTGTGCAAGCTCCATCTAAGCACCTAACGACCTGCAAGGCATGTAGTAACGAATCAACAACAAAGTTGAGCGAGTTCACAGTTCGTTGTCCATTTTATTGTTGTTCCTTGTTTCCCAAACCATAACCAGTGGGGGCTACCCCATGTTAACCACTAAACCCGTTACCATGTCGACCACTGACTGAAGACATGTTTATGTGCCCTGCGTCAATGTCTATCATCATTGACTAAGTGCCCAGATCCATTAGTCCACTCCCGTCCTCTGCGGCACAGTGTGAGGCTTGTCAAACCTAATAGCGATATTTAACTAATGACTCGTTCGCCATTGGCCCGGCGATTAAGTCGATACAAAAATGAGGGACTTCATGATAGAGTTTTGTCTAGTAAGTTTAAGGTTGTCCTACCCAAGGAGGACCGAGGTACATATCCTACCCAAGGAGAATATGCAGGTTTCATTTTAGTTCCTTAACCCATTCCCAAACCACCGGGAATCCCATGCCTTGTAGAAAGTGTGAACTCACCTTAGGTTAGCTCGGCAGATAACAAAAGGGTCAATCGAGCTGCTAGAGGTCAACCACGTCCTAACATGGTTACCATACAAGTCAGGTCTAGGTTCAAGTAGTGCACATAGGTTTACACATAAGCTAACAAGTTACGAGCACATAACGATCATGGCAAAATTGTAGAACACATCTAACACGTTAACAGTCAAATACACGTAATGTCCATATTTGTGCGACTCAGATGATTGGGCCGTTGAGCTTGCACGAGCCTAATCATCTTATGCGATTCAATAATTAAAGCCTAATAACAACCGGCCCAACCTGTTGTGCGTCCAGCACAATCTTGTGCGACTCACAACGGGTTGTGCGATCCAAACGAACCCGGCCCAATAACAAATGCAATCCAAAACCTATACGGCCCAAACATACAAACAGACAATCAACTTGTGTGGTCCAGTTACACTTGTGCGATCCAATATAATTTGTGCGATTGGATTTTGGGTTGTTCGGCCCAACAGCATAACACAACCTATTATATTAGGCGGCCCAAGATCTTGTGCGATCAACACAACCTTTTGCGATTCACAAGATGTTGTGCGACTGTGCTTAAAGAGGTTATATGACGTGTTTTGACAGTTGTACCCTAACATAACTTAGCTTGTGCGACTGGCTTGTACGATTAGCCTTGTGCGATTAGTTTTATGTTTCCTAAAATCATGCAATCTATTCTAACTGTTTCCATATTTGCAATCAATCGATCAACACAATCAACAATTTCTAATCAATCCATTATTCGATCAAACATGATTTTATCAATTTATTTCTTATGAACCCTAACCATATTCAAAGCATAAGCAACATCATATAACATTTAAACTATCAGATTTAAAGCTTTCAACATCATCAAGCAAACAAATCGAATAAAGCAGAAACATGGTAGCCGATTAACATCTATTCGGTTCTAGATCAATATCATGTAAATCCGATTCATATGAGCATCATCATCTAAACCCTAATTCCAAATCAACACAAGTTTCACAATCATCATGTAGGTTCAGTTCAATCATTTAAAAGCATCAACCAAATATACAAGATTTGTTCATACATTACCACAACATCAAGAATCATTCATCGTTCATACTAACTACCCTAGCTATCACATGAAATCATGGCAACCATAATATCATCTAACAAAACAATAATCGTGAAACACTAACCGGTTAGAAGGTAAAGCAAAGGTTGATCCGAATAAGAAAGTCTTCGAGGAAGAGGGGATGTTGCCGTCGGCTTTGAGAGGAGAGAAAGAGAGAATAGGGTTTGCTAAACTTTGTGTGTTTTGTTAAAGTGTAGGATTTATACTAACACCCTTGGTGTTATACGAAATAAGGGAGTGGGCCGAACCCTTCATGGGCTGCCCTTGGGTTCGAGTGCAAGGAGTGTGGACCGAGTATGGTGTGGGACAAAAGCCCAAAGGCTTATGTGATCGGACATGCATTGTGCGATTAATCATACATACACACATAATAGTTTCATTAAATCACATAACACAACATTCCATTAAAATCATGTATCACATAATCACATATTAATCACATATCGTTCAAACAAGTTACATCAAAGTACGACTAAAGGTTTGAAATACGAGTTGTCACATCATCCCCAAGTTGAAAGAAATTTCATCCCGAAATTTAGCACGTAGTTACTGAGGAGGCTAGTTAGGTTGCGTGGCTTCCTGGTTTTCCTGGGGTGTCACATCCTTCCCCCGTCGGTTTGGAATTTCGTCCCGAAATTCCGCAGTAGCTTCAGCCTCAGTAGTGGTTTCGCTTTTCTCGAACAATTAGGGATACTTGTGTTTCATTTAGTCTTCTTGTTCCCAGGTAAACTCTGGGCCATGAAGGGAGCTCCAACGAACTCGAACAATGGGTATTCTGGTACGCTTGAGAACCTTAACGTCTCGGTCTGTAATCTCTACAGGTTCCTCGATGAATCGCAACTGGTCGTCGATAGTGACCTCCTTCAAAGGAACTATGAGGGTTTCATCTGACAGACACTTCTTCAGATTCGACACATGGAATACGTTGTGAACTCCACTGGGTTCTTCAGGTAGATTCAGTCTATAGGCCACCTTGCTAATTCTCTCAGTGATTTCGAAAGGTCCAACATAACGTGGATTTAGCTTGCCTCGCTTGCAAAAATGAACCACACCTTTCCAAGGTGAAACTTTAAGTAGCACTCGATCCCCAACCTGGAACTCGAGTGGTTTCCTGCGCTTATCAGCATAGCTTTTCTGACGGTCACGAGCTGCCGCCATTCGTTGTCGTATTTGGGCAATCTTTTCTGTCGTGTCGACGACGAGTTCTAGGCCGGTGATTTGGCTGTCACCAACTTCTGCCCAGCATAAGCGTGATCGGCATTTCTGTCCATACAACACCTCGAACGGAGCAGCCTGAATGCTAGTGTGGTAACTGTTGTTATACGAAAACTCTACCAAAGGTAGGTGCCTTTCCCAGCCGTTACCAAAGTCGATTACACATGCTCGAAGCATGTCTTCAAGAGTTTGAATGGTGCGTTCCGTCAGCCCATCCGTCTGTGGATGATATGCTGTGCTCATATCTAGACGTGAGCCAAAAGATTGGTGCATCGCTTGCCACAAATCAGAGGTAAAACGTGGATCGCGATCGGAAATGATGGAGGTTGGCGCCCCGTGCCTTGAAACTACTTCCTTCAGGTAGATGTCTGCTAGAGTAAAGAATTTATCCATTTCCTTGAGAGCTAGGAAGTGTGCACTTGGTTAGTCGATCCACTATCACCCAAATGGTGTCGTTTCCTCGTTGAGATCTAGGTAAGCCTGTAACGAAGTCCATGGAAATTTGCTCCCATTTCCATGTCGGGATCTCTGGTTGTTGAAGTAGGCCTGATGGCTTCTGGTATTCGACCTCGACCCTAGCACATGTCAAACATTTACTGACATAGGTCGCTATGTTAGCTTTCATGTGGGGCTACCAGTACGTAGCTTTGAGGTCATGGTACATCTTATCAGAACCAAGATGTACTGGGTAACGAGACTTGTGTGCTTCATCCATCACAAGCTCACGTAGATTACCATGAAATGGAACCTAGATATGCCTCGCTAAGTAGTAAGCACCGTCTTCCTTTAGTTCTAACCGTTTCTCCAATCCTCGCAGGGATTCAACCTTGATGTTCTCTGTGACAACCCTCATAAAACCAGGTATCCGTACAATTAATTAATATTAATTAAGTGCTTAATGACTGTGCTGAATTACTTAATTGCTTTCTGATTACTGCATCATACTTACATGTGCATCACATATTACATAATGTCACATCATTATCACATACAAACTTTATTGACATACTTGATGCACAAAGCACAGTTAGCACAGTTAACGGATAGAACGAGAATATGCTGACAGTGTTTAGTACATAGACAGACTGTGTTTTGAGACCCAGTATGGGCCAGGGACAAGGTACTACACTAGTATGGTGTGTAGAGAAGTATGGACCATAAAACTACGTCACTAGGTGATAGTTTGAGTGCCGGAAAGTGCCTAAAACTCACTTTAAGTGCAGAATTCTGCATTTTTCAGCAAAATTCAGCTTTTTAACATACTAGTATTATGCAGAAAATTGACTAAATGGTCCTAAATGCTTTCCTAAGTGTTGGGAATTAAAAGTGTCACAAAAAGTAACATAAAGATCATTAAACGGGATAGCTTGACACTTAAACGAACCGGTATCAAACCGAACAACTGGACATTACCCGGAACACCAAAATTTTGCCAGATACATTGTTTACTTATTTCTTGGCTAGTTATGATCCCCGAACACCCAAACACATTATATAATGTGCCATACACATAAAATACTAGACTTTACACTTAACACCCTAACTAACTAACAACTTTTACCATCAAAAATTACATTTACCACCCCCCCCCATACAATTTACGGTCACTAGGACCCACACCCCACTCATAGATTTTATTTCTTAATATATTGAGATATTGCTTGATTGTTTGAACAAAATATAGAGAAGAGATCTTTATAAGTATGGCTTGTGATCTTGCAAAATCATTTCACTTCTCACTTCACAAACTTCACCACTCCATCTCCCTCATACTCTCTCTCTCCCTCTCGGCCTAGAAGTGCCGCCACCACCACCACCATTTGCAACCATCATTCATCCAATTTCAAGCTCATTTCAAGTGTTAGAAGGTGTTACATGGAGCTTGGTTCTTGAAGAACTTGAAGAACCTTCATCACTTGCTTTTATCATCCATTTTCATCATCTTTTTCTCTAGTGATCTTCCCTAGCCTTTGAGATAGTTGTAAGCTTCTTGTTACTAGTTTTTACTTCTCATTTTGTTGGTTAAAAGTTGTAGTATATTGTTTATCACAAGAACACTAAAAGACTTAAACAATAATCATGAACATGAAGCTTAAAAATGATGAATTCTTGTTAAAACAATGTTGTTTAAATACATGCATGACACTTGATTGTCATTTATTTGAGATTGTGATGTTGATCATCATAAGGAGCTTGCTAGATTGTGATTAAACACATTTACTTGATCTGCTGCCAGTCGAGTTGGGAAGCTTCGACGTGGTAGTGGGGATGGATTGGTTGTCGAGCAACCGAGCAGAAATTATATGCCACAAGAAGGTCATTCGCATTCCGATGGCGAATGGAGAAACAATTGTGGTGCATGGAGAGAAGCGCGATACGCCCCTAAGAATCATCAGTTGTTTGAAGGCTCGAAAGTGTTTGCAGAAAGGATGTGTTGCCTTCCTGGCACACATCATGGATAAAGAAGCCGCTGAGCCGAAGTTAGAAGATATACCTGTGGTTAAGGAATATCCTGAAGTCTTTCCCAAAGACTTGCCAGGATTGCCGCCGCAGCGACAAGTCGAGTTCCACATTGACTTAGTCCCAGGCGCTGCGCCTGTGGCTAAGGCACCTTATCGACTTGCGCCTTCAGAAATGCAAGAACTGTCAACACAACTCCAGGAGCTATTAGACAAAGGATTTATCAGACCAAGCTTCTTGCCTTGGGGAGTTCCAGTGCTGTTTGTCAAGAAGAAAGATGGTAGTTTCCGCATGTGTATCGACTACCGCGAGCTTAACAAGTTGACTATCAAGAATAGATATCCTTTGCCAATGATTGATGACCTGTTCGATCAACTACAAGGTTCGAGTTGTTACTCCAAGATCGATCTTCGATCGGGTTATCACCAGTTGCGTATACAAGAAGAAAGCATACCAAAGACTGCCTTTAGGACTCGCTATGGACATTACGAGTTCCTGGTTATGTCGTTTAGGCTGACAAACGCGCCAGCAGTATTCATGGATTTGATGAATAGGGTCTGCAAGCCCTATCTTGATAAGTTTGTGATCGTGTTTATTGATGACATTTTGATCTACTCGAAGACGAAAGAAGAGCACGAACAACATCTAAGAACTATCTTAGAGCTGCTCAAGAAAGAGAAGTTGTACGCGAAGTTCTTGAAGTGAGAATTTTGGTTACGCGAGGTTCAGTTCCTTGGTCACGTGGTTAATGGAAATGGAATCCATGTGGATCCTACAAAGATTGAAGCAATCAAGAATTGGGAGACCCCAAAGACGCCAACCGAGATCCGTCAGTTCCTAGGTTTGGCAGGAGATTATCGCAGATTTATTGAGGATTTCTCGAAAATCGCTCAACCTTTGACCTCCCTTACGCAGAAAGACAAGAAATACGAATGGGGAGACAAGCAAGAAGAAGCATTTCAGTTGTTGAAAAACAAGCTTTGCGACGCACCCATCTTATCCCTACCCGAAGGTACTGACGACTTCGTGGTATATTACGATGCCTCACATCAAGGTTTAGGCTGCGTGCTGATGCAGCGACAGAAGGTTATAGCCTATGCTTCACGCCAGTTGAAGGTTCATGAGAAAAACTACACCACACATGACTTGGAGTTAGGCGCTGTGGTGTTTTCATTAAAGATCTGGCGACATTACTTGTACGGCACGCGATGCACAATCTTTACTGATCACAAGAGCTTACAGCATATACTCGATCAGAAAGAGCTTAACATGAGACAGAGATGTTGGGTAGAGCTGTTAAATGATTTTGATTATGAGATCAAGTATCACCCAGGGAAGGCGAACGTGGTAGCCGATCCCCTGAGTCGAAAAGAAAGGATTAAGCCCTTAAGGGTTAGGGCTTTGGAAATGATTGTACAAACGGACCTCTCATTGCGCGTTCGTGCTGCGTAGAGAGAAGCTCTCAAGAAGGAGAATCTTGTGAATGAATATCTCCGTGGGATGGACAAGCAGTTAGTACCAAATGATGAAGGAACGTTATGCTTCATGAAACGAATTTGGGTTCCTTTCTTTGGTGGTCTGAGAGACGTTATTTTTTATGAGGCTCACAAGTCACGGTACTCGATCCATCCAGGATCGGATAAAATGTACCAAGATTTAAAAGATTTTTATTGGTGGCCAAGATTGAAAGGCGATGTTGCGACATATGTTGGCAAATGTTTGACTTGCGCCAAGGTAAAGGCCGAATACCAGAAGCCTTCAGGTCTTCTGCAACAACCAGAAATACCCATGTGGAAATGGGAGCAGATTTCAATGGACTTTATAACGAAATTACCAAGGACACCCAGAGGTCACGATACGATTTGGGTAATCGTAGACCGTCTGAACAAATATGCACACTTTTTGCCAATCAAGGAGAAAGACAATACAAGCAAGCTTGCTGAGCTATACCTGAGAGAGATAGTTGCACGGCATGGAGTACCTCTCTCGATTATTTCTGATAGAGACAGAAGGTTCGTGTCAAGGATTTGGCAATCCTTCCAAGAAGCCTTTGGTTATCAGTTGAATCTGAGTACTGCATTCCACCCGTAGACAGATGGCCAGAGTGAACAAACGATTCAAACGTTGGAGGATATGTTACGAGCTTGCGTAATGGATTTGGGTGGTAGTTGGGACACTCACTTACCCTTGGTAGAATTCTCATACAACAACAGCTACTATGCGAGTATCCAAGATGCACCATTTGAAGCTCTCTATGGACGCAAGTGTCGATCACCGTTATGTTGGGCAGACGCGTGTGATAGACAGCTTGTTGGTCCGGAATTGGTTCAAGAGACGACTGATTAGATTACACAGATCCGAGAGCGCATAAGGGCGGCTCGTGATCGACAAAAGAGTTACACGGACCAAAGAAAGAAACCTCTGGAGTTTGAGATAGGAGATATGGTTTTGTTAAAGGTTTCACCCAGGAAGGGTGTAGCACGCTTTGGGAAGCGTGGGAAGTTGAACCCGAGATACATTGGACCGTTCAGAATCCTGGAGAGGATTGGTCTTGTAGCTTACAAGTTGGATTTACCCGCAGAACTGAATGGCGTTCATGATACATTTCATGTATCTAACCTGAAAAAGAGTCTAACTCAAGAAACAGTTGTCATACCTGCCGACGAAGTCCACATTGATGACACACTCCACTTCACTGAAGAACCTGTTGAGGTTACTGATTGGAAGGTTAACAAGACGCGACGGAGTAGTGTCAAACTCATCAAGGTTCGTTGGAACGCGCGACACGGCCCAGAGTTTACTTGGGAGCATGAGGATCGCATGAAAGAAAAATACCCACATTTATTCCCCAAGACCTCTGCAACTAGTAGTAGAACTTAAATTTCGGGACGAAAATTTCTTAACAGGGGGAGAATGTGACAACCCTCATAAAACCAGGTATCCGTACAATTAATTAATATTAATTAAGTGCTTAATGACTGTGCTGAATTACTTAATTGCTTTCTGCTTACTGCGTCATACTTACATGTGCATCACATATTACATAATGTCACATCATTATCACATACAAACTTTATTGACATACTTGATGCACAAAGCACAGTTAGCACAGTTAACGGATAGAACGGGAATATGCTGATAGGGTTCAGTACATAGACAGACAGTGTTTTGAGACCCAGTATGGGCCAGGGACAAGGTACTACACTAGTATGGTTTGTAGGGAAATAAGGACCATAAAACTACGTCACTATGTGATAGTTTGAGTGCCGAAAAGTGCCTAAAACTCACTTTAAGTGCATAATTCTGCATTTTTCAACAAAATTCAGCTTTTTAACACACTAGTATTATACAGAAAATTGACTAAATGGTCCTGAATGCTTTCCTAAGTGTTGGTAATTAAAAGTGTCACAAAAAGTAACATAAAGATCATTAAACGGGATAGCTTGACACTTAAACGAACCGGTATCAAACCGAACAACCGGACATTACCCGGAACACCAAAATTTTGCTAGATACATTGTTTAATTATTTCTTGGCTAGTTATGATCCCCGAACACCCTAACACATTATATAATGTGCCATACACATAAAACACTAGACTTTACACTTAACACCCTAACTAACTAACATCTTTTACCATCAAAAATTACATATACCCCCCCCCCCCATACAATTTACGGTCACTAGGAACCACACCCCACTCACAGATTTTATTTCTTATTATATTGAGATATTGCTTGATTGTTTGAACAAAATATAGAGAAGAGATCTTTATAAGTATGGCTTGTGATCTTGCAAAATCATTTCACTTCTCACTTCACAAACTTCACCACTCCATCTCCCTCATACTCTCTCTCTCCCTCTCGGCCTAGATGTGCCGCCACCACCACCACCATTTGCAACCATCATTCATCCAATTTCAAGCTCATTTCAAGTGTTAGAAGGTGTTCCATGGAGCTTGGTGCTTGAAAAACTTGAAGAACCTTCATCACTTGCTTTTATCATCCATTTTCATCATCTTTTTCTCTAGTGATCTTCCCTAGCCTTTGAGCTGGTTGTAAGCTTCTTGTTACTAGTTTTTAGTTCTCATTTTGTTGGTTAAAAGTTGTAGTATATTGTTTATCACAAGAACACTAAAAGACTTAAACAATAATCATGAACATGAAGCTTAAAAATGATGAATTCTATGTTGTTTAAACACATGCATGACACTTGATTGTCATTTATTTGAGATTGTGATGTTGACCATCATAAGGAGCTTGCTAGATTGTGATTAAACACATGATCTAGCAAGTTAGAGGATGATTATGTGTTAACCCAAGAATATCATCCTCACTTATAAACATGAACTTGAAAATAAAATGATTTCTTGAAAAATAGTAAATAAAGTGAGCTAGTAATCTTATGAATCTAAGATTCATGAATGATTTTTCCAAGGAAACCAAGTCCAAAATATGATTTTTAGTAGAACTTGATTCTTACTTAAATGTACACTATTTTTGGGTGATAAAATAAGTGTAAGAACATTTTTATTTACAAGAAGAGTTCAAAAGAATAATTTTTGTAAAATATGTTTACAAGTTGTAAACACCTAGTTTCTTTAAGAATGAGATTTTTAAAGAAGTAAACACACTTTAAGGGGTAACTAAGTGTACTAAACATGCTACCAAGTTACTACGAGTTTTAATAAAATTTCAAGTTCATATTGTTATTTATATTGTATAGTTTTTGCACTTGAGAAGTGTAAGTTGTTTAAGAATTAATTATTGATTATTGTGATGATTTTTGAAAAGAAAATGATATGCTTATATAGCATGGACACCTCCATTTTTAAGGGAAACTATGGCAAAATTTTCTAAAAATATAAACACTTAGAAAAATATTTTCTAACAAGTATTTACAAGTGTATTTTGATCATAGGTTTTCAATATAAACTTTGCCATAATTTTTGTAACAAAAATACAAATATTGGAGGTTGGTTTTTATAAATAAAAATGGGTAAACATATATATTTAGAATATATATACATATTAAGACACTTGTGTGATTATTTGTATACTCGGTGAAATGATTATATTATTTTAGAGTAAAAATATCACTTAACATAGTACCGTGAAATTTACTATCAAAAAACAATACCGTTACTTATATATTTTTGGTATATATCATTTTTGGACAAGGAGAAATGTATTATTTTTGGGAAATAAAAACATATATTCCTAGTATAGTTAGAAGATATATGATTTTTGGGAAAAATATATATTTTCTGGACGATACATTCTTTTGGGACAAAATGAGTTTACAAATATATTTTCTAAAGTGAGACTTGGAAATATATTATTTCGGAAATTACAAATACAATAATACGAAAATACATGTATAAAATACCCCACCCTTGGGAAGGAAATACGAAGTTAAATACTTGAGAAGTATTAATACAGAAATATTGTTTAAAACAATTATTCCAAAACCAAATATAATTTAAGTTGAAATATTAATTATTTTGACAAATAATTATAACTCGGAATAATATAAGAAACGTAACTCAAAACATTAATACTAAGCAAAGGCACGGCCCGTTCGTCTAATAGACGTTAGTACACTGTAGGTAGTCGTGTTTGCTGACAGAGTTTGAGTTACGAGCTGAGGACGCAATACTGTGAGTTCATGTCCCCCTTTTCTTTAAACTGTTTTGTTCATTTACTTCGGGGGTAAAATACATGTTACAAAGGGACTACTTATAATACAATTGGTATGGTTAGCCTAGGAAAGAACCATAGATCATGTGATTAGTAGGCGTATACTTGAGGCCATCAATCATCTTGTAGGACCGAGGGGCATGAGTGATAGATCTATTTGGGTGTAGCGAGCCCACACCCATGAGGCCGGGGCGGCCCATAGTGGTGACTATGTCTTCCAGCCGGAAGCCCGGTACAACTTTGCTAGGTTTGAGTCTTCCTACACCGTCACACATATCAGTGGCCTTGCAAACCATTGGTGATCTTTTCCTTGTTTGCTATCATACCGGAACTATCATACATATAATGAATACAAAGGTTTTATACATACTCACGAACACATCAACTCGCTCAACTTTTTGTTGATATTTTTAAACTACATGTATTTCAGGGAACTAGTGGATCTGGTAAGGGTATGCATGTGTTTTCAAGCTGCGTTTAAATAAAAGATGTCATCCGGGGTAGTTGAGTTTAAGGGTGTATCCTATTCCAGGACGGGATACATGTTTCCAAACTCAGGTTTTATTTAAAGTCTTTTGTGGAGTCTTTATGAATTCAGTTAGACAAGTCATGGTTTGTAACTTAATTTGGTATCGATGTTTTCAAGACAAGTATGTTGTGGTATTTTCTAAACTAAATTAATGGATAAATAGCTTTTGGTTTTATCATTTAGCATTGTTATGATTGAATGCTATGGTATTAAGAAGTCACACCAATAACCACGCTTCCGCAAAAGTCAGGGTGTGACATTCTCTTCTTTCAATGCTTCGACCTGAGCATCACGAATTTGGGCAGGAAGACTGGAGTGAATAGTAAGTTGTAACGCACGTATACGCTTAGGTTTGGTTTCTTTACAACTGAGGGCGTTAGCCACCACATCGGCTTTGCCTAGATGGTACTTGAATGCGCATTCGTAGTCGTTAAGGAGTTCGACCCATCGACGCTGTCGCATGTTCAACTCCTTCTGTTCGAAGATATGCTAGAGACTCTTGTGATCAGTGTAAATTGTGCACTTGGTACCGTACAAGTGATATCTCCATATCTTAAGAGCAAACACCACTGCTCCCAACTCCAAGTCGTGAGTAGTATAGTTCTTTTCGTGAACTTTAAGTTGGCGCGATGCGTAAGCAATGACTTTCTCACGTTGCATCAACACACACCCAAGTCCTTGGATTGATGCGTCACAATAAACCACAAAATCGTCTGTGCCCTCACGCAACGAGAGAATAGGCGCGCTACAAAGCTTCAACTTCAGCTGCTGAAATGCGGATTCCTGTGCATCACCCTAACGGTAAGTGATACCCTTCTGAGTAAGAATAGTAAGAGGCTGGGCAATCTTCGAGAAGTCTTTGATAAAACCTTCTGTAGTAACCTGCAAATCCCAAGAATTGACGGATTTCAGTTAGAGTACGAGGTGCAGGCCAATTCCTGATTGAGTCAACCTTTGATGGATCAATGTGAATCCCATCCTGATTAACCACGTGGCCTAGAAAATGGACTTCACGTAGCTAAAAGTCACATTTGGAAAACTTAGCATAGAGTTGTTCTGTTCGAAGAAGTTCTAGAATGAGTCGCAGATGACGTTCGTGTTCCTCCTGATTCTTGGAATAGCTCAGGATGTCGTCGATAAACACAATAACAAACCTATCCATGTCGGGTTTGCACACTCGGTTCATAAGATCCATGAAGACCGCAGGTGTGTTTGTCAACCCAAAAGGCATGACCAGAAACTCGTAGTGTCCGTAACGAGTCCAGAATGCTGTTTTGGAGATGTCCTCGTCTCGGACTCTCAGCTGATGATAGCCCAATCTCAGATCAATCTTAGAGTAGAAGCTCGACCCTTCAACAAGTCGAACAGGTCATCGAAACACGGAAGAGGATAACGATTCTTCACGGTCACCTTGTTGAGTTCGCGATAGTCAATGCACATTCGAAAGGTACCATCTTTCTTCTTCACAAACAAAACTAGTGCTCCCCAGGGTGAAGAGCTTGGATGAATGAAACCCTTGTCGAAAAGCTCTTGTAGGTGTGCGGACAGTTCTTCTAGTTCTGATGGGGCTAAGCGATAAGGTGCACGAGCTATAGGCGCTGCTCCACGAGCTAGCTTGATTTGAAACTCGACCTGACGATGAGGCGGAAGTCCAGGTAATATCTCAGGAAGTACCTCAGGAAAGTCGCGCACGATCGGGATGTCTTCTATCTTCTTCTCTTTCGTTGAGGTGTTAGTAACGAGAGCTAGAATAGCAGTGTGGCTCTTTCGCAAACACTTCTGGGCCTTAAGGAAATAGATGATGCCCACAACAGCACCCCTCCTGTCGCCACGAATAACGATAGGTTCCTTACCTGAACGAGGAATGCGGATAATTTCCTCCATGCAAAGGATCTCTGCTCGATGTTGGGATAACCAAGCCATCCCAATGACGATGTCGAAGCTACCAAGAACGATGGGGATAAGGTCGATAGAGAAGGTCTGACCAGCGAGCGAGAGATTACAACCCTTAACTATGTGTGTGGCCTCCAGACTTTTACCGTTTACTTGTTCTACAACATGCTTGGTGTTTAAGGGAATTGGGGTACGCTTAAGCATCTGAATAACTTTTAAGGACACATAACTAGTATCGGCACCCGAATCGAATAAAACAGAAACAAAGAAATCATCCAGTAGGAACTTACCCGTCACAACGTTGGGATCGTTCCTTGCATCACCCTGACCAATCACAAATGCACGTCCTCTAGCACCGTTGTCATCATTGTTACCCCCATTGTTGTTCCCATTTCCCTGGTTTTTGTTGTTGTTCTGATTCAGCTGTGGGCAGTTCCTTTTGAAGTGGCCTTCAGCCCCACATTGAAAACACCCCTTATTATTACCCTGCTGTTGCTGCTGTTGCTGGTTCTGTGGAGCTTGTTGCTGCTGCTGACGATTCTGATTTGAAGGATATGGGCTCCTGCAGTCCTTCGCTACGTGACCAGGTTTGTTGCACCTATGACAGCGACCCTTGTTACACGGCCCCCTGTGGTGCAAGTTGCAACGGTTGCACTTAGGTTGATTTCCCTTGTACCCTCCTTGTTTACTAGGGCTCTTGTAGTCGTCAGTCCTTCGCTGCTGAGACTGAACAGAAGCTGAACCCTGGCTTGAATTTCCATCCCATTTGCGCTTGTTGTCGCTAGGAGCATCAGAAGTAGTGGTAGCACTAATACGCTTTGGCAGTCTGTTCTGCTCAACTGCCTGATCAGTGAGACGGTGGGATAGTCGTATGACCTGCTGAATCGTGAGAAGGTTAGCCGAAGTCACCATACTCTGAATATCTGGCACTAAACCCTTGATGTAAAGCTCAATACGTTTGTAGGGAGGATCCACCATGGTTGGACACAATGCAGCTAGTTCGTTCGATCTCTTAGTATACGCCTCAATTTCAGACCCCGTCATCTTTAGATTGTAGAACTCCACTTCTAGCTTGTGAATGTCACCACGATGACAATACTCCTCTTTGATCAGATCTTTAAAGTCGTTCCATGGGGTGGCATTAGCAGCTGCCAACCCTAGCATTTGCACTTGTGCGTTCCACCAAGTGAGCGCACCACCTTCGAGCGTCCCTGTAGCAAATTTCGCCCTACTAGCAACAAGGCATTCACACATTTCGAAAACAGATTCGATCTTCTCGAAACAGTGGAGGAGACCTACAGCTCCTTCTGTACCACTGAAGGAACTAGGTCGACAGTCCATAAAGGTCTTGAACGTACACACGAGAGGTTGAGCATCCTGACCGGTCGCGCGAGAAAGGAAGACACGGTTAAGCACGAGAGTTGGTTCGCGAGAGTAGGATCTAAACATCCGAGGATAGGTCAAAATGGCAGGTTATACCTCCTGCTGGGGCTGCTGCGAGTGCCTCAGCAACTCGTTCGTTAATTAGAGCCGTCAGCTGGGCTTGAGTCAAGTTCAGACGTCCACTCATGATCTTCACATCGAAGTAAACACAAGTGAGAAAGGTGTCGCGAAAGTGCATAAGTATGGGATGACAGAAGAGAGCAGGCACATAGGGTTTCAAGCAATAATTGTTACGCTAACTAAACATACTATGATCAATGCACTACTTTAGCTAACATGCAGGCAATACAAATATAAACTATATCACCTATTGTGTTGAGTCTTGCACGTGGAGCGAAATGTCGTTGTGGATCGTTGAGCACTGTACAGGTTATAGTCTGGTTTTGTCAAAAAGCTTTTCCCTTTTTAAAACAAAGTTCACTATAACCAATGGCTCTGATACCAATCTGTCACACCCCTAAATTCCACACGCGGAGTATCACCGCAGGAGGCGTGACATGACCAGGATCAAGCCACCAATTATATTGAACTTTGGTATTAAAGTAAACATAAAACCAACCACAATATAATTGGTGTCCAAAAAAAATTAACTAAGTTCAAGTTATCAGCGGAAGCATAAAGTTTAAAATCAAAACATAAGTTTAAAAGTTCAAATGTTTAACATGGAACTCAACAGTCCATGTCCCACAACGACCTCCCCTTCCTATGCAAGCTCCATCTAAGCACCTAACGACCTGCAAGCCATGTAGCAACGTATCAACAACAAAGTTGAGCGAGTTCACAGTTGGTTGTCCATTTTAATGTTGTTCCAAAAACCATAATTACTTCGAAAACCATGAGTTAATCAGTTCCTTGTTTCCCAAACCATAACCAGTGTGGGCTATCCCATGTTAACCACTAGACCCGTTACCATATCGACTACTGACTGAATACATGTTTATGTGCCCTGCGTCAATGTCTATCATCATTGACTAAGTGCCCAGATCCATTAGTCCACTCCCATCCTCTGCGGCACGGTGTGAGGCTTATCAAACCTAATAGCGCTATTTAACTAATGACCCGTTCGCCATTGGCCCGGTGATTAAGTCAATATAAAAATGAGGGAATTCATGATAGAGTTTTGTCTAGTAAGTTTAAGGTTGTCCTACCCAAGGAGGACCGAGGTACATATCCTACCCAAGGAGAATATGCAGGTTTCATTTTAGTTCCTTAACCCATTCCCAAACCACCGGGAATCCCATGCCTTGTAAAAAGTGTGAACTCACCTTAGGTTAGCTCGGCAGATAACAAAAAGGTCAATCGAGCTGCTAGAGGTCAACCACGTCCTAACATGGTTACCATACAAGTCAGGTCTAGGTTCAAGTAGTGCACATAGGTTTACACATAAGCTAACAAGTTACGAGCACATAACGATCATGGCAAACACGTAGAACACATCTAACACGTTAACAGTCAAATACACGTAATGTCCATATTTGTGAGAATCAGATGATTGGGCCGTTGAGCTAGCGCGAGCCCAATCATCTTGTGCGATTCAATAATTAAATCCTAATAACAACCGGCCCAACCTGTTGTGTGTCCAGCACAATCGTATGCGACTCACAACGGGTTGTACGATCCAAACAAACCTGGCCCAATAACAAATGCAGTCCAAAACCTATACGGCCCAAACATACAAACAGACAATCAACTTGTGCGGTTCAGTTACACTTGTGCGATCCAATATAATTTGTGCGATTGGATTTTGGGTTGTTCGGCCCAACAGCATAACACAACCTATTATATTAGGCGGCCCAACATCTTGTGCGATCAGCACAACCTTGTGCGATTCACAAGATGTTGTGCGATTGTGCTTAAAGAGGTTATACGATGTATTTTGACAGTTGTACCCTAACATAACTTAGCTTGTGCGACTGGCTTGTACGATTAGCCTTGTGCGATTAGTTTTATGTTTCCTAAAATCATGCAATCTATTCTAACAGTTTCCATATTTGCAATCAATCGATCAACACAATCAACAATTTCTAATCAATCCATTATTCGATCAAACATGATTTTATCACCCTAGCTATCACATGAAATCATGGCAACCATAATATCATCTAACAAAACAATAATCGTGAAACACTATCCGGTTAGAAGGTAGAGCAAAGGTTGATCCGAACAAGAAAGTCTTCGAGGAAGAGGGGATGTTGCCGTCTGCTTCGAGAGGAGAGAAAGAGAGAATAGGGTTTGCTAAATTTTGTGTGTTTTGTTAAAGTGTAGGATTTATACTAACACCCTTGGTGTTATACGAAATAAGGGAGTCGGCCGAAGGGCTGCCCTTGGGTTCGAGTGCAAGGAGTGTGGACCGAGTATGGTGTGGGACAAAAGCCCAAAGGCTTGCGCGATCGGACATGCTTTGTGAGACTAATCATACATACAAATATAATAGTTTCATTAAATCACATAACACAACATTCCATTAAAATCATGTTTCACATATTAATCACATATCGTTCAAACAAGTTACATCAAAGTACGACTAAAGGTTTGAAATACGAGTTGTCACAACATCCCAAAGTTGAAAGAAATTTTGTCCCGAAATTTAGCACGTAGTTACTGAGGAGGCTAGTTAGGTTGCATGGCTTCCTAGTTTTCCTGGGGTGTTGTAAAGCCCTATAATGGTGTAGGTTTACGCCTATCTTTATCAAACACAAATATAGGCTATTGGGCTTAGCCTTGTAGTGGGTGAGATAGTAATGGAATAAGCCATGTGGGCTAATTAGTGATGTGGGCCTGTTTGGTTAGTAAGTATTGTGCATGTGGGCTTGGCCCAGCTTGTAACTAGGTCACCCTATGTAACTATAAATAGGGTGAACCTAGTTCATTATCAGGCTAGACATTTTTGAGAGGTTCTTCGGTATTTTCGATTTCATTGTTGGTGTACCAGACGGTTCTCTAGAAACCGTGTGCACTTGGTTAATCAATTGATTGCGTTTTTTTTCTTATCACTTTCATCAGTATTCCGCCCTCGTGATTGTGATTTTGATATCCGGTTGATAGTTTTGGGACTTACAATTGGTATCAGAGCCTAAGTAGTCTTGCGAAGGCTCGGTTCATTGGATATCATTCGAAGAACAAGAATATTTTTTTTGAAGATCGAAGAACACGAAGAACGGGTTGAAGATTTGAAGAACAGTTCAAAAATTAGTGTTTTGATCTGTTTTGGTAAAATAGTCAAAGTGTTTGCATATTTTTCGAAGGTTATTGGTGGAAATAAATCAAAGAGATTGATTTTCTAAATTTATCCTTGATTTACGAGATTTCAGTTGGTGCTTCTTCCAAATATAGGCATCTTGTGCGATCTGTCTTGTAGTGTGCAACAATCATCATCTTTTTCAATTCAAATTCAACTTGTGCGACCGACAATTTCTTGTGCGACTACAACGGTGCAACAAAGTCAATTTATATTGTGAATTACTCAATTCTTGTGCGATTCAACATTCTTGTGCGATCAATTGATCTTGTGCGACTACAATTCTTGTGCGATCCAACAAGCATCAAAGATCATCATCCTGAAGTTCACATCATCACCGTAAACATCCAGCAACCCACTTTGACCACCGTGCACTTCCGACACCCTCCGACTACCTCCGTCTTCTCTGTTTCGGTATCGAGTTCGAGTTCGGGTTTCCGATATCGCGCTACCATCAACGACCACCATATCCGACCACTATAACCACACAACCATCATCGTCATCATCGTAACAACATCGTCTTTCCGCATAACTCCGACAATCATCGTCTCCGTTAACAACCGTCATCTCCGACATCATTCAATCACCACCGGCACCTTATCACCGTTCGAGTTCCACCAAATCTCCGTCTTCATCAGTCACTGTTTCAACAAACCGCACATCACCACCGTTCTGTTTGGAGTTCTCGAGACCACCGTGCCCGACAACCACCTGAACTCAACCTGAACCTCACTCCGGTCATCGTTCACCACCATTGTTCACCTCCGGTCATCGTCCATCATCATCACCGGAGCTCTGTTTCTCAGTCACCTTCAACCTATATCCGACATTAAGAAACGAAGAAGACGAGTGCTTTTTGAAAAGATATTAGGGTTTCGGGGTGCAGTGTTTTAAATCGGAGAAGAAGATATACTGAACGTTGTTTAAGTTTTATATATTATATTAATAATAATAATATCTTTTATTATTATTATATATATAAAGGTTTATTAAAAAAAGGGGGGGGGGGTTTGTCATTGGTTTGGTAATAAGTTTTGATAGGTTTGGAGGCGCGGTACAGGAAGCTGGTTCGTGCGTTTTTTTTAAAAGGGGGTTTGAGTTAGCGAGTACACGGGTTCTTGCTTTGGGCTTGTGTTGTGGAAACAGTTAAAGGCGCACATTTTTGGGGGATCACATATTTCGGGGGATCACAGTTAAAAATCTTAAAAATGTCTTCTAAGAAAGAGGTGCTTGAGCAGGAACTTCAAGGATTCAGATACTCATATGGTGAATCTATAGAAGCACTTACAGGCCGGTTTGCTGAACTGCTCTCTGAAATGGAGAAGGCTGGGATTGAGGTGTCTAATCGCACGAGCAACATAAAGCTTCTAGATGTTCTAAAAAGGATTCCAGATCAGGCAAACTGTAGTTGGTTTAGAAATGTTAATGAGATAATTGTGACAACCGACTGCTACTGTTACAAAATGAAGCCGGATGAGCTGATCTCACTCATCAAGTCATATAACAATGCTGACAAGCAGTCTACTCTAAATATTCAAATGAATGACTACACTCCTTCTGAGGCTGAGGTATGTGTAGATGATGTTTGTTGTACTGAAAAATGTAGAAAGAAAGTAAAAGGTTTTAAAGAACAGGCTCAATCGCTTTCTATGCAACTTCAACTTACCAAATCCAGTAGCTATGAAGTTAAAAAGAAACTGGATGGGTATAAAGAAATGGTAGAGGCCCAAAAACGTGACATTCGACAGTTGCATAGTGATCTAAGCGAAGCAAAATGTCGATATCTCCACTTCAAGGAGCTATCTGAAAAATTAACTGTTGAATTAAACAACTTAAAATCGACTTTTGAAAATACTGAATTTAATTTTAAAAAGTTTGACGTTTCAAGTGAAAAGGTCGAAAAGATGATAAATCAACAGTTAAAGTATAGCAAAAAGGAAGTGAGGAATAAGGGATTGGGATTTGTATGCATACCTCCACCATACAATCACAATTACACCTCAATTCCCATGACTGATGAGGAGATAGCCGACTTGCCTGAAATGGAATATGGGAAGCCTGGGGATAGAAAGGTTGAGCCTGTTAATCAAAAGAAAGTTAAAATCACAAGGCCTGTTAAAACCGAAATTATTCTAGAAAAACAGGGGTTTAATAAAACTTTTGTGAAACCTGCTGAAGTTTCAAAACACACCGAGACTCTAAGTTTTGAGAAAAATGCTGATGTTGATAAGCATTTTCAAGTATTGGAAAGGGAAGAGTCGTGTGAGTCACAACAATCTTTTGAAAATAAATCAGCAACACAAGAGCCTGAGGTAAGAGCGCTAGAGTTAATGTAGACAACATTGAGTTTGCCATGTTAAGAGGTTTGACTGAGTTTGTGAAAGAATTCAATAGGAGCAAACAAATTGAATCTGCTTCGTCATGTGACACATCTTGCGACACTTCTGAGACATCCACTTCTGAGAAATCAGAAATGGGCGAATCACCTAGTGTCAACAGTGCATCAACTGAGGAAGCAGAGGCATCTCAAACTAAATCATCAGCTTCATCTGATTCAACCAGTGACTCCTATGAAAAGACTGACTGTGATAATTCAGAGTCAGTTGCTTCAGTGGAATCAACAAATGAATCATCTGAAACAGTTGATTCAAATTCGATCAAAGAAGAATCAGAATCGACTTCAGGAGCTTCTGTTGAGTCTAATGGTAAAACGACTACAGAAGCCCCTGCTGCTCTTTCGAATGACAATGATTCTGAAAATACTAAACAAACGGTGTCACTCGAGAATGAAAATGTTACTATGGCTTCGCCTGACACCGTTTGTGAACAAGTGAACGTTACTGATGCTTCTACTTCATGTGCAGATGAGGTAATAGTAGAGGATTGGGTTGAGGGGGATGATGTTGTTTGTCAAAAAGCTGACGATGTTTGTTTAAAAACATCAAATTTATCTGCTGATGCTCCTCCTTATGTGAAAAGGCTGTTTATGAGCCAGCTTTGAGAGGCCCTTCAAATAAATATGTGCCTCCAAAGCCAACAGTTAGAAGTGAAAATGTTAAATCCAATGAATGTGCTAACTGTTGTAAACAGGGACATAAGAAGCAGGGGAGAAAGTCTGAGCAGGCTGCAAACAAATCATCCAACAAATTTTACAACTCATACTTAGCATTAGTTGGATGGAATGGATCGGGATATGCTCCTTACGTAAAGAAGCAGACCTGCTACAACTGCGGCATACCCGGTCACATTGCAAGAAACTGCACACATCGTCCCTATGTGCCATACTATGCACAGCATCAGAGAGTTACACCAAGGGACATATTTTATTCTAAGCCGATGAAGGTTGAAAAACCCAAGGCAATGATGAATAAGAGTCTCAAGGTTAAACCATCTGATGGGGACTGGAATGCTGCGAAAAATAAACAAAAACAAGCTTTGAAACCTAATCAAATTTTGAAAAACAAAAAGGTTGAAAAGCAGACTGTTTTGCCAAAGGCACCTAAGAAATTAGAGAAGCCTAAACAAGTTTGGAAGGCGAAACAAAATGCAGCAACATCACCAGTCCTTAAATCAAAAGGGGGCATGTGTTTTCGAGAAGTATCTTATATTGATGCTTCAGGAATACCCAGGACCACGATGGCCTGGGTACCAATGTCTTACTAATCTCCTTACTTTTCAGGGACAACCAAGGAGGAGCTGTTGAGAATCCTTGGATGTTGATAGCGGTTGTTCCAGAGACATAACGGGTAACATTTCACTGTTTCAAAATGTATATTTCTTTACAGTTTATATGTTTCGTTTGAAGGAGATAAAAGAGAAGTAAGACTAGATCAGCGAAAAGGTACAAAATTTGAATTTCGTATTCTAATTTCAATATTGATTAGTCTTAAATCTCGTGATGGAACGGTTAGGCAAAAAGAACAAAAATATTTTCATTTTCTTTTGTGTTTCTCTTTGTACATACGTTTTCGTTGTTTAGGTAAATTTGCGCGTAAGATTTACGCACAAATTTAGGGGGATATCTAGAGATATCTATCTGTAAATAGAGAAAATGAGAAAATATAAAAAAATTGAAAATGAAAAAATGAGAAAAATAGAAAAATCAAAAATATTTTGTTGCATACATGGGAAATGAAATAATTTCACTATGTGGATTAAGGCTGACTCATGTAAGACCAATATTGAAATGGTCTGACTCCATAGTGATGTGCTGGTAGGCTTTATCCTGATGGCTGGACTCTTTGACTAGTACTGCTTAAAACACTAAATTTATTCTATGACCTCAGGAAAGATCGGTCACTTGGAATTAGGACATGTCTATTTGAATGCGTGTGTGACGTCCCGATACACACAATTTTGTTCTAGTTCTGAAATCTTTTCTGTCCAACTCGTGTATCTCCTCTGTTTTGCGTGAGCAAAGACCTGGAGGTGCTAGGCAACGTCAGCTTCTGCTGCATCCAGATACATGCTGACCTAGCTGTATGTTGTCGCGCTATAGATCAAATACACCCGAAAGAGGCCCTCTAGTGCCCAAAAGAAACCCAAAAATAAAAACCTATATCAAACTGAGAAAATCTCATTTGATCTGTATATTATATCCATCTCTGCTGCTGATCTATTCTTTTCTCTCCTCAATCCAGTCCCAGTCAAGATTTCAGAATCCTAGAACGGACTTGTGAAATATGTGGTAGGGAAACTACACGTATGATAGCGTGTTCGAATTAAAAATTTCGGGATTTGATCGTGATTGAATTGAGTGTTCATATCAATTAAAATGAAAACATGATAAATCAGTTGCAGACCGTCATTTGAAAAAGGCCTAGGGAGATAAGTTTAAGTGGACATATATACTGGCAATCGCTCGGATCACCCAAAGTAAATTAGTGTTGATAAGTGTAGTTTGGCCTGAAACACTGTGATTTGATCCCATTGCAACTGTAATTGTATATTAGTTTCTTTGTTTATTTGTCTTTCAGTTTATATCATTAGATTTAGAAATAAAATCAAAAATCCAAAAATAGAGTGTTTATTTGTTTTTATTAAAATTTTTAACCGTTCTTGAAGATTTGGCTAATTATCATAAATTGAATGAAATTTGAATTGTGAAATCCAAGTACAAATACTTGGATGTACCGAGTGTTCATGTGGTACTTTCCTCTGTTGCACAAAATTGTTTGCTTATGAATTTATGAGTATGTGCAGAATTTAATGTTAAATCAAGAAACGGGGGTTATTGAAGATTGAGATGCTGTTGGTTGCTGACAAAGCTTGAAGCATCAGAATAGCAAGATGTACCTGGGTCAGAAGAACCAGATACAAGTCATCATCTGACAGTGATAGTACATGTAAAGAAGTACCTGTGAACCTGCTTGAAAGAGAAGACATTGACAAAGAAAAGAGTTGCTGAGAATCCTCCGCTTGCATTCTTTTCAACAAGATTTTCAAGCAAAGCTGATCATGATAAGAAGAACAAAGAGCCCAAGTTTCAGAATGAAGACTTGAAGTATCTTCCCACAGAAACATAATGAAGACCGCGGTTTGATAAAGACAGCATAAACCTAGGGGGATATTGTAAGGCCCTATAATGGTGTAGGTTTACGCCTATCTTTATCAAACACAAATATAGGCTATTGGGCTTAGCCTTGTAGTGGGTGAGATAGTAATGGAATAAGCCATGTGGGCTAATTAGTGATGTGGGCCTGTTTGGTTAGTAAATATTGTGCATGTGGGCTTGGCCCAGCTTGTAACTAGGTCACCCTATGTAACTATAAATAGGGTGAACCTAGTTCATTATCAGGTTAGATATTTTTGAGAGGTTCTTTGGTATTTTCGATTTCATTGTTGGTGTACCAGACGGTTCTCTAGAAACCGTGTGCACTTGGTTAATCAATTGATTGCGTTTTTGTTCTTATCACTTTCATCAGTATTCCGCCCTCATGATTGTGATTTTGATATCCGGTTGATAGTTTTGGGACTTACAGGTGTCACATCCTTCCACCGTTGGTTTGGAATTTCGTCCCGAAATTCCGCAGTAGCTTCAGTCTCAGTAGTGGTTTCGCTTTTCTCGAACAATTGGGGATACTTGTGTTTCATTTGGTCTTCTCGTTCCCAGGTAAACTCTGGGCCACGACGGGAGCTCCAACGAACTCGAACAATGGGTATTCTGGTACGCTTGAGAATCTTAACATCTCGGTCTATAATCTCTACAGGTTCCTCAACGAATCGCAACTGATCGTCGATAGTGAGCTCCTTCAAAGGAACTATGAGGGTTTCATCTGACAGGCGCTTCTTCAGATTCGACACATGGAATACGTTGTCAACTCCACTGAGTTCTTCAGGTAGATTCAGTCTATAGGCCACCTTGCCAATTCTCTCAGTGATTTCGAAAGGTCCAACATAACGTGGATTTAGCTTGCCTAGCTTGCCAAAACGAACCACACCTTTCCAAGGTGAAAAACTTTAAGTAGCACTCGATCCCCAACCTGGAAATTGAGCGGTTTCCTGAGCTTATCAACATAGCTTTTCTGATGGTCATGAGCTTCCGATATTCGTTCTGGGCCAGTGATTTGGCTGTCACCAACTTTTGCCCAGCATAAGGGTGATCGGCATTTCCATCCATACAACGCCTCGAACGGAGCAGCCTGGATGCTAGTGTGGTAACTGTTGTTATACGAAAACTCTACCAAATGGAGGTTGGCACCCCGTGCCTTGAAACTACTTCCTTCAGGTAGATGTCTGCTAGAGTAGAGCATTTATCCATTTCCTTGATAGCCAGGAAGTGTGCACTTGGTTAGTCGATCCACTATCACCCAAATGGTGTCATTTCCTCGTTGAGATATAGGTAAGCCAGTAACGAAGTCCATGGAAATTTGCTCCCATTTCCATGTCGGGATCTATGGTTGTTGAAGTAGGCCTGATGGCTTCTGGTATTCGACCTTGACCCTAGCACAGGTCAAACATTTACTGACATAGGTCACTATGTTAGCATTCATGTGGGGCTACCGGTACGTAGCTTTGAGATCGTGGTACATCTTATCAGAACCAAGATGTACTGAGTAACTAGACTTGTGTGCTTCATCCATCACAAGCTCACGTAGATTACCATGAAATGGAACCCAGATGCGCCCTGCTAAGTAGTAAGCACCGTCTTCCTTTAGTTCTAACCTTTTCTCCAATCCTCGTAGGGATTCAGCCTTGATGTTCTCTTCTTTCAATGCTTCGACCTGAGCATCACGAATTTGGGCAGGAAGACTGGAGGGAATAGTAAGCTGTAAAGCACGTATACGCTTAGGTTTGGTTTCTTTACGACTGAGGGTGTCAGCCACCACCTTGGCTTTGCCCGAATGGTACTTGATTGTGCATTCGTAGTCGTTAAGGAGTTCGACCCATCGACGTTGTCGCATGTTCAACTCCTTCTGATCGAAGATATGCTGGAGACTCTTGTGATCGGTGTAAATGGTGCACTTGGTACCGTACAAGTAATGTCTCCATATCTTAAGAGCAAACACCACTGCTCCCAAATCCAAGTCGTGAGTAGTATAGTTCTTTTCGTGAACTTTAAATTGGCGCGATGCGTAAGCAATGACTTTCTCAAGTTGCATCAACACACACCCAAGTCCTTGGATTGACGTGTCACAATAAACCACAAAATCGTCTGTGCCCTTAGGCAACGAGAGAATAGGCGCGCTACAAAGCTTCAACTTCAGCTACTGAAATGCGGATTCCTGAGCATCACCCTAACGGTAAGTGATACCCTTTTGAGTAGAACAGTAAGAGGCTGCGCAATCTTCGAGAAGTCTTTGATAAAACCTTCTGTAGTAACCTGCAAATCCCAAGAATTGACGTATTTCAGTTGGAGTACGAGGTGCAGGCCAATTCCTGATTGAGTCAACCTTGGATGGATCAACGTGAATCCCATCCTGATTAACCACGTGACCTAGAAAATGGACTTCACGTAGCCAGAAGTCACATTTTGAAAAATTAGCAAAGAGCTGTTCTGTTCGAAGAAGTTCCAGAATGAGTCGCAGATGACGCTCGTGTTCCTCCTGATTCTTGGAATAGATCAGGATGTCATCGATAAACACAATAACGAACCTATCCAAATAGGGTTTGCACACTCGGTTCATAAGATCCATGAAGACCGCAGGTGTGTTTGTCAACCCAAAAGGCATGACCAGAAACTCGTAGTGTCCGTAACGAGTCCTGAATGCTGTCTTGGAGATGTCCTCTTCTCGGACTCTCAGCTGATGATAGCCCGATTTCAGATCAATCTTAGAGTAGAAGCTCGACCCTTCCAACTGGTCGAACAGGTCCTCGATACGCGGAAGAGGATAACGATTCTTCACGGTCACCTTGTTGAGTTCACGATAGTCAATGCACATTCGAAAGGTACCTTCTTTCTTCTTCACAAACAAAACTGTTGCTCCCCAGGGCGAAGAGCTAGGACGAATGAAACCCTTGTCCAAAAGCTCTTTAGGACGACTAAAGGTTTGAAATACGAGTTGTCACACCTTTGTTGGTTATTAATTTTACCTATATTGCAATTTACATACAATATTAGTCTTACATTGTAGTTTGACTTTCTGAAGTCAAATTGATGATCAAAATTGTCAGAATTCAACCCATATGAGATTTACATGTTCGTTTGACTTTCTGAAGTCAAATTGATCTTGAGATTTGCAAATGGTTTATTGGCTTAAAGTTTTACAATTTGTCTGGATTCAACCCATATGATGATAATATAACCAACACAAATTAACTAGAACATGACTTATAGTTACTCAATTTTCAGGAATGCTAGTCCTAGTACCATTTATGGAATACCAGCCCTAATACCATTTTTAGACATGTCCTAATACCAGCCGTAATATCATTTGTAGACAACAAACTTTAGACACCCAGTTTTCAAGAATACCAACCCTAATACCATTTCTATACATATGTAAAATTGCAACAACATCATGTTTACAGTGAAGCCAATCAAATCCCACTTTCTACATGAGCATGTTTTCAAATCCAAATTCACCACACAGTGAGAGATGGGATCACTCACCTAATAGTTTGATGCATTAACCATGAGAACATTCATTTATGAAGCTTGTTCATTAACTTCTTTAAGGACCCCTTTCGCATATGGTGTTAATGGACAATTTGATTTTGCTTGCACAATCTGATTCATCTAGTGCTTATCTTCAACTAGTTGCCTAAAATAAAATGGATTATATTGGTCAACATTTGTTCTTCTTTGCTTCCTAATTCAGCTTGCTGCCTGTTTTAGCACTCAAACATCATCATCGTCATCCTCATTGTTAGTGTCAAAGTTGTCCATATCAACATTTATGTCATTGTCTAAATCATCACTTTGCTCATCAAGTAGGTCATCCTCTATTCTTAAAGTGGCTCATGTCCACTTCAACATCCATCCCTGGATCGTTTTCCACTACCATATAGTCAGGATAATCCACTTTTAATTCATTAACACCTTTAAATCCTTCTAAACCATGATCATCTTCTAATCCTAATCCTTCTGATCCTGCATCACCTTCTATTCCCGCATCACCTTCTAATCCTGCTTTACCTTCTAATCCTTCTAATTCATTAACACCTTCACTATTGTCCAATTATAATTCATTAACACCTTCACAAGTGTCCAATCATATTATATATATATTGTTAACGAACAACCATGAATAGTAATTTTAAATTTATAATAATATATAACTTTTTAAATTATTTATTATTTTAAAATTGTAATACTTAATTATTATATTTGGTTTTAACTTTTTAACATATTTTTTCTTTTCTTGAACCGTATTTCCTCTATCATTTATTTTATATTTTTAATAATTACTATTCCTTTTTTAGTTAATTTGAAATTTTTTAATAACTTACGTTCGTTATTTTTCCCTTGACATTCTCGTATGATAGTACCTTTTTGGAATATCCTACTACGAATCCTTCATATGAGATATGGAAGATTCTACGAGGATTTGGATGGATCACATAAAACACAAAACACATAAGAAAACACATAAGCACAAAAATTAGTTAACTTGATTCTTTAATTTGTTGTCTTTGAGCATGGATAATTAAAGCACACCAGGAATCCAATCCGTGGATTTCATTTGGTACTTTAATCATTTTCAAGAATCTATCTATGAAGATAGAAAGATCTTTATAAGAATTCGGCTTTGTCCTTATTGAATCGTAATGTACGTATTGAATCATACAAAGAATTCAATTAAGGGCTCCGATTTGAGTGATATTCATCCACAAGGATCTGATTATAAGGATAGAAAGATCCTTCATGGATTTTGGAATTTGTGTAACGAAAGGTGATTCGACACCTTGCACTAGGCGTGTTTAAGTCGATACACAAGGTAGAAAATTCATGAGGTTGAGACGCTAGATATGCCAAGGCGACATATGAAGCAGAACTTGAAGGTTAAGCAGCAACAGGGTTTTCAACTGCTTTGCTTTGAACAGCAAAGCGACACATGTTAACCAAATGTCTCCATCGTCCACCGTGGGTACATTTGTAACAGGGTATTTGATTTGGATGATGACGGTTACATTGATTTCTCCAAGGAGTGGTTCCCTTGCACGGCTTCATTCCTGAGCTGCCTCATGGTGATAGCTAAATCAACGGTCTTCTGGAGTACTACGCCTATTTGTTGGGCAATTGTAGCACCTGGTCCGGATACTCGAGTCTTGTTGCGATGAAGAGACACCATGAAGAAAATAGGAGATATGGGAGGGAACAAGGGAAATGAACACAGAATGCATAAAAAAAAATCGCGATCATTTGTTTGTTACCTAAAGCAAACAAATGAGACAATGACTAATCAAAGTAAATAGGTCAAAAATAATGTATCGCGAAGACATGCTCGCCTATAAGTGAACACTCATCCCAAGAATTCCCAGGTAAGCACAACTGGTCTCGCGTCTGATGAGATGTATACGAAGTGCTTGCCTAGACAGAAAACCCAGAATACAGGCATTCACCCTTCCAGTTTGCACGTGTTCACATTATTTAAAACCCAGAACCTTGACGAGATTTTAAAAACTCAAAGGGGTTCAAAACCATATAACAGAGGGTTCAAAACCTTACAATAGAGGGTTCAAAACCTTATAATAGAGGGTTCAAAACCTAGTAATTAATCATCCTAGAACAGATGATTAGTTTTCAAAGCGGTTTTGAAATTTATGTTCTTGTTGTTGTGGTCGTCGCCTAAGGATAGGTGACGGTATTGTTTTATGACTAAACGCAAGTAAACTCGCGTTAGGGTCCTAAGAAGGTTATAGACTAGGTCAAAACATTACTAATAACCTAATTCCCTATAACCATTGGCTCTGATACCATCTTTTCTGTCACACCCCGACCACGTAGAACATACAAAACGTGGCGGAAATGTCGGGGAGTGTTGTAACAGAATTAATTGTTTCAAATCCATGGCAATTGAAGTTTCGTTTTATTGATTAAAAGTGTTACGATGTCTTAACAAACAAGGAAATACATCATAATTAACTAGTCTTGCATCTTTTATTGTCACTAAAGCCCAAGTCTGCCTATGTGTATCTTGATCATCTTATGCAACAGTTCCTGAAAAACACATGTGAAAATAGGTACGTCAGCATAAAAATGCCTGTGAGATACATAGGTTTTGTGAAAATAGGTTTCATGACTTATGTTTGAGAAAATGTTTAGTCATGAACCTTGTAATTTGCTTTGTCTTGTAAATCATTTGAAAAACAATAAGTTCAGATGATATGTATAAATAAGTGAAATAATGTATGGTTAAATGAATAACCATTTAAGATGAGTTTGTATAAGATAAGTTGTTTGTAAAACAATGTCTTGTGAAAAGTATGTTATTTGTATAAAATGTTCTATGTATCAAACTGAAATGATTCAAATAACGCTACGACATGTAATGCCATACAAACACTTATATATAGGAAGTACCAGCGGCGTATCCACCATGTTTGTATCATATTACACACGCATCGTTACTTAATCACTTAATCAAACCAAACCACCAATATAGAATGTCTATGTTTAACAATTGTAGAAATGTTTATGTATGATAAGTAATGTAAAGTTAAACGAATAACCTTATAGTAGCATATCGAAAGTATACTTTGGATTTGTAAGTAACATATTAAAATATGTTTTGGTTTCATAAGTAACATATCAAAATATGCTTTGGATGTGATATATAACATATTAAACTATGTTTTTGGTTTAGTAAGTAACATATCAAAATATGCTTTGGATGTGATAAATAACATATTAAACTATGTTTTAGTTTAGTAAATAACATATCAAAATATGCTTTGGATGATTAATAAAATAAATATGTTGGTTTTGAACAATACCACACATGAGAGTATATCAAACTATACTTTAATAGTGTGATTTAAGAATTCATTCAGACCTGGTGCATCAAAATACACCTTTGAGACTATAAGGATACCACAAAGGCAATCCCTATTTGGATGGAGCAACAAATTGGTTTCAGACATTCCATGCCAACAGGAATGGGGTGTCAAATCCTATAGCGCTATATCATACTAACAATCGGTCTGGTGAACATAAAATAAGTACAATTCAACAATTTATTTTATGTTCTTTGAGAAATCAATGTTTAAACCATAGATAGTCAATTAGTTTGTCAAAAGATAAGTAATAACTTGTATGATCAAATATCAAAATGTAAGTATGTTATGAAATCAGATGTACTAAGTAATGCACACAATGGGCATACGTAGCATGAAATGTAATGTAAATTGATGTACCAAGTATGCTAAGTTAACATACGAAGCAGAAAAGTCATGTAAATCAATGTACTAATAGTGTACTAATGAACATAACAGGTATATGATGTGAAAACAGGAAAGCATGAAAGTAACAAGTAGGCACATGTGTTCCACCCCAAAACAGTTTGGAAAACAGTAAAAGAGGGGTCTATGTACTCACCTGAGATTGCTCAGTAGTCCTTGAGTAACAACTAAACAATGCTAGAGATCGCGGATATCAAACGGCACCTAATATAGGTAACTACATTAATAAACCGGACCTAAGTCGGAAGATCGGGTAGCATTAGGGTTTGTAAACCAAACGAGGGTAGAGACTCGTGTCATTTGGTTTAACAAAGCCTACATACTAAATGAAACTTAACCTAAGTGTCTACGACCCATTACGACCCGTTTAGGTAGCTTATGCTACTTTAACGCGTCGTTCGCGTAAAACGCGTTCGGAACGCCTAACCAGCCCTATGACAAGTGTTATATGCCTAAACATGTTACATAATCAGTTATGTGACAAAGGTTTAGGTTACATATGCTTAATTACCAATTATACATGAAAAGGGTATTCTGGTAATTTACCTAAGGCATATAAACAACCTATCATACAACTACTTAAACGATGTGACCATAGGGTATAACCTCGGAAGGTTATTCCCTACCTACTATGGTCACCTAATGTATTTGGTCGGATCCTAATGATCGACCAAATGGGTCGAGTTCGAAGGTATAGGCGATTTATTAGATCGCCTACCCTACGACTCTAGACAACGTGGTAATCAGTGGGCATAGTCCCAAGGGACTATGACCAACGTGATTACACTCACGTTGCGAAGTTCAAACGAACTTCGCATTGACCATAAGCTGGTCAACGCTGAAAGTCAAACAAAGTTTGACTTTCTGACTCTAAAAGCAATAAAATAAGGAAAAGAACGAAAGAATACTTACCCAGGGTCCCCGAATGCTAATCCCGATCCAAGAACTCAGGTATGAAACAATGGTTTCAACTTAGAGCTCTCAAATCAGAATTCTTGTAAGTTTTAAAGCAATGGGGGGTGGGGTATTTATAGTTTTCGGGTAACCGTTAGGATCGTTTCAAGGAAACCGTGCCTTAATCCAACCCGTACAAGTGTCGGGACCTTATGGTAACTAAAATTCCATCCTTATCACATGACTAGACAATTAGGAACATGTGGGTGAGGTTAAAACAGCTGCAGCCTGCTGTTTAGAAACTCTGAATCTGGTCAGCAGACCCCTAGCGCACCGCTACGCTAAAAGTGTAGCGCACCGCTAGGCTTAAGTTTGGCAGATTTACACTTTTGGTCCCTGTCATGCATTCAGCCCATTTTCGACACGTTTAAGGCCCGTTAACCCCATTTCAAAGCTCAAAAATGAAGTTAAAGTATAGGGAACTTAAAATGTGCTCAAAAATATCTCGGATGTCGGTTCGTTTAACCGTACGGTTGCGATGTTCGGTTAATTACGACGGAATGCGCATAAGCGCGAAAAACGATCCAAATGACGCGACGAATGGATTTTTGGCAAGCCAAACACTAAAGCATAATATAGTCATGCTTACATAAATTTTTGGATGTCCGGATGTATTCAGAATGTAAGTTATGCGTAAAAATGCAAACTTGTGCACTTTTTGACGCTTTTAGTCCCTGAGTGACACAAAAGTTTATTTTAGCACACCGAACCCCTCAAAGCCTATTTCTAAGCTATGTAAAGGATACTTATGGTATGTTTAACTTATGGTCATGTTCCGGAATGTCTGTTACAGTTCAAATTGGCATACTTTCGCAGTTTGTCAACTTTAGTCCCTGTAAGCGATTAAACTTTGATTTCACCACACCAAACCTTCCAAAACTTATATCTAAGTTATGTAAAGGTTATTTAAGGTATGTTAAGCCTATTTCACTTATTCCGGAGTGTTCGTTGCATTAAACTGGTTATATTTACGCATCAGTGCGCGTATAACCTTCCAGAAAGCGATTTAGAGCTTGAAATTGAACTAGAGTTAATATGTGCAAATGATACACATATATTTAACAAATCCCAAGTATGAAATACAATATTTCATTGGTTTGGCATTTGTCTGATGGTTGAAGTGACACAGGTGTTACAAAATTAGAGTAAAATGCAATTTGAGTCCTTGAATATTCTGGCTCGTGGTGTCTCGTCTAATCCCCACAACGTAATTTTTGCTGCCAGGGTCCCGGTTGATAAAAAGCGCTACATGTTGAGTCCCCCCACTAACCTAGTTCAGTTTTCTAGTTAAATGACTAGCTTAACCTTAAAATTTAACGTCCATGTGGTATTAGAGTTCAAGTCTTACAAACGAAAGAGATTAAAAGAAATGTCGTTAAAAAAAGTAGATGAGATATTTTGAGATCCAAATGTGGGTTATCGATTTCTTTAGAAAGGTTAATGTACCCTTTTAAGATTTTAATGGATCTTGGGCTAACACTTAATAAACGAGCCCAATCACTATACCTTTTATGGTTCAAAAATGAAGCTCACGTGACAAACACAACCACTTATGAGATAAACATCGCTACCGGTACGACATCGATGTTCGCAGGGTCGGCCCGGAAGTGGGCAACGGCTCAGGGCCCAAACCTTCCAGGGACCATATTTTTTTTTTGTTTTTTAATGAATTTTACGATGTAAAATTAAGATATATAATTATTGAATCAGAAAAGGGTATGGTGAAGTGCTTGGCTGGGTTTTTACATGCCCCTTTAACATCAAGAAGACCTGCCTGAATCCTGGCGTCTTCATCTTTGTTTTTTTTTTGTTTGTTACCTATTTATTAAATGGAAATGACATTATTTGGTTAATTTTGTCTAGTTGCATGATTAATTTATTAGTTCAAAAATGATTACTTAATTCTTAAATTATTATTCAATCTAAAAAATATTTTTTTATGAAACAAGCCTTATTTTGTTTTTCATTCAACTCTTATTTTCTAAAAAAAAATGGATAGGTTACGGTGGTTTTACATGATCTTAAATTATGAATTTTAAAAATTACGACGTAACTTTTTTCATATTTTCTGAATATACACTTATAACGTGTTTTCTTTCTACGTCTCGATGTTCAAATGCACGTGTGGTGTGTTTTTTTTATCTATGTTTTCACATAAAAAGCAGCCCGTTGCAACATGCCCATAAATTTTAATCTTTCTTTATATATATTTTTAAATAGTTTATATTAAAGGGCCCTTATAATGTATTCGTCCATGGCCCACACATTTTCAAAGATTTTCGGAGACGGCCATAGGTGTTCGCTTTATGTTTTTTGACAAGCCAAACCGATAATGATCAATCTCTTGTCGCCTTGCGTGGAGAAAAAATGACCACACTCCCATCGCAAAATGTTGCTGAAAAAGCTAGTTGATGATAGTTTGAAAAGAGAAAACATCACAACGGATCAACATGTTGAAATTAATTATAAAGATTACATAAGATTATATTGCACATGTGTAAGAATAAATAAATAATATATTTATTTATATATGGCCATTATAATCATTTATATAATAATAGATCAAAATATATATAACAACCTATTAAATAATTAGTTGGTAATTGTTGATGGGCCTAATTACCCTTATTAACTAATTAGGGTTTCCTCTTGGGTGCATATATAAGGAGACTTATGTAGAGGTTCTAAGGTTAGACACATAACCTAATTACTCTCATAACATCAATCGACCTCCTCTCCTAACCGATTCCCCTTTATCAGTTTCTTCATCACCATCATTAGGTTGCACCCTAAGGAGGAACCAGATCAAGCTGACAATCATGTCAAACACTGTTGCTGCGTCTCCATCTGCATTCTCTGCTGGCCTGTACTGATGCAATCAAAGGTATGTTTTCATGTTTTCCATTATGTCTAAACAGAACTGATCAACATGTGGTATCAGAGCATATGTTGATTAGTCAGTTCTGTTTTCGTATCCATTAATTCTGGGATTGAAATCATGAAAACAGAAATTTTGAATAACTTCATAATCATAACCGCCGGTTTCGAGTCATGACCCGAAATCATTGTTTTCGGAAAAGAATGTTAAATCAATGACACGAAATCATAATAGTTAAAATCAACAAATCTGAAATCTGTTTTAGAAGCCTTAATTTTCAGATTTCGGATTCCAGAATTATGTTTTATTTTTTAGGGTTCATCATGTGTTCTTAGGAAAATTCGAAAATTCCTTTATGTTTTGGAATGTAATTAGGATTATTGAGTGTTTTTCCTGTTTTGATCCAATTTTATCTTTTAATTTTGTTCGAAAATTGTTTATTGATAATCAGATAAATATTTTGATAAAATTAGATCATCACTAAAACCGGAAACCATATCTCAAATCCCTAAGAATTCGAATTTTCAGTTATGCTTTTACATTAACAGCTGTAACAGGAGTTTCGAGATAAATTTTAACGAGCCGAGACCAAGATCTCGACTCGATACCACAACGTCTCGACTCAAAATCATAAGTGTTCTCAAATCCTTACAACTCGAGACAACGATTTCGACTCGAGAGCACTAAGGTTTCGACTAAGGGCTTCAATCTTCACAACTCGAGACCATGGTTGCGACTCGAGACCTCATTATGGATTCGAGATCTCATAAAACATAGTAGTCGAGACCATGATTACGACTCGAGACACTGAGGTTGCGACTCGAGACCTTAATGAGTCGAGACCTCATAATGTTATAAGATGAGTCGTGACTGGACTCGAGATCTCATAACTGAGTCGAGATCTCATAACTGAGTCGAGATCTCACTCGAGACCTAAGACTAACTCGAAACCTCATAATTTTAGGCTGTTTAATATGAACTAAAATTTAAATATTTGGTTTTTGTAAATACTTAGTTAATTAATTAGGATCAAATAATGTTTTACAAAACCAAAATGGCTTTACTTGAATGAGCTTCTGATGTGTCATTTCTGGCCAAAGCTGATTTGATACATCTACTTATCGTTCAAGTATTACGAAAGCTATGTTAAGTGTGCATTACAAACGTGAATGTCTTAATTTCTGGCCAAAGCTGATTTAATTCATTCATGTCTAGCATACTTAACAAGTGCATAACTAAAGTGATTGTCTCATTTCTGGCCAAAGCTGATTTGTCACGATTACTTTGCACACATGCTTAAATGATTACACTTCTGGCCAAAGCTGATTTGTCTTCGTTTAAGTAGAACTTTAAATAAGTCTATTATTTTGATGTTAGTAATAGACATATCGCAACCTCTTCACACAATGATCCTTATATCGATGATCCTTCATTAATTTTAAGATCATTTCGTCTGCCTTATTTTTTAGTACCCATAATTTTACTCACTGTAATTTTCTTCTACAAATCAATATCTCATCCACTCTAATTCTTAAACCTAAAATGTTTTGTTTTATTTAAAGTTTCTATAAGATTAGCTCTTAAATTAAATCCTTGATTATCTCTTAAGACACAATAATCCTATTGTTCTCTTCTGATAAAGGTACTACAGAAGAAAAGTAGAGCATGATGAATAGGACAAATCGAACATGATGTCTCTTATGATAATCAAGATCTCTCTAACATAAATGCTATCACTAAAAGGTTATTTTAGATTAAGTTTTTCCTAAGACTAATCTATTATTGTGGAATAATCACAAGAATTCCTAAGATGCATGCCTTCATTTAAAATTCTAAACTATAAGCTAAGTGGTATATGTGAATACATAATAATGTACAATACCATGACCCATAAAGGTAAGGGCTTACGCATGAAAATAAGTACATTTTTCCAGTACATTACATACTAAGATTTTCACTTGTACAATTTGATGCCTTATAAATCAACTATAACACTCAAAAGTACCAAAGTATAATGAGTGTGTTGATAAGCAACATATGTACAAAAGAAATAAAATTTTGAAGCTGGAAAATAAGTTGTTACTCACCTTACAACCACTTAAAACTTTAAAAGAGGATTGTTTAAAGGTCCATAGACAAATTACAAGTAAAAATTCCAACTTTAAGGTTCTTCAAGGGAAAATCTCAGTGCATAATTATGCCATTAGACTAGACATAAGCAATGAGACTATCCATTATTCTAAAGAACAGTAGGATAAATTAATTAGATAGTCACTTACTAATGATATTTAAGTCTGCTAATTTTAATATTCCAATTAACACATGATTAGTTGACTTTAGTCCCATACGTTTCCTTACCAGAACTAAACAAATAACTAACATGAGAGTTAGTAACAAAATTAAAAGTTAAGGCTATAAGAACCATAATAAGCAGTCTTCTAACAAGGTTTTTTGATACCTTATATATTCAGAAGATTAATCAGAATATAGTATCATAATTAAGCAATGTTATGAAGATTGTGAGGTTTGCATAGTCAACATAAAGTCACACTTACCTTAAACTCTCATTTTATTTGTTCTAAATATCTGGATTGAAATATTACTAAGATAAAACTAGATGATACCTTACACTTTCACAACTTTTGTCATCATGTAAATGAGAATTTAACAAAAGGAAAATGAGACTTACAAATTTCATCCATTATAACCAAAATTCATGAGAAATCATGACATGGTTAATGAGGATGATTTTTTATCTAATCTCATTCTAAGTGATTTTAAATCATGACGTTATAGCCCTAAAGATTACTTGGCTTAAGGAATAAGTATGGGTCCATCATAAGTCATTCATTGACATTCGTGGAACTTATTCCAAATGGAATATTCAGACATAATTCATTTATCATTTAAAAGACTATAAACTTGTATCTAAATTTTATCGCATATGGCTCACGGTCTTAGAAGAAATCTATTCATATATATATATATATATATATATATACACTTAATAAGATTTCTATTAAATATGTCCCTAAAGTTTCTTATGATATCTGGACATTAAAGAAATCAAATAAAGTCTAACATATATATGATAGGTTCCCACGTCACGTAGCTCATTGAAACTTCTCTTGTAGCATTCTAGAGATATTAAAGATCAGTGGGAGCATTCAGTGTCTTAATAATAACTTGCAATATTTGCAAGAGGTGGGGGAGTGAAAACTTCATATTACTTCAATTTACACCTCTTGTACAAGACACTGCTCCATCTCGACACTGTTCTATCAAAACTTGTCTCTTTAAAATCTAATACTACTCTTACAAAAGTTTCATTGTTGCTTAATTGTGGGCACACTTATATTTCTTACCTAAGCTAACATAATTCTCAACAAGAGAAACTACAACGACTAACGTCATTAACTTGTTTCTCTATTAGAAATTTGTTGGTCGTTACATATTGACCCTAAGCATGCCGAGTTCCTAAAGATTTCTAAGGTCAGTGGGAGTAGTCAAAGTCCTTATCATGATTTGCAAGGAATACAAGAGGCGGGGGGAAGAGTGTCATTAAATTTCACTCCGAATTTAACTCCGATTACACCTCTTATACACCATACTGCACCAATTCTTACAAACTTAGAATCCTGAAAATGATAGCAACCTAACCAAGAGCTAATCCATAAAACTGAAACTTCTAATAAACCCAATAATCAACTCAGGGGGTCATCTAGGTTTAAAAGCCTACTAACTTTGATGATTACATAACCTCCCTAACGGAAGTTGAAATGGATTTTGGAAATGTTTAGTGATCCTATCTCTTCTAATTAAGCCATTAGCGCCAATCAATCATCTGAATGGAATAAAATTGTTTTCTAATAAAACTGATTTTATGTGTTCGTATAACGTTTGGGAATTGATTGAATTACCTAAGAGTGTTCATAACTAAACCAAATCCTAATATAAGCGTTAAGACACTTAAAAGCATGATTGATTGTCAAAGATTGTACTCAGGAAGAGATAAATTATTAAAGAATCTTTATTACATATCTAACAAAAGATTTCTTTGAGGATCATCACTGTTCTACTAGCTTATAATAGTTTAAAGCTACATTAGATGAACATTAAAACAATTTTCCCTAACAAATGGCTGACATATTCATGTGTTCATAAAACAACCTGAAAGTTCCAAACTGAAGGTTAAAGAACAGTTTGTATATAAGCCAATAAAATCCATGTATGGGTTAATGCAAACATCATAATGTGATGAAATCTTAATGCAATTATATTCATCAAGAATCAAGTGGATTAATGTACCTACCTCAAAATGAGTGGGAGCAACTAAGATAAACTTGTCTATATAGATGATATTCTTTTGACAAGTATATGTTACATAAGTCAAAGCATTGTTAACACAAACTTTGATATAATAGATCTCAGAGATATCTCTTAAGTGATAGATATCATAACATACCGATGTAGACCCAATGGGACATTAGTTCCGTTCCATAAGTTTAACATTAAATGGGTCCTTACATATGTAACAAACAATACTGCTCTTCCTTTAGAGGATAATAGGATAAATGAGATTATTTCCTTACGATTCATTAATTGGAAGCCTTATGTAAGTTTAAGTCTATACTCGTTTAGATATTACTCAACACATTAGATATGTCTAGATTAATGTGAAGCATCTAATGAAGTATTACAATATCTTTAAAAGAAACGAGAGACTACAATTTAAAGAAGAAGTGAGAATTAAAACCGGTTTATTAATCTAACTTTGTGATATTCAAAGATGACAAAATGTAATTTCGGGTATATCCTTATGTCAGCAGACAAAACCTATCTTATGGAGGAGTCATAATAAACTGATAATAACAACCTAAGTTATAACGACATAATATAGTCACTAAATGTTGTTGGAAATATATCAGTGGACTCATAAGTTTATTAACTCCATATAATTAATGTTTTGAAGACTTAGTGTGTTAAAGTCAGCTACCATGACTTGAACAGTAACAGTTCAAGAGGTGTTGCATTAAATTTTGATACGCAATTAATTATTCGTTTATGAACGAATTAAGGAAACTAAGTTTTGTATCGAATACATTCATGATATGCTTAAGGATCCTATAACTGAAGGGCTATTACCCATAAGTCTTATTAAGAGAGCTCATAGACGGGTATTAAATGATGGCCGTGCGCAACCGCATATCGTACTATGAATGACTAAGTATTAGTTAATTTTCCTCATCAGTTTGATTTTGTATGTCTCTAAGAATATGTCAAGTCGACATAATGGCATATAGACAAATAAAGTTACAAATCAAACAAAGGGCTTATGCGTATTTTGATCATAACAATTAGGTTTTAAATTAAGGCTATAGTATGATTAATGGGGGTCCTGAGTCGCATAATGATTCAACGGCTGTATTTCTCTGCTATAGTTCTTGTTTAAGGCTAAAATGAGTGTTAACTCCTGATCAGGCTTATCTAATGCTCATAATAAATGATTACTCGGCCAAGTGGGAGAATGTAAGAATAAATAAATAATATATTTATTTATATATGGCCATTATAATCATTTATATAATAATAGATCAAAATATATATAACAACCTATTAAATAATTAGTTGGTAATTGTTGATGGGCTAATTACCCTTATTAACTAATTAGGGTTTCCTCTTGGGTGCATATATAAGGAGACTTATGTAGAGGTTCTAAGGTTAGACATATAACCTAATTACTCTCATAACATCAATCGACCTCCTCTCCTAACCGATTCCCCTTTATCGGTTTCTTCATCACCATCATTAGCTTGCACCCTAAGGAGGAACCAGATCAAGCTGACAATCATGTCAAACACTGTTGCTGCGTCTCCATCTGGATTCTCTGCTGGCCTGTACTGATGCAATCAAAGGTATGTTTTCATGTTTTCCATTATGTCTAAACAGAACTGATCAACAACATGTTGTTTTAACTATTTAAATTAACATATTTGGTGGAGCATGTTGATGATGTATACATGATAAAAAGCAACAACAAGATGCCAAGAAACAAATTCAAATTAGTTATGCTGCAATTCAAGTTAATTGGGCCTGCGCTAAAATTAATTTTCCTGAATTTGGATATCAAGAACTAAAACGGCCCAAAAGGGGAAAGATGTCCAGACTGTTGGATAATCTTGATGGGTTACGGGTCGAAACCGGGTTTTGCATGAATGGGTCAGAAGGTTGTTGAAGAATTGGTCTTGGTTGACCGCAAAAGAAGGGGTTGAATGTGTGAATATGAAGTTAGTGGTGGCTAATCTTATGGGATTTAATTAGCATATTCTAGTTGTTTATTATTATAAATAGGGGATAGTATTAGTTTATTTAATGTACTCTCAATTTTTCAGCAGCAAGTTTAGAGACAATGAAGAAGACAATCTTTGTGATTGCGGAACAGTTCTGTGTGTACCGTAAGAAGAGTTCTGGGTGAACAAGAAGCCAGGAGAAGAAGGTTTCTACGTGAACAAAAAGAAGAAGACGATCTGTGTGATCGATATGTACCTGCTCTGTGTGTTGCAGGCGTGAGAAGGAGATCTTTGTGATCAAGAGAAGAAAACCCTATAGTGTGGTTTAAAGAAAGAACCGATGGATCTGTGTGATCGAAAAGAATCTGTGTGATAGAAGGTGTCAGAGTAGATAAGAACCTGTGTGGTTCAGCGATTATTGATTCAAGTAGAGAAAATCTGTGTGATTGTGATTGGTTGAGACCAAGGTCGTAGTTTGTACTCAAGAGAAAATATATTAGTTATGGTGTCATGCAAGGAAAAGAGAAGGTGAATCTGTGTGATATATTGTGTTCTGTGTGAACAAAAAAAAGGATAAGAAAAGGTGAACGAAGAAACAAAAATAAGAAGGTCGATTGAAAGATGGGTGTTGATGATTGAATTTTTTAAAGGAGAAGTAAGTAGGTAAGAAGAGAGATATAGAGATAAGAAGAGAGATAGAGATTCAGATTTATTTGTGACAAGTATGAATAAAAAAAATCAAAGCTGAAGATGGTGGTTCTATAATGAGTCGGTGCAACTTTTAACTTGTAAGGATTATCAAGTCAAAATAAACGGAGGCTGTTATGGTGGATTAAAGGAAAAAAGTTTGAAAGCAAGCAAGCATCCAGGTATGATATTTATTGACCAATAATAGAAGCAAATTGCAAGTAGCAGCATGTTCGGGTAGTTACTGGGCCTAGTTTCGCGGCTGAATCAGTAATGAAACAGTACCGAGTTGCAGTGGAATGGGGCTACAAAAGGCGAGTGAGCAAGCAACCGAACTCATGTGGTTCATTTAGCAAGTACAAGAAGATGAAGAAAGAATGGCGGTTAATGAGAATAACAAGAACAAATGCGGGTTAACGAGAAGAGCAAGAGCGAATGCGAGCAAGTAACAAGAACCGACATCAAGACTATGGGGGTGAATGTTGGATAATCTTGATGGGTTACGGGTCGAAACCGGGTTTTGCATGAATGGGTCAGAAGGTTGTTGAAGAATTGGTCTTGGTTGACCGCAAAAGAAGGGGTTGAACGTGTGAATATGAAGTTAGTGGTAGTTGATCTTATGGGATTTAATTAGCATATTCTAGTTGTTTATTATTATAAATAGGGGATAGTATTAGTTTATTTGATGTACTCTCAATTTTTCAGCAGCAAGTTTAGAAAACATTTCACTCTCTTCGTGAATTCTATTGTGTTTTTTTTAGTGTGTGTTGCTGAGTGGGGCCTGAAACCAACACAGACTGTCCAGTTAGAGTTGGTAAAAAAAAACTGGTTGGGACCCAAAACATGCAACCCAAACCGACCTGAACCCGTAGACAAACCGAACATTTAAACCGGTGGTTCCACACCGATTTCACTCCCTGGACACACAAAACAACCCAAACCGGTTTCACATCCAAACCGGTCCCCAACCCAAACCGATTACGACCGTTGGGGTCTTTCTGGCCGTTACAAGACCGTAATTGGATCATTTGGGGTTGATTTCTAGCTGCCCCCCCCCCATAACCAGTTTGCCATCCCTTCTTATTATAAATAGCTAGTGGGTGTATTTGGTTGATCACTGTTGGAAATTTGTGATAATAGCATTTTTCACAAATATAGGAAAATGATTTTTCCTATTTTGTACTAGAAATAAATATAAGAAAATGAGCGGGTTTTATATATTTATTTGTGGGTTTGTGTTCTATGTTCGAAGAGCTTCACAACGAACTAAACCACGTCCAAAATGAAGCTAAGATGAATGAGATATCGATGCTCAAAGTTTGGTGTTTGAAACTTGAATGCAGAAAAAAGTGGGAAAGTGGCACCTTGTCCCACATAGGAAGAGAGATGAAACTTAAAGGGGTATTTAAGTGGGAACTCTCCATCTTTATTGTTTCACGGAAGCATACACTAAGTGTACTCGCGAAGGGTGTGGAGTACTCAACCTCGCGCGCGGCGTGGGCGATGGGGCGCAATGCGGCGCTTTGATGGCGCACTTTGCACTTGTATTTTTGACCGCGCCCGCGAGTCGCTTGAGAGCCGCCTTTGTATTTTTGAACGCGTGCGCGTGGTGGAGCACAAGGGATGCAAGGACCAGATGGTTTGTGACGTGGCATGCAGGCGCGTGACCCTGGTGGGTCCGCGCACAGTGGCTCATGACGTGGCAGTCATGCGCGTACGCGTGCGAGTACATGTGGCATAGTAGCGCGCACTCGCGCATGGAGCATGGGCACTGAAGTGACGTGCGCGGTGCACCAAAGTGAGCCAATATGGCGCGACTGTGTGGCGTGCTCGTATAGGCTCACAGGTGACATGGCACAAGCGCGTATGGAAGCGAGCCAAAATGGCGCACGCGCGCATGAGCATGCAGACATGCGCGCGCAAAAGCTTCCAACAGTTAATGCCAGTGCAGTTACACATCAGCATACGAAACTGATGAGTCAACCGTTTTGACTGAGAATTAAATGACGAATTTAAGTACATTAAAGACGTTTAATGCAGTTTAATTCTCCCATTTAATTCTTTTTCAGTTTCTACATCGAATCTGCAGTATAAATAGGGGATCCCTGCTGCAGAACCAACACACCAAATTCACAGCAAATACAATCTTCTTCTGAATTTTTCTTCATCTTCAAGCAGCAAGGTACTCCTTCGGGTTGGAGTCAAGACCGGCAGTGCAACTGCTTCGGGTTGTTGTATCCTGGAAATAAACATGTTCTCCTGGGAGACACGAAATTTGTTTTAAGGGACCCGTGTCTAACACGATCCTCAACCAAGAACAATTTTTCTTGTTGTTATTTTGAAGTAATGAAGTGTGATTGCTTAGGAACAAACCCTAAGTAGAAATTTGAAGTAAAATTGTTATGATTTGAATAATTTGATGATTTACCACACTTAGACAAGTGGGTTTTGATTATGTAGTGAAGATGATGATATACACATGTATAAGATCATCGTATTTGATAGTAGAAACAAGGCACTCGAACAAATTACATGATTTGGGTACTTGTTCATACATGATTGATATGGATGTTGATGTTAATCTTGATAAAAATGACTAGTTATGAGCTAGTTTCTAAATGTGTAAAATTATGCCCATTAGGTGTTTGTTAAAATGCCTAAATGAAAGCTAAAATGTTGAAATTTCAAGTGAAACGCACGTTTGAATAATATGGCGAATTATTCGAAACATGAAGCGATAAGAGCTCTAAACATTATGTTGATTTAGACTTAATTGTGTAAACCATGTGATCGAAACTAGTTAACTTTTGATAAGTTAAGTTAACTAATGATGAAGTCGAATAGTAGTTTTGACATAGAAAATAAGTAAGGTGGAATAGTCATGATTGTTAATGACTAGTCTAACCGCCTTATAAATGCTGACAATAGTTTGACTCTTAACGAGCTAGGTGGAGGCTTGGGAACGAAGCGGTCAAACGAATCAAGTAAGTTAAGAAAAGCATAAATCGGATGAGAGGTAAGTGAAACTTACACCTTTTTTGTAGAATACCTATTTATTCTATAAGTATGAACTCGATAAAGATAATATTGGAAATATGGATTCCGACGCGATTGATACGAGTCGGAACATATACAAAATTGATAAAAACCACGGTTTATGGAAAAAGGGGCGAAACGGTAATTTAGTCATGTAATGACTAAGAAATTATGAAATTTCGTTAAGGTTACATTATAGTGTAACTAATAATGAGAAAAGGGGGTAAAAATGGAAATTTAGTCAAGTGTCAACTAATGTAAACCGAAGCTAAAAGGATACCCATGGCGTAAGCCAAAATGGGCTAAATAAGTAAGGAAAGGGATCTAATGAAAGAAAAATTTGAAATGGGTCGGATAGGAAAATTGGTAATTAAAAACCACGTTTTGCTACATAAGTAAATGTTTGGTCATATAGGCCAAACAGGTCAAATGGTGTGATAACGCCATTTGACAATATCGACTAATGTGGTTGTCAAGTCTTATGTTAACAGGAGCGATTAGCAATTCGGATAATTGCGCCGCCATAGAATATGTGGTAATTAAAGCGAGGTATAAATCGGGTCTATTTGTTGACCCGAGCCAGGTACTCATGTTAGAATTATAGCTAAAAGCGATATTTTGGTCAAATAATAGTGAACGTCCTTCGTCGCAAAATGAAGGACTACAATTGACCATAAAGCCCTTAAAGGGTAAATGGGGCAAACAACCTTTAAGAGTTGTTTAGAAATAAGCATTTTGTCAAATTGAGTCCTTGTGATATGCATAAAAATTGGAGAAATAAGCGTTTTGCTACATAATTTGATGATTTACCACACTTAGACAAGTGGGTTTAGCATGTTAAAGCCCTTGATAATGATTTACCACACCAAATAAATTAAAATGACGTCTAAAACCATATAAGAATGGTTACTTGATAATGATTACGGTAACGATACCTGATGGATGGGTAGGATTTTGAAAGTATGCGTAAACCAAGAGACGGGAACGCAATAACCCTATGTGTTGTTTACAACACTTTAACATGCTAAACCCACTTGTCTAAGTGTGGTAAATCATCAAATTAGGAAAAATTACAAGTTTTGTCCTTTATCTTTATGCCACTTTTCAAGAGGTGTCCTTTTTAACGAATGTTGACAGGCGGTGTCCTTTACTAGGTATTTTGTTTCAAGTTTTGTCCTTTACACCCAACCTAGTTAAAAAACCCTGTTAATTGTTGACAGGCGGTGTCCTTTACTAGGTATTTTATTGCAAGTTTAGTCCTTTACCTAGGTATTTTGTTGCAAGTTTAGTCCTTTACCTAGGTATTTTGTTGCAAGTTTAGTCCTTTACACCCAACAATTAACAGGGTTTTTTAACTGGGTTGGGTGTAAAGGACTAAACTTGCAACAAAATACCTAGTAAAGGACACCGCCTGTCAACTGTCGTTAAAAATGACACCGCTTGAAAAGTGATATAAAGATAAAGGACAAAACTTGTAATTTTTCCCATCAAATTATGTAGCAAAACGCTTATTTCTCCAATTTTTATGCATATGACAAGGACTCAATGTCACAGCCCCCGACCCGGTTTTACCCGTCTCAGGAGCCGCGGGACAGAAACCCGTGGTATTGTTTATTTTGGCAGCGGAAATTCTTAGCAGGATCTTTTTAAAACTGAAAATGCCAAAATGTTTGACCAAAATATCGCTTTTAGCTATAATTCTAACATGCGTACCTGGCTCGGGTCAACAAATAGACCCGATTTATACCTCGCTTTAATTACCACATATTCTATGGCGGCGCAATTATCCGAATTGCTAATCGCTCCTGTTAACATAAGACTTGACAACCACATTAGTCGATATTGTCAAATGGCGTTATCACACCATTTGACCCGTTTGGCCTATATGACCAAACATTTACTTATGTAGCAAAACGTGGTTTTTAATTACCAATTTGCCCATCCGACCCATTTCGGATTTTTCTTTCATTAGATCCCTTTCCTTAATTATTTAGCCCATTTTGGCTTACGCCATGGGTATCCTTTTAGCTTCGGTTTACATTAGTTGGCACTTGACTAAATTTTCATTTTTACCCGCTTTTCTCATTATTAGTTACACTATAAGGTAACCTTAACAAAATTTCATAATTTCTTAGTCATTACATGACTAAATTACCGTTTCGCCCCTTTTTCCATAAACCGTGGTTTTTATCAATTTTGTATATGTTCCGACTCGTATCAATCGCGTCGGAATCCATATTTCCAATATTATCTTTATCGAGTTTATACTTATATAATAAATACGTATTCTATAAAAAGGTGTAAGTTTCACTTACCTCTCATCCGGTTTACGTTTTTCTTAACGTACTTGATTCGTTTGACCGCTTCGTTCCCAAGCCTCCACCTAGCTCGTTAAGCGTCAAACTATTATCAACATTTACAAGGCGGTTAGACTAGTCATTAACAATCACGACTATTCCACCTTACTTATTTTCTATGTCGAAACTACTATTCGACTTCATCGTTAGTTAACTTAACTTATCAAAAGTTAACTACTTCCGATGACATGGTTTACACAATTAAGTCTAAATCAACATAATGTTTAGAGCTCTTATCGCTTCATGTTTCGCATAATTCGCCATATTATTCAAAAATGCGTTTCACTTGAAATTTCAACATGTTAGCTTTCATTTAGGCATTTTAACAAACACCTAATGGGCATAATTTTACACATTTACAAACTAGCTCATAACTATTCATTTTTATCAAGATTAACATCAACATCCATATCAATCATGTATGAACAAGTACCCAAATCATGTAATTTGTTCGAGTGCCTTGGTTCTACTATCAAATATGATGATCTTATACATGTGTATATCATCATCTTCACTACATAATCAAAACCCACTTGTCTAAGTATGGTAAATCATCAAATTATTCAAATCATAATAATTTTACTTCAAATTTCTACTTAGGGTTTGTTCCTAAGCAATCACACTTCATTAATTCGGCCATAGCCTCTACGATTCATACATAGATCGCATCATGCAAAGTTAACTAATTATCACAACTTCATGAATGTCAAAAATTCGACATACCTTACGATCCCCTTGACTTGGTGATCATTTATATGTATTCAAATCCGAATTTGGCCTTCAATTGATCCTCCAATTTGATGATTATGTTGGAGTTTAGAGTTTGGCTCCGGGGGTGTCGCCCCTGCTCAATCACAGAACACACACTTCAAGTGTGTGCACACACTTCAAGTGTGTGTTTTATTTTGATTTCTTTTTATTGAATAACTTTGTTAAGTTATCCCAATTTAACCCCTCATGTTCGGTTCGTTATTAAGTAGGCCACAACCTACTTATTTTTATCACTATTCTCACTTATTAACTAGGTTGAATATTCCTAGTTAACCTAGTGGGTTTGGGGAAATTATAACTAAGTTTATTTTTAAGTCCCGTTAACTCGGGCCTCTTATAAACTGTATTTCCTTAGAAGCTTTTATTCACGTTTTATATAATATTAAGTTTGTTTATTTAAATCCTAATATTTACCGGGTTAATTTTTACCACTAACGGTACTTTACACGTCTTTTAGTATTAACGAGGTTTGATTACCAAACCCATTTTCGGGGTGTTACAAGTCTACTCCCCTTAAAGAGGTTTCGTCTCCGAAACCTTTCTCACGTACTTTATTGGTTCAGATTATCTGAACCTTAGTTTCGGTGATCACTTGAGCATTGCTCGCATATAATAATCTTACCAAAAAGTGTGGTAATGTGTTTTGGCTTTTTAAGAGTATGCGCCTTTCGGGTATAAGGCCTCGTGGGCCGTTACTTTCAGCTGGTATCTTTTTATCTTTATCGATTGTTTATTTTGGCGGTTAGACTTGTTAGTCACCGATTACCTTATACCCCATCGCTCGGGTATATTCACCTCGCCCTCCCGAGGCTTATCTAAGTTTATGATCTTTTTTCCTGTGACTCACGTTACAACATGGTCACATTCTATATTGGAAAAATTACACTTTTCGTCCTTTATGTTTGTATCGAATTGCAATGGATAGCCTTTAACTTTAATAATTACAGTTACAATCCTTTATTTGGAAAACTCGTTACACCTTTCGTCCTTTAACACTAACTAGGCTAGAATTTTCAGTTAAGTCAGAACATGTGCCTTGCACATGAGGGTATAATCGTCTTTTTACATTATTATTTAAAAAAATACTTTAAGAAATTAATATATATGATTATTCTCATCAATCCCAAAAATCACCATTAAAACCCACCTGTGCATCAACAATCCCAAAATTCACCATCAAAACCCAAAATTCACAATCAAAACCCACATGTTCATCATCTTCCCCACCCACCTGTTCATCATCAATCCCAAAGTTCACCATCAAAACCCAAAATTCATCTGAATGCTTCATCTCGACGACAACCTCCATGTCGTCAACGACTATTTTCAGATCAACAACGTTGTGATGGGGGTTTCGTGGTGGTCGTCGGATCTGTGGCGATGGGATTCTATGGTGGTCCTCAGATCTGTGGTGGGTCGTCGGATCTATGGCGGTGGTGTTCTGTGGTGGTCCTCCGAGCTATGAGTATCGTGACGAGTTCATTCATGTGAGATTGAACGGTCACAACCTGATTGAACATCTTTAACGTGTGTTGTATCAGAACTGAAATTGCTCTGTTTATGAGTATTTTTACTAACTCTTCTCCCATTAATGGTTATTATCAAGCTCTGAGTTTGAGTGGAGCAGGAATGCAGGATAAGAAATGGCCCTACAAGGAGGAAAAGACTATTGATGAATTTGACTTGGTCCATGTACTCGTTTTCTTTCTTTTCTTTTCTTTTTTTTAATTTATGAAATCTTGTTTGTACAGTATAACTAAGCGTATGATTTATCAAAGTAAGCATTTGTGCAACAATATATTTGTAAACCCAAGACAAAATAGTTATAAATGTTTTAGAGAGGGTTTCAAAATTTTGCTTAATTTGAGAAGGAATCTAGGTTTTTGAAAGGATAATTTAGGGAAGATGCCAGAGATTGAGGATGAAAAAATGATGACGTAACAGTGTTTGCGTATTAGATTTTACGTTTTCAGGTGAGGAGGTGGTGGTGGGTGGTGGTTGGTGATGGTGGTGGCTTGTTGATGGTGGTAGTGGTGGAGATTTGTTGAAGAGAAAAAGAGAAAGATGGCTCAGAGAAGAGATAGGATTTTCTAAAAAAAATGAGTGAAATTACTAATCTACCCTCATGTGCAAGTCACATGTTCTGACTTAACTGAAACATTTAACTTGGTTAGTGTTAAAGGATGAAAGGTGTAACGAGTTTTTCATATAAAGGATTGTGACTGTAATTATTAAAGTTAAAGGCTATCCATTGCAATTTGATACAAACATAAAGGACGAAAAGTGTAATTTATCCTTCTATATCACTTTTTTTTACCGTGAACGTGTCACGTCACGTTTAAGTTTATCTCAACTTTTCTTTATCGTGCTTATTTGTTTCGAATGTATCGCCTTGCACCTATCGACGTTAAGACCTATATCCTCGATATTAATCTCTTCCGAATTCGTCTCAAAATATTCATATTTGTTAAAACGTTATCTCAACTTTTCTTTATCATGCTTCTTCTTTTAGTATTAACGGGGTTTGATTACCAACCCCGTTTTCGGGATGTTACACCCCTAGACTGGAGGATAGTGTTCCACCATTCTAAAGCTGAGTTCTTAAACAGATTTGAGGCAAACATTATCTTATCCTCTTCTTCGCACTTGCTTATTTTCAAGACTGCCTCAGTCTTTTCTATCCAATATAGAGCTGTAATTGCTCCTTCATTGCCCGAGAATTCTATTGATTACAGGACCAGAATTCCTTGTAAGAACAACTATAAGACATGGTTCTTCTTCTTTTTGGAATAGACACTTGAAGTATTGGTCCATTGTTTACGCTGTGTTCTGGTTCAGTAGGTGGTCGTTTACAGCCATTATTACTTTTATTATTATCTGCTTCCTTAACCGTTTGATAGTATATGGCATTGCGTCTATAATCCCTTGTGTCACTTTGTGTTGGATCGCACTGTTATCTACTTGGTTTTCATTATTATCGTTATTCTGGTTTTCTTGATTCACTTCGGTCACGACCCCCGACCACACCCTGGACGGGAGCCGCGAGCAGTCAAGTGGTACCGATGGTTATTTTGAAAAGTATTGCAGCGAAAATTTCATCAGGACCGTGAGTTAGGAAAAATATCAGAGTTTTTGAAACACCGGATTGTATTTATTAAACAGATGGGAGTAAACACATGTTTTACAAAGGTAGCTTTAGCATGTGATAAACCCGAATACATAAAATAAGGTTTCCTGATTTAATTTAATTTATAAAATAAGCCACTTCTTTAAGCCTTTTGGTGCCGTATCACAACTCTTATTCCGATCTACTGTAATCACCTGAAACGCGTTTTAAAAAGATTTGGTCAGCAGGAAATACTGGTGAGTTCATTTGTTTTGTACAAAAACATATTTGTTATAATTCCCAGCATTAAGAGTTTTTAGATTTGCCCTTTCAAGATTGGCAAAGACTTAATCACTGCAAAGTATAACTAGAAAACAGTGTTATAAGTTACAGTATTAAGAGCGATTACAATGTTTATATATCAACCAATTACCCCAAATCGGTATCTGTCACTCGACCGTATTTGTGACTATGGTCATATGACCCCTTGGCTAACCCGTTGTCCAATGGTGACGGTTATCAAGTAATGTATACAAAACCACACATACCGGCAGTAATTGAAGATTACAAAGACTTAATCCCAGTAATTATAACTTTGAAAAACAAATAGGGTTTTTGAAAACAATTTGGTAAAAAGAGAATGACTCACTTTATAAGCATGCAGTCTTGATTTAACAAGCTTCCTGATTCTAAATCTTTTGATAATTAAGCATCTACTTTAAAGTTCTGAATCTTCAGATGATTAAACATCTTGTTTGATAGTAAGTTATGGATCGAGGTTTGTTGATAGTTAAATATTTAGTTTAACAAAGTGGAATACGTATTAGTGTAAAACCATATCAAACCTAACGATTGTCACGATATCAGAACCTTAACGAAATTCACAAAGTATAGTCTTATTTTGACAGCACTTTGGCATTCGTTAGTTGGCTTCCGAATCGATCGGACAGAACATCGTATTGGTGATTATTGGTTAGAACACCGACGTATAGAGAGAAGAATAGAAGAAATGAGCAAAGAAAAATAAATCCTAAGCTTCCTATTTATAGGTAAAAAACATAAAATTTCCAGTAAGTTTCCTATATACTTTCTAGGAAATTACATATACTTTTCTAGGAAGTTACCTATACATTTTCTAGGAAGCTTCCTACCCACATATATATATATATATATATCTTCTTACACCTTCCTGGCACCTTCCTCATATATATCTATTTTCATGTATATTTATTTAGATGTTTAATTTACCTAGTTAATTAATCTTACTTAACTGATTAATTAATCTTACTTAGCTTAATCAATCTTGCTTAACTGATTAATTAATCTTACTTAGCTTAATTAATCTTGCTTAACTGATTAATTAATCTTACTTAGGTTAATTAATCTTACTTAACTAAAAAATTAATCTTACTTAGCTTAATTAATAAATGTTACTTAGCGGTTTAATTAATTAACTTACTTAATCTTATTTAGCTGTTAAGTGTACTTATCTATTAAGGTTCTCAACTGCTAAGTTTTACTTAATCATTAAGTTTATTTAAACACGAAGTTTACTTAACTATTAAGTTTACTTAATCGCTAAGTATTATAGTTTAGCAGCTCCCTGGTTATGAGTTCTAATTTTCTAGATACAATAGAACTCGCATTAGTGTATTAACTCAATTCAACTTTAACGATAATCACGAGATCAAAACCCACAATGAATGACAAAGTATAGCCAGATATTGGCAACACTAAAACAACCATCGGATCGGTTTCAATCGATCGGATAAAGTGTCGTATCAGTGATTAGAGTTATTACCCTAATAACGGGCAGAGTTTCGGGGTTTAGAAGGTATAATATCGAGCTATTATTTTTCTATAATAGAGGCTAAGAGAAAGAAAAGAATTGAACGAGGATGAAAGGCAGAGGTCTGCCCCTTTTATAGCTGAATCAGAGGTCTGTCGCGCCCCGCGACAGCCTTGTCTCTTTTCTTTCGCGGCCCGCGAGGAACCATAGGGCGGTTCAGGGTTGCTGAGTCATAGCGAAATCTTGACACGTGTAACGACACGTGTCCCTCATGCTTATCCGGAAATTCCATGGCTGTCGCGCCCTGCGAAGACTTTCCTTAACTCTGTCGCGCCCCGCGACAAACTGTTATTTCTTGTTTTCTTGGATTTTTATAACTAGGAAAGGTATACGGGTTTGGGTATTTTACTTACGGAGCGTTTTAGGACATTTTTGTGTGAGTCGTTACATCCTCCCCACCTTGTTTAAAATCTCATCCTCGAGATTTACGAAAATTTAGAGTAATACTCTCACTTTGTTACTAATCCTAATTCCCAAGTATACTCCAGTCCTTGCTTTGAATTCCACTTTACTTTGACAAGAACCATTCTCTGTGCTTTGAGATTCTTATCCTTGACTTGTAAGGTCTTTCAATGGACTTAAATTTTTATTTACCTCTATATCTTGAAGAGGTACAAGTAAATATTTATCTGCTAGGCGTTCCTTAAGTTGCATATTTGAAACACATCTGTCATTTCTTCTGGTGACTTTAGCTAATAAGCTGCTGATCCAATTTATTTAATGATTCCAAATGGTTCAACAAATTTTAGACTTTTCCTCTTGCCGCATCGGACTATTCCTTTTTCACGGAGAGACTTTTAGTATATTCTTATTCTAATTCTAATGATTTTCCAGTCTAATGGCCTGATAGTTGCTTTTCTTTTATTTCTGTCCACCGTAGTGGATGGTACTATCATCCATAAAGTGCTTTAAATGAGCAACACTAATATTTGTAGGCTGACTATTGGAGAATCTGATGAGTGCTAAGTAATAGTCCTACTTTCACCAATATTTATCCCACATGTACTTAGCATATCTTTCTTTGTTTTGTAGTGTTCCTTTATCCTGCTCAAAATATGCAGGGTTTCAAAGGCTTTTTGAAAACTTTTCCAGAAGTGAAATGACTATCTCGATTTAATACAATAGATAACGGGATTCTGCGTAATGAGACTATTTCGTCCCCATATGACTTAACTAAGTGTCTTATACTAAAGGGTTTCCTTCATTGGTAGGGATTGAGCAGACTTGGTTAGTTGATCCACAATCACCCAGATTGTGTCGTTTCTTGTTTTGGGTAATTTTGGTAACAATATACATTGTTATCAATCTTATTTCCATACTGATATCTTTATCGTTGAGGTAAACCTAGAGGGTTCTAATGTTTAGTTTTTATCTTGCAAATAAATTAAATACTTGTAACTTGCTATATTCTTCTTCATTCATATCTATCCGCAATTCTTATTCAAACATTGATACCCCTTATCCTATACTTAGTTTTATGAGCTTTCCTAAGAATTATGTATGTTTCCTTAGATAGGTATCCAAATTCTTTTCTTATGGAATTTCCAAATTCCATCAGTTCCTTTTTCTGATTCCTTCATTTTTCCTTTATAATCCTTCAGCATCATCCTTGATTGCTGTTTCTTGGGTACTCTTTACTTGTTTTGTTAAATCTATCCGCAATTTTTAATCTAAGAGCACTTACTTGTTTCGGCTTCTTATGACACTTATTACTTAAAGCATTAACTACTACATTAGTCTCATCTTTGTGATATAACAATCGGTGTTGTTCCTAGTCTCAGATGAATTCTGAGACTCTCCTCACGATCGGATGATAGTCCAATAGATCCTCTGGGAAAACGTCGGTCGGAATTTCTTTCAGTTCCATGCCTCTAGTGTTAATGAACCCCGAGACCATATACGCTATGTCTTACTTCCGTGTATAACTCACAGTTTTCATCACAGAGATAAACTTAGTCGGCTGGTCTGTCTTGTCTCCTTATGGTCACTTCTCCGGTTGGCTTTGCAAATCTCAACCTAATTAAGCAATCACCTCTGGAATCATCGTTTCCATTTGTTCCTTTCTATGAAGCAGACAGAATTTCCTTTCTGTCAGTTCTTTTCATTCTTTTCATTTCACGGCATACGTCGTGATTATGTGTTTCGAAGCTCGGGTCTCACTATTTTTTTTGAAGCATACATTAATTCATTCTTCTTAACATATATATACTAATGGTTTGGACAACTTTAGTCCTTTGCAACCCATGTATTGTCGTAACAATTCTTTTATTACTGGTAATCTTAGTAGGATTATAGGTAAATAATCTTTGTAAGTGCATCTAGTCGTGGTTACTTTTATCTTCGCAAGAGTTCTTAAAGAAAGTAGAATTACTCTTTTAAGTTTTGAGACGTTTTGTGCCTAGCACAACTTTAGCAACAGGTTTCCTAATGCGTTAATAATCTATGGTAGCGCAAAGGGAATTCTTATACTTTCGATGGCACCTCATCATAAAGGGTTCGTATCGTTCATCATGTCGCACGAGTTACGAGACGAATGATCAAATGAAATAGTTTTCGATATCGAAATCATAGATGTATACAAGAGATTCTTGATAAAGAAATATGGAATTATTATTGACACACAGGCATGTGATTTATTCTAAATTATCAATCCTTATGGTTTTTTTTCCTTATAGATATACATATCTATATAATCATATTTTACACATACTGTAATATACATACCATTCATAAGGTCAATGTATTTAACAGATTCATATTTCTAAAACAAGTCAGACAGCAAGTCATGATACCATTTTAGGGAATTTTCACTTATTTGACATATCATATACCCCATCTTACCTGGTTCTCGTCGGAGATGTAACCCCATCTTACCCGGTTCTCGCCGGAGAGGTAATTTGTATTTCCCATAAAAGCTTCTCAATTCATGATTTAAAAATGATTTTTTTATTAGGGCTTTTATCAAAGAACAAGGTAATTAGTATTCACATGATGGATCATATTCTAGAACCCAGTAGTACCAATAAATAAGAAATAACAGTGGCCAAGTGTTATCGCTTATTTACCATACTTGCAACATTCTAGTCATCATCCCCACGACATACCAATACCCATCACACTTTATTTATGCAAGTAATTAGCTTACTCGAAGCTAATACTAAAGTATCTTTCTTAAGTTCAAGTCTAAATACTATCACGTGTGCTACCAGTTAATAGCAATTTCCTAACCCTTTCGTTTAAGTTTAGGTATTGTTACAACACCTAATTGCTTAAACCAGTGGCTTGGCTCTGATACCACCTCTGTCACGACCCCCAACCACACCCTGGACGGGAGCTGCGAGCAGTCAAGTGGTACCGGTGGTTATTTTGAAAACTATTGCAACGAAAATTTCATCAGGACCATGAGTTAGGAAAAATATCAGAGTTTTTGAAACACCGGATTTTATTTATTAAACAGATGGGAGTAAACCCGTGTTTTACAATGGTAGCTTTAGTATGGAATAAACCCGAATACATAAAACAAGGTTTCCTGATTTAATTTAATTGATAAAATAAGCCACTTCTTTAAGCCTTTTGGTGCCGTATCATAACTCTTATTCTGATCTACTATAATCACCTGAAATGCGTTTTAAAAAGATTTGGTCAACAGGAAATACTAGTGAGTTCATTCGTTTTGTGCAAAAACATATTTGTTATAATTCCTAGCATTAAGAGTTTTTACATTTTCCCTTTCAAGATTGGCAAAGACTTAATCACTGCAAAGTATAACTGGAAAACAGTGTTATAGGTTACAGTATTAAGAGCGATTACAGTGTTTATATATCAACTAATTACCCCAAATCGATATCTGTCACTCGACCGTATCTGTGACTATGGTCATATCACCCCTTGGCTAACCCGTTGTCCAATGGTGACGGTTATCAAGTAATGTATACAAAACCCCACATACCGGCAGTAATTGAAGATTACAAAGACTTAATCCCTTTAATTATAACTTTGAAAAACAAGTAGGGTTTTTGAAAACAATTTGGTAAAAAGAGAATGACTCACTTTATAAGCATGCAGTCTTGATTTAACAATCTTCCTGATTCTAAATCTTCTGATAATTAAGCATCTACTTTAAAGTTCTGAATCTTTGGATGATTAGACATCTTGTTTGATAGTAAGTTATGGATCGGGGTTTGCTGATAGTTAAATATTTAGTTTAACAAAGTGGAATACGTATTAGTGTAAAACCATATCAAACCTAACGATGGTCACGAGATCAGAACCTTAACGAAATTCACAAAGTATAGTCTAATTTAGACAGTACTTTGGCATTCGTTAGTTGGCTTCCGAATCGATTGGACAGAACATCGTATTGGTGATTATTGGTTAGAATACCAACGTATAGAGAGAAGAATAGAAGAAATGAGCAAAGAAAAATGAATTCTAAGCTTCTTATTTATAGGTAAGAAACATGAATTTCCAGGAAGTTTCCTATATACTTTCTAGGAAATTACATATACTTTTCTAAGAAGTTACCTATACATTTTCTAGGAAGCTTCCTACCCACATATATATATATATATATCTTCTTACACCTTCCTGGCACCATCCTCATATATATCTATTTTCATGAATATCTATTTAGGTGTTTAATTTACCTAGTTAATTAATCTTACTTAACTGATTAATTAATCTTACTTAGCTTAATTAATCTTTGCTTAACTGATTAATTAATCTTACTTAGCTTAATTAATCTTACTTAACTGATTAATTAATCTTACTTAGCTTAATTAATAAATCTTACTTAGGGGATTAATTGACTAACTTACTTAATCTTACTTAGCTGTTAAGTGTACTTATCTATTAAGGTTCTCAACTGCTAAGTTTTACTTAATCATTAAGTTTATTTAAACACTAAGTTTACTTAACTATTAAGTTTACTTAATCGCTAAGTATTATAGTTTAGCAGCTCCCTGGTTATGAGTTCTAATTCTCTAGATACAACGGAACTCGCATTAGCGTATTAACTCAATTCAACTTTAACGATAATCACGAAATCAAAACCCACAATGAATGACAAAGTATAGCCAGATATTGGCAACACTTAAACATCAATCGAATCGGTTTCAATCTATCGGATAAAGTATCGTATTAGTGATTAGAGTTATTACCCTAATAACGGGCAGAGTTTCAGGGTTTAGAAGGTATAATATCGAGCTATTATTTTGCTATAATAGAGGCTAAAAGAAAGAAAAGAATTGAACGAGGATGAAAGGCAGAGGTCTGCCCCTTTTATAGCTGAATCAGAGGTCTGTCGCGCCCCGCGAGAGCCTCGTCTCTTTTCCTTCGCGGCCCGCGAGGAACCATAGGGCGTTTCAGGGTTGCTGAGTCAAAGAGAAATCTTGACACGTGTAACGATACGTGTCCCTCATGCTTATCTGGAAATTCCAGGGCTGTCGCGCCCCACGAAGACTTTCCTTAACTCTGTCGCGCCCTGCGACAAACTGTTATTTCTTGTTTTCTTGGATTTTTATAATTAGGAAAGGTATACGGGTTTGGGTTTTTTACTTACGGAGCGTTTTAGGACATTTTTGTGTGAGTCGTTACAACTTCGTTGTCCATCTGAATTTTAAACATTTACCATATATTAATATCACAAAATAATATCTAATACAAACAATCACACCACAAGCATATTGATCAAAATCGTCGAACAGTACAACGTTTACTCTATTATATATATATATATAGAGAGAGAGAGAGAGAGAGGCCGGTTCTCATACAATACGCCTAATCGTACATTACGTACGCTATAACCATAGCCGTCGGATCATCTCAATTAACCACATGCTTAACTATTAAATTAATCAATAAAGATATATATATGAAACCGCTAAGGTTAAAATCGTCCATTACGAAATCAAAAAACCCTGATAATCAGCAAACAAAACCTCAAAATCATACCGTGAGATTCTTAATCAAAACCGTATTCGAAAATCGAACAATTAATCAAAAATCGATCGATTCCTATTCACCAAATCCTTCTGCGAATTGAACTTCTGCTGAATTTGGAATTTCAGAACTGAAACAAAATCGATGGACAGACTATCGAAGAAGATGATGCATGGTGAAAATCAAATAAAAATATGCGAAATACATATCAAACGTGCGAAAAGACTTCAGACAAAAAGAAAGGATGTGTTTTTTGTAAAGTTTGCGAATTCATATAACATTATATGCGAAAAACACTTAACATGTCATATGATGTGCGAATTCATGACATTACACATGCGATTTCAATAAAAAGTTAATAATCTTTGAAATTTCTTATAGTTTACGAATTCAGGATTTTACACATGCGATTTCAGAAAAAGTTTATTATCTTTAGATTTCTTAAAGTTTGCGAATTTGTTTTCGATTCAAATGCGATTTTGAATAAAACACTGCAAATACTTTCAAATTACTTTGTCCTAAAAAATGCAAACAAAAAAAAAATTACGAATTAATAACTAAAATATAACTATTTTATATAAAAAAAACTTAATTTATTACCGATGTGATGTAATTTGACATGTAATGATCAATTTTACAATAAATACTACTGAACTTACCACCCTACCTACATAATAAATTTACTATTTTAATATAAAAAACCCCAGATATAACTACCTTCCATATTAAGACATAGAACACAAAAAACACACACAAAAAAGACCAACAAAAATGGCATCTGAAGATTTAGAAAAAATCAAAAACATTGCAATAAAAGAGCTATTGTCAACTCGCACGTTTACAGAAAAAAGCACCGATGTCACCTTTTCTCATCTGGTTCTTGATGTGCAGGGGAAAATTCTTGAAGAAATCAAGAAAAATCAAGATATGTGGGAAAGACTACTTAAAGATCCACTATCAAGCTTCAGAGACGCAACTTTGAATCACATAAAGGAGCAATCTCGAGCTGATGACTTAGCCTTCTCTTTCCTGAAAGATGCTCTAAACATTGTGAAGGAGAAGATGGAGTTCAGCTCTGCTGAACGTGACAAAATCTTTGCTTCAAGTAACTAAGATTATGTTTAATCGTTTTATGCTTCTAGCTATGTTAGACAATAACAACTATTTTATATTTTGGGTATGTGTTTTGAACAAATCTTATGCTTGATTATGATATAAAATTGCATGAATGATTTACACATATTTGTCACACAAAAAAAAACAAGATAACTCAAAATCGCATGTATTAAAAGTGAAATCGCATATAATTCTAATTGTAAACTGATGCATATAAAATCGCATGTTTATATACTAAAATCGCATGAAAAAATGATATAAACAGATGAATATAAAATCGCATGTGTTTCGTATAAACTCGCATGTACATTTATAAAAAATTACTCATCCTCATCATCTTCTGAAACCTCCTCCCACTGATCTTCTTCTTCAGATCCATCATCACTACTACCTCTGTAATCTTCAAACTCATCTTCCTCTTCGTCGTCTTCGACCTCGTTGTCTTTGTCTCTGGGAACATTTTCAATCTGGACACCCTTCATCTTCTTTTTTTGCTGTTTACCTTGTTGTTTGGCTTTCAGAATCTCGCAAGTCCGAATATCATGACCTTTTTCATTGCACACACTACATGTCCTTTACCTTTTCCCTTTGCGGCTGATCATTTGTTCCTTCTTGGATTTAATCGTTTTATGCGAGCCACGACATTTGTTTCTTATACCAGCCGGTACACGGACAGTAGGAGGAGCATTAGTTACTGGTTGTTGATAACCAATCAACTTTGAAAATCGGTCAAATTTTGGATCAAGTTGCTTGGTTATACGACTCTGATCAACTCTCTCTTTAAGCTGCATCATTTGATCCCTCACTAAAACAAGTTGATCAAGGTCAGAAATCAAATTGCTAACCAAATACTCCCCTGTGTGGATGATTTCACGAGCAATCCGTTTAGCCTTGTGTTGCACATCCTTGCCACCCACATTTAGATTGTACTTCACATTTAACTCATTCGGCACCACATCCTTCGTCCATCTCTTCATAACATATTTGTTTGGTATTTCTTTAACACCAAACAACTTAAAAAGAAAATAGATGTGTTTGCATAGCAGCCTATACTGCTCAAAACGCAAACAGCTACACTGTGCATTTACATCATTTTCAAGATTCTTGAACCACACCTAGGAAAAACAAAAAAAATATATTAAAAATTAAAATCGCATGTGTAACATAACAATTTTGCATGTCTAAAAAATCATTTAAATGAATAAATTTTAAAATCGCATGAGTATATCAAAATCGTATATTGCAAGATCATGATCTGAAAAAAAAAAAGAAATTCGCATGTAGGTTATCAAAAAATCGCATGTTTGAAATATATATGCTATAATACCTCCAATAAACCATCTCCATGGGCTTTAAAGTCCTTCAACAATATCCTGATCTGTGGACCCTCTATTTTGGTGTCCATCGGCAGACATTCATAAATTGTTCCATAAATCTCTATTTGCAGATCAAAGAATATAGACCTGGTGAATCTCTTAGCAGCATCTTTTTCCAAAGAAGTTTCGCTCCAATCAGCAGGCTCAGTATATCTTGAAATATGATCATTCTTTCTATGATTAAACCTTTGGACATCCATTGCACCATCAAAATGATTCATAAACTCTACGAGAGTGAGTTGTGAATTAGCCACCTTGCAAAAAAAATGGTTCTCACTCTCTGATCTTGAAGTTGTTCTCATAAGTCCCGACATTGGCTCGTGCCGGTAAAAAAGCCGGAATCCACATGGATCTCATCACAAACATATCATCAATCCATTTGTTTTCTGTGAGACCGAACTCAATCATCACCAACTTCCACTGTCTCTCGAATTCTTCGGGCTCAATGGAATCAGTCCATACAATGTCGCACATCCTCCTTTTAAACTCATCGTTATTGCATAACTCGTGTCCAACCTATAACAATAGATGCTTTTTATATCAGCCTATAACAAAAATCTATAATATAAAAAGAAAATAACGCTAACGAAAGACAATATAGCATGCTATACCTTATCTGCCACTTTTTTAATTATGTGCCACATGCACAATCTGTGTCTGCTGTTAGGGAAAACCTCCTCAATAGCCTGTTTCATGGCAGGGTCTTGGTCCGTCACTACAACCTTTGGCTGCCGACCAAATGACTTTAAGAATGAATTCAGAAGCCATTTATATGATTCAATGCTCTCCGATGCCAACAACCCAGCTCCAAGTGTTACATTTCGACAGTGGTTGTCAATGCCAGTGAACGGAACAAACACCATCTTGTACCTGAACAAACACATGATAAAACACATTGAAAACATGTGAAATAGAAAAAAATCACATGCGAAAACAAACAGTATAACATGCGATATATTCAACACCACCTCTTCAAATGTCTACACATGCGATATTACAAAGCTCATAAAGTCATATAACATGCGAAAATTAGTAAAAAAACATGTTTGTCTTGAAACACTTACCTGTTTGTCTTGAAAGTTGCATCGAACGATATCACATCCCCAAATTCCATATAGTTAAGCTTGCATAAACCATCAGCCCAGAACAAACCAGTTAACCGTTTGTCATCATCAACAGAATATTCAAACGAATAATCAGCTAAATACTGTTTTTTGTCAGTCATCCTATTAATCACCATGTCAGCGTCATATTCTCCTATATACCTGTTAATTCGCTTCCTAAAATTTTTGCAATCATCAGTCGTGGCACCAACGTTCTTGAAACCACCATAACGTTTCCTCATTATATGGAAAGCTTTGACAGGACCAAGGTTTAAAGTGCCTAGTTCCCAAACCATCTCCTCCTGGACATCTGACAATTGTCTGTAAGCTGGCAGCATGTGAATATCATCTTGACATACAAACTTATCATTATGGCCATCAACAAATCTCTTTACTGTATATAATCTACCATCCACAGTGCAAATCATAAGTTGAGCTTTGCATCCAGTTCTAATAGTCCCCCTGTTCCTTGTTTTGAATTGTTTTTTTTACTTCGAACGATCGTCAATACACGGTGGCTTATGTCCCTCTTTAGAACAAACAAAATACTTAGTTTTGATTATACCACCACTGTGTACTTCACCACCTTTCCGAATAGAAAAACCAGCTAAGTTAGCATATAATTGGTAAAACGCATATGCTTGTTCAATAGAGATAAATTGCATTCCAACCACAGGTGTAGCTGATGCTTGAACCTCCAGAGTGTAAACCCTTTCATCTACATGAATCAAATCAGAAAAACAAAAAAACGTGCCAATTATTGGACTAGTTACATGCGATATATTAATAACAACATAATTTCATCGTAAAGAAAAAACAACACATGCGAATTGTATGAACAATAACATGCGAAAATGATGATTTTGATTAATCTGTTTTATATATGCGATTTATTATACCATAACATGCGAAAATGCGTAAAGAATATAAAATCAAATGCGAATTGAAAGACTCATAACATGCGAATTTGTGCATGTTGCTTTCATGTCAAAAATATAATCAACATTCAAACTTCAAAAACAGCTACAACAATATAAAGTCATTGCTACGATTAAACAAAAAAACAAGTATACGAACAATTTAGAGATCTGAATTAACATAATTACCATTAAAACACTCGTTTATAGCACTTGTACTTGCAATTGGATTTGGATTTGCAGGTCGCGGATTTAAAACATCCTCAATCGAAACTCTCTGATATGCAGATAATTGAGCATGATCACCGATCGGTCGAGTTTCTTCAAAATCAACATCTGTTCGTCCAGTGCTACTCTGTGGATCCATCGAAAAAACAATTGAATGAAACCCTAACACAGAAGAACGAAAACTGCAATTTGAGAATTATGAAAAATTTGAAACTGATTCGAATGATAATTATCGGGATATTAGTGTAAGGAACATCTCGCTGATTGAATGAAGAGACGAATTTGCCCTTAGATGATTGAATTAATTGTCTGATTTAACCTTATTAAAGAAAAACCGAATTAGGACACGTGTATGGCTAATATTCTTGCGTATGTAATGTACGATTAGCTTATTTGTACCATACTTTACCTATATATATATATATATATATATATGCGTCTATTACAAACTGGCACTGAAATCTAAAATTACAATACCAGTATGCATCCGTAGCTGTTATCTAATATATATAGGATTAGGATCATGAGTGAACAACTTTTTGAGAGTGAACTGAGTGAACTAATCTTGACCCTTGATCATTTTTTAGATTAAAAAGGTAAGATTGACATTAGCCAAATACTTTTAATTAAAATCCCTTAATTTTCTCATCTCTTAACTCTCTCTCTCATTTTCAATTATTTCTCCATCATTTTAATTATAAGAGATTGAAGGGATAACGCTTTTTTTAAATAAATTCTTATGTTCCTTTTAAAATTAAATATTAAACCTAATTAAATTATGTTTTTTTAACATATGTGTATACAGGTCAGTATATACAAGACTTATACACTTGTGTATTATTACAACTTGTTTCCACGGGTTGGTATAAACCAAATTTATACACTTGTGTATTATTCAAGCACATATGTGTATACAGGTCAATATACACCTGTGTATTATTCAAGTACATAGTGTATACATGTCGATATATACCAGACTTATACACTTGTGTATTACTACATATTGTTTCCACTATACATTTTTTTTATCAAACATTGATCTGATACATATATGTATAGAGAATGTAATTAAATATTTTTAATCGTGTTCTAGATGAAACATTATTGGATAATGTTTGTATTTTTTTTAAATTATCAAATATTAAGTTAGGTAATATGTGAGAGAGAAAAAATATAGAGAATGTAATTAAATATTCTTATAATTGGAAAGAGAAATTAGGAGAGAGAAAAAAATCAATTAATTAAATGAAGATAGAAAAATATAATTATACCACGGTGTCTATTAAAATACATGCAAGTTACAAAAGATAATTACAATCTTGCCACTAAAGAAAAAATCTAGATCTACAAAATCAATGGTTAGGATAAGTTCATTTTGTTCACAAATAAAGCATTGTTCACTCATGAACGCTACCCTATATATATATATATATATATATATATATATATATATTCTAACATACACACATAAATATTTTTTTTATTATTATTACTATTATTATTATTATACTATTACTGGTATGGGTTAATCCAGAATTGCATATTACGCTTGTCATATTTCCAGACGAGCATTTCACTTATTTGTCTCATTCTCTCATTTCCTTCTAAAATCTCATCACCAAAGATTCGGAGTTCTTGCACATTCTTAGTGCTCATGGGTGGTGTGGGTGCTGGTATCGGGTCTTGGAACTAGGGCATGGGTTCTTCATGTGGGTAAGGGTTCTCTAGGATTTCCCTGATATACTGGTCATTATCAAAATATGGGTCCAGAGGGTCAAGGTTTGGATAGGGTGCTAGGTTTTGCATGGGTTCGTCTTCTAGTGGGTAGCGTTGTTGATAATCCCTATGGTCATCAAACCATGGGTCATAGTCTAGGGGATGGGGTGCTGGTACTCTAGGGATTTCAGCTGGGTAAAAATCAGGCATTGGTATTTGGTCTACTGGGTTTGGCTCAATTTCCATAAGTTGTGTGGGAGATAGTGGTAACGGCTGTGGTGCTATGAGTTGTTCTAGATTCGATTCTGCAGCTGTAGTTGCTAAGATATGGAAATTTGCTAATCTCCTATTGATCATATCCTGTGTTTGAGCATTCATTTCTCTATTTGCGGCTGCTAAAGCTCGCTGCAGCTGAAGTTTTCTCATTCTTTTTCTACGTTCATGAGCTCCTCTGCTGAACCATCCTCTCTTCTTGGGAGGGAATGGCTCTTCAAATTTTGCTTTGAATACGAAAATCCCTTCTTCGATATCAGCCGAATACCCCGAGGGGGTAGGCTGTGAAGCGGTTCCTTCATCCCTAGGTGAGCTGGACAACTGACGGTAAGCGTCTGAAGGTCCTTGGTCGCTCATATTGTAAACTAACAAATAGTTAAATAACACAAAACAATAATATACAGATATGCACATATCCATGTAAATTATTTCCTAACATATTGAATAATATTTTGGTGTCAGCAAAACACTTCAATGGCTGAATCAGTGGCTGTAGCTCTGATACCACCTTCTGTCGCAACCCCCGACCCCTGCCTCGATAGGTGGGCGGTCGCGGCCTACTCAGAGATGGTGGTATCGGTATTTATCATTATTTGGCAGCGGAAATTTCATCAGGACCGTAGTTAGGAAATATTTTATCAGAGTAAAAACCACATTTTATAATATTAATTATCTTGGGATAAAATCCAAGTTTTCGTTACAAATAGATTTATAGGGATAAACCCTATTTTATTGACATCTTCTTTATTTAGGTAACTTTTATAGCCACTTTTCCAAGCCTTCAGTGATGTCCAGCTGGCTTCTATTTGGCTTTCACATTTTGTTACCTGAAACATGTTTTAAAACATTTTGTCAGTGGGAAAATACTGGTGGGTGAATCCCAATTTAATCAAGAAGAGCCTTATCATTTAACAGTATTGAGAGCGATTACAATGTTTATATCTACACAATTACTCATTCAGTACTGTCAATCCTGACTGGTGGGTCATATTACACATTGGCTATCTCTTTGTCCAATGGTAACGTGTTCCACATTTTGTATACAAAACCCCAATACACCGGAAGTAATTGAAGAATTACAAAGACTCAATCACTGCTAATCACATTGTAAAATATTTAAGGTTTTGTAAAAACAGTTTGCAAAAATGTTTACAAAAAGGAGATTACTCACATTGCAACTTTAGGGTTTTCCTTTGTGATTTCCTAATTATTATCTATTATTTACACAATGCACGCACGTTAGTATAATAACCCAATATTTACATTAGTTATACCCTCCCCGAGACAGAACTCCAACGACTACGTCGGGCAGAACCTCGACAGCCGTTACGGAGCACTAGATCAATCGGGCAGCGTATCTAATACGTAACCGGGGTTATAATACTTACAACGAGGCAGAACTTCGTTATTTAGGGGGTATAATTCCCGGGTATAGTGTCTACACTATAGAAATTAGAGAGAGAATTGTGTGAATGAGCGTCGAAAAATGAAAGTCGAGGCCTCGTATTTATAGTTCTGTTCGACCAGTCTCTCGCTGCCCGCGTAAGATGAAGGCTAAGCCTTGCGGCCCGCGAGCTAGGGGTGTAGACTTTAGCTTTGCTGATTCTTCGAACTAGGTTTGACACGAGACTGCCACGTGGCAGCTCAGGGTGCCGCCTGGTGGGTTGGCTGTCGCGGCCCGTGAGCGCCACATGAATTTTGTTTTTAATTTATTTTTAATTATATAAGGTATTTTGGGCCCGGTTTTCGTATACGGGGTGTATTTTAGGACATATAGGGATGTCATAAATATTTTAAGGTGTTGGAAATATTTTTAGGAGGGTTGTTATACGGAACTTGATTGGATGTTGTAAGTGATTGAATTTTTACAAGTGATGACCACCCCTACCTCCTAACAGTGTAAATGGCATTTTGGTTAAGAAAATACATATCCCTTCTCTACTAATTGTACTCTCATTTGATGAACAATATACAGCACAAACCCTAGCTTTAAATTGTATCGCCGCGCCACCATCGTCCCATTGTTGTTCTACCACTCAACCGCCTCCTCGCCATCTATATATGAATACTTCGTTATTCATATAAAAATGCCATGAAATGTGCATGTTTTTAAAGACATGAAAACTTGAGACCAAACATTGTCACTATTTCACTCAGCAAATTTAAATAGGGCGACACGGTTGTCCAAATCGCTCGAACTTCGCTCGACGCTCGCTCGGAGTATTTACTGCTCAAAAAATGCTCGCTTGATTTGAAGCTCGGTTTTAAATGAGCCGCTCTGTTTGGTTCAGTTTGTAAACGAGCCAAGCACGAGTAAAGGTCCGCTCGGTTCGGTGCGGCTCGTGAACAGCCCTAATTTGGATAGCTGAAAATATAACTTTTCTTTTTGTTTTACTATTTTATGTAATAAGTTCTGATAAGGATTATATACATATGATTTATATTTTTTCAATATTCAACCCAACCCATGTAAGAATTAATTTGTAAACTAAATCTGTTATATAAAATTACTGTCTATATAAAAAAAACTAATTACATGTAAAAGCTTAAGACTTACAAAACTGATCTTATTAAACTTACTATAAGGAGATTAAAGATCAATTTAGTTTTACTTTATTTACAAGTCTTTGTTAGAGACCCAAGTAGTGGTCTGGTCATACGCATGGCCATTTTGGTCCCCCACTATTTTATTGGTTTTTAGTTGATATCAATTTCTTTATAATATATTATTCAAAGATATGATGAGAACCACACCACCACTCGTGAAACGAATGGTTTATAAGGACATCACCTTTACGTCATAATGACGTATATATGTTTCTCATCTATGCAAATCCTTTTTTACGTTGACATATACATTACACCCTCATAGACGGTTAGGCATTACTTGGAGATCGAATTCTTTTTCTTTTTCCTTTTCCTTTTTGACATGTTACATGGTAGTCGATACTATTTCTTATATGCTAGTGTATGTATTTGATCCTTAAGTGACACCAAATCATCGCACATCTTCAAAGAGTGACCACATTAATTAAAAGAATGCCTATGATATTTTTCGACATACACACAATATCGACGAAATGAACAATCACGCTCTTTATTCGTGAATGTCACACTAAAAATAAAGTTGATGGTTGCAGTGGCGGATCCAATAATTTTTCCCATCAGGTTCCTTTTGATAGATTTTTAATAATTCTCACAATACATTTTTTAAATCATACAAAATTTCCGCTATTTTTTCATTTGTTTTCCAAACTAAGGGGGTTCCCGACACCCTTGGATCCGCCACTGGATGACTGTCGGTAAAATTAGTGGTTTTGGTCAATATTTGAAGGATACCGAATATATAAAAAAAAATATTGAACGCATTCACTTATTATGAATTGAAACTTAACATTTCAATGATAATGAAGGAAGATCACATTAAGGGAACAAACATAGGCTTAAACCTAAAATTCCGTGCAGAAACAACCGGAATTCATGTAGGTAAAAGCCTATAAAGACGTACAACGGTCAATTAGCCAATTTTTGTTCCATGAATTTGATCAAAGAGACCTAGCATGCTCAAAGATGTAATTGTTATTTGTTTTTCTGCCTCTTAGTAGTCACAAAAGTGGAATCATCCCTGTCGTTTGTTTTCTCTACTATCGCCTTAAGCGCTTCTTCAATGGCGTTTATCCAGTGATTCACCCCTTGTTGATTATCAATACTACTACCCGAATGTTGATCTTCTACGGTTACAAACAAAACATTTTTCACACGTCTTCCAAGTGTTGTGATCTCGGCTTTTAGGGTTCTTAGTCGAAGCATTTTCAAAGTTTTTATTAGGTCTTGCAACAGATCTGACCGATCCTCACAACATAACGATGCCCTGATCACTATCCTACCTTCTTCATCGGATGTGTTGTCAATCGTTAACTCATCTATCTCACTCGGAACTGGTATTTGTTCAGCGATGATGGAAGTTTGGCACTTAAGCTCCTTCACGTGTTGTATCACTTCCGCAAGTAATGAAGCCTTGTCCGTCTACAAGTGTTAAAACCCACAACAAACATAATATTAGTTACATTTAATATAAAAACATGTCACTTGTGTAGTATGCCGAGTTATCATATCATTAACCGATTTAGTGACCCTAATTAATCGTTATTTCTAAGTCACTCTCCTAACTTTCTCATCCTATATATACACCTTTAGGACTTTGGGCAATGTTAAATCACAATGATGATACATAAACATATATATATTGGGCCACCAACCCACAATATACATGAACATATATATTCCATGTCTTGTGTGTATGAATGTGAAAACATAATTAAACAAAAGGAGGCTAATCAATTACATTCTATCTTTATCCGCTAGCTATCTCATATGTCCTCATTAACTTTTAATTAATTAGAATTTATCAACAAATAGAAAAAACATGAGAGCATGGGGAAATTGCGGCCATATGCGACTCACAAATAGAATACTAGATTTCTTTTTATTAACATGATGACTTTTGGATGACCAATACACGAGTCTGAATCATTCGTTTCATTTTTTTTTTAAATTTCTAATATTCTAAACTGTAACACAGACCTTATATATTTAAAGTTGTATATGACATTATATATTCATTTAAATGCTAATGTTTAATATCACGGGCAAGAGCGTGATCAGCCTAACAATTAGCATTATGGGTTAAATACTTAAATTGTATATAAGTTTAAAAACAATATATCAAGATTTAACTTAACAATATATCAAGATTTAACTTAATATTTTATGTAGTCGAAAGCAGTTCCTTTTTTTAATTGAACTTTCAAATAAAAAAAAAACAAGTACAACAAACTATGACAGCTTACTTTGGTGGTGTTGGGAAGTAAGCTACGAAGCTTAGTAAGATGATTATTGATTCGTTCGCGACGTCTTCGTTCTGCTTCGCTGTGGCTTTTCGAGGCGGCTATGCTTTTGGCATCCGCGATCTCTTGAGCAGTCATATTCTTAACCGCTTCGGTCTGGATCTTAAACGGGTCAGATTCAGGTTGAACGCCCTGGAACCCTAGATGATGGTCAGTTGAGGGAGATGTTGTACTGCTACTCTCATAGGCAAACTGCAAGCCATCAACCACCCTCTTATACAAACCACCATGGGAAGAGATAGATGAAGGAGGAGAAGATGGTGGAGGACGGTGAAACGGGTGGTGGTCTCCGGTTGGACATGGAAGAACATGGTTGTAAGATGGGTGGTGATGATATTGATGCATGATTAAAGGGATTTGTGAGGATGATGATGATGATGATGGTTGTGGGAACATGAAGGTTGTATTAGTAGATGAATAATCTTGAATACCCATGGTTGGATGAATCTCTTGCATGTGTGGATGAAGAAACTAGAAGGTGTGAAAGTAAATAGGATTTGGATGTAGTGAAGGCAAGAGGGATGATTAAAAAGGGGATATTAGAAGCAATGCTTTACTTTTTGATATGTGAAGCTCAGTTTCGTCTTGTGAGGATGTGGGAAGACAAAGGGGAGTGGTACCTTTTTATCCTTGCAAACTTCAATTAGAACACTTTAAGATCATTAGATTTAATTCTAGGTACCAAGATGATATGGTTAAAAGAGTTTTATAACTTTACTAGCTAACATTAACATGATTTATAAATTTTAAAAGCAAACAAAATTAAATTCACCCTCAATTTGATAAAAAAAAATTCTTCTGCTACTTAGAGTGTTCAATATGTACTCATAAATCTATATAAGTTGATACAACATTTCTACTTTCTCTTAAACAAGTTGCTTATGCATCAAAAATAATAATTATAATTATAGTCGAAAAGTCCTTAAGTAGTTTGTTATAAAGCAGTTAGATTATATATTTTCTAATCACATTTTAATTAATTAACTCATGTATATTTATTTTGTTATCAATTGATTTTGTTAAAGTAATTTTTAGTTTATGTGAATTGGTTATATTAAGAAAAAAATAACTAGAATAATTAGTTTTAAACGGATTGGTTATTTTGAAATAGTAGGAATTATATATATATATATATATATATATATATATATATATATATATATATATATATATATATATGTGAGGATCATTACAGAACACTAACTATTGCGAGAACAAAAAGAACAACTCTAAAACACTAAATTTTGGGATTTAAAGTACATTTTTTTAATAATTTTATGTTTCTTACATTCATATATGTATTATATATACATAAAAAAACCAAAGATTTTAACCTACACATATTCTACATGCATGTTGGTAATTTAACCTACATATAACCTACATATGTGTAGGTTATACAAAAAGTGAAAAATTTCCATGTTTTGTTTTGAATTCTAGTGTAAGAAACAATAAATTTTATATTTGTAACATTTTCATTTACGTTTTGGATTTTTAGGACAAAAAATATGGGTGATTCATTGTGTTCTGCGTGTTCTCAAAATAATTAGTGTTCTGCATAGAACTTTCCCCTATATATATATATATATATAGGACAAAGATCTGTTAGTAACCACCCTTTATTGCGAGAACCGCGAGAACCAGTGTGAACACAAACAGTAATTCCTAAAAAATCTAAAAAACACCCAAAAATTTTTTTTTATTTTTTTACTTTTTTTTTTGGAAAAATCGCTATATTTTGTTAATAAAAAAATTAAAAAAAAATTTCAAAAAAAAAAAATTCGAGTAACAGTTATCCATGCACATGTGCATATGTATCATTTATTTGTCAAATTCTGTAATTCATTACAAATATTAATCAATTGCACTTTCATTTACACTACCACGTGTAATGCACTACTTTTTACGTTAACAATATTAGAAATGCACATGTGCATCTATATGTATCAACATGAAATAAGTTGTTTTAATACACTACTTTGAATACACTTTCTCTTTCATCTATCATTCCATCCATAATACACAAACATGCACATGTGCATATGTATCATTTCTTTGACAAATTTCGTAACTCATTACAAATATTAGACAATTGCACTTTCATTTACACTACCATATGTAATACACTACTTTCTACATTACCAATATTAGAAATGCACATGTCCATCTATATGTATCAACATGAAATAAGGTGTTTTGGTACACTACTTTGAATACATTTTCCCTTTCATATATCATACCATCCAAAATACACAACCATTACCTCCTACCATCCATAATACAATATCATTACATCCTACCATCCATAATACAATACCATTACCAATATTTTGACTTTATTACATGTATATCAACACCATTTATACCATCCAATAATCATATTACATCATAAAGTAACAACAATAGCCAAACCATCAACCACTAGATATAACTAACCAAAAAACATGTATATTGGCCTACTTCTTCATTCAAAATCACAAACTTTTTGTACCAAAACATGTTATATCATGGTTATACCTAATGATGCACATGTGCATTTTGAATATTGGTAATGTAAAAAGTAGTGTATTACAGATGGTATTGTAAATTAAAGTACAATTGTCTATTACTGATAACGTATTACAGAATTTATTGAAGTAATGATACATATGCACATGTGCATGGATAACTGTTACTCGAAAAAAAAATGTTTTTTTTTGTTGGAAACTAAATATAGCGATTTTTGTTAAAAAAATATTAAAAAACAAAAAAAAATTTGAGTGCCTTTTTTATTTTATTTTTTAGATTTTAATTTGCGTTCACATTGGTTCTCGCAGTTCTCGCAATAAGGGTGGTTCTCGCATGAACCTTACCCTATATATATTACCCTATATATATATATAGTAAGGTTCATGCGAGAACCACCCTTATTGCGAGAACCAATATGAACACAACCTAAAATAGCTAAAAAAAAACCTAACCCCCACCCCCCCCCCCCCCCAAGCTAAATGCTAAAAAGTAAACCCTCCAAAAAAACCTAAAAAAAACCTAACCCCCCCCCCCCCCCAAAAAAAAAAAAAAAAAAAAACCTAAACCCCCCTCCCCCACCCCCAAAAAACCTAACCCCCCCCCCCCCCCCCTCAACCTAAAATGCTAAAAACTAAACCACAAAAAAACCTAAAAAATCTAAAAAAAAAATTTATTTTTTTTAGTATTTTGCCAAAAAAAAAAAATTTAAAAATTTAAAAAATTTTTTTGCTACTAAAAGTAGTGATTTTTTTATAAAAAATGTTAATTTTTTTTATAAAAAATGTTAATTTTTTTTTTTGTGTTTTTTAGCTATTTTTAGGTATTTTTGGTTGTGTTCGCATTGGTTCTCGCGGTTCTCGCAATAAGGGGTGGTTCATCACGGATCCTTCTCCTATATATATATATGTATATAGGGAGAGGATCATGAGAAAACTACATATAAATGAGAAAACTAGAAAACTAACTAAAAAAACCTAAAAAAAAGCTAAAAATCATAACAATTTTTTATCAAAAAATCGCTAGTTTTTATATATAAAAAAAATTTCAAAAAAAAAAATTGTTGTACTGCACATGTGCATTATATGTGTACTAGTTTTCTCATGTGCAATACAACAAAAAACTTTTTATTTATTTATTTTTTTTTTGAAAATTTTTTTCTATGCATAAAAACCTGCGATTTTTTATAAAAATTTTAAAAAAAATCTGGTATGTTTTTAGGCTTTTTTAGTTAGTTTTTTGGTTTTCTCATTTAAACTAGTTTCTCATGATCCATCCCCTATGTGTATATATATACATACATATATATATATATACATATATGTATATATATATATACTTAGTGATGGATGATGAATAGTAATTTTAATTTTATGATAATACATAGCTTTTTATTATTTTTTTCTCCTTTTTAAAACCATATATTTCCTACACCATATTTTTAATAATTCTCTTTTTTTTAGAACATATATTATCGATTAATTTGATACTTCTTTATTACGTTTATAACTTTTTCTAAAAACCTAAGTTGATTTTTTTCCGAAAAATGAAATTGTACTTATAATAAAGTTTTTATTTTTAATAACATACATTTAATTTTTCCCTTTTTTAAAACCATATATTTTCCTATACCATATTTTAATAATTGTCTTTTCTTTTTTTAGAACATATATTATCGATTAATTTGATACTTCTTTAATAATTTACGTTTATAACTTTTTCTAAAAATTTAAGTGCGTAGTTATGCTTGATTTTTTCCCGGACATTCCGTTATAAATTTTGTTAAAAACGAAATTGTACTAATAATAAATTATTTATTTGGTATCATAAAACAATATTATGATAAACTAAACCGTTCTAATGGTTTGTCTTTCTAAAAAACATGTTTTAGTTTCAAATCACGTTTGTTTTACATTATCATTTGCTCGGTTTCGCCGCAACGCGCGACGACAAAAAACTAGTATTCTTTAAAGTACTGGGTAGAGTGGATGTAATGGGGTGAAAACTTGGCCACGACAATTTGTGGCAACACTTAGGTGCAACACTTAGATACTGTTTGTTTTTCCAGAGGTAAAACGTCAGCAGTCTACGGACCACATCTGCAGACATCTGTAGCAGAATAGGTGGATCAAACCCTTGTAGTCTACAAAAACAAGACTGTTTGTTTTTTAACTTCTGCAGGCTGCTGAAATAAGCATTTTTGAAAACAAACACCAAAAGTTCACATAATTATAACAAACAAAGAATAAAATCAGAAAACAAACAACAAATAATCAATAATCATAAAACATACCTGATTCGGTTGTGAAGGTCGGCTGTGGGGGACGGCGACGGTGGGGGACGGCGGCAGTGAAGAGGATGCGGCGGTGAAGGGACATGGCTGGGGAAGAGGACGACGATGGGGAAGATGACGAAGGTGGGGTATATGTGGCGGCTGGGAAAAGGAAGACGGTGTGGAAGAGGGTGGACGGTGGGGAGGGTGGCAGCTAGGAAGAGGAGAGTGGTGGAGGAGAGGTGTTAGGGTTTTGATGAATTGTTTTTGTTTTTTTATATTAGGGCAAGAAGAGGAGGTTAGAAGAGGCTATCCCACACCTGCACCAAAAAGAGGACGCATCGAGGTTTTTTAATGAAATGTCTTCGAGAAAACAAAAACTTTGCAAACCCAAACATCTGCGCGTGGTCTGCGTAGCGCAAATATAAGAGGACAAGAAAAGCTTTTTAGAAAAAAAAAAACAAACAACATCTTAGCGAGTTCGGCATGTCCACTCCTTGGGCCTCGGTGTGTTGTGGCAAGCGGCAAGTGGAGGCAATGGTATGCTTCCCATGCCGATTTGATCAAGAGGTTGGGGTGGGCCCTTTCTCCCTCTAACTAATCAAATTTTTAGTTTGAATTTTTTTTTTAATAATTTGTTATTTAAAAATTGGATATGGCATGAGATGGATAAGAAGCATATTATTTTATGTGAATTGTCAAGTTATAACTAGTAAGAAGTAAGTGGTGGTTGAAAGCTCATGGAAGAGAGATGTGTTGCAGCAAGCGTGGCAAATTCGACAAGCATTTCCTCCACCCTTATGGATGATACAACGTTTTATTAATTCTCAAATTAAACATTATATGAAGTGACACATAATGATTGTGTATATTAATTCACTTTATTTTTACAAAAAAAAAAATTGAATAATAACTATCAATACACCATTGAGAAATAATGTTTCCAAAAAATCATTTCATCTGGTTAGTCGTCGCTATTGTGTTCATAGGTGATCGTGTTCACTCCATTCTGTTATTAATTAACATAGCATACGTAACATTAAGGTCACATTAAGCTTAGGAGCCACGTTGGCCGTTACTACCATGCTCCATCAAAACATATACTCATACTGTTAGTCGCCGCAAACATCTATTCATAGCACAACATTTATAATATAAAATAGACTTATGGAAACTTTAGAAAACAAGCCTTACTATGACTATTTTGTCGTATATGAACACCACCCAAAAAGAATAGAAAAGGGGGTATTGAACTCACCTAAGAGGATTAACTTCTATTCACTATAAGATGATCCTAACCTTTGGATAACTTAGTCAATCTGATCAAAATTTCACATATGAAATAGGTCAACTTTCGCATAAACATAAGGTGGACACATACCCAACTTTCACGTGTACTTCTATGCAAGAGTTGCGGAACGTCTGTGTGACATGAGGTGGCTCACTCACTAACTTTCGTGTGATCATCCCAGACTAAAGTTGGGAACTTAGGAGAGAGTTAGACAACTTTCGCGTGAGACTTCATGCCAAAGTTGTGACTTTTACTTGACCACACAGACAAAAGTTGGAACTTTCACATAACATAACTTTCTCCTGGTTCACACATACTTTCATATGACCTAGTCTTCCGTATAAAGCTCTACTATGAGAGTTGAACTTTCTTGTGCATAGTGAGCAAGAGTCATCTTTTTCTTCAATGTAGAAACCTTAAAACACTGCAATGGCAGCCATCCCTTCTCAAATTTGAAAACACATTAAGATCCCATGCATATCCTACTGTTATAATTTGAAATTTCATGTAAAACTCTTACCTTTACCTTATTAATCGAAACCGAGCTCATAAGCTCGTAACTTCCTTCTTTATTTGTGAAACTTATTGAACACAAAACCCTGTGATTCCCTGGTGATAATACCGGCTCAAATTCGTAACCCTTTCTTTGTAAACCACTCTAAATGGTAATTTACCTTGACAAAACACTTTCTCTCTCTAGCTCTTCTTCTTTTTAACTTTGGATCAAATTGAAAAGTAATGGTGCGACTAGGGGTTCCCCCTACATTAGGGCATTACATAATTTCCCCACAATACCATTTTTGACCTTCAAGTCTCTCTTTTCACAAAACCAACCCAAATGTGGCATTTTATTTGATTTACATAAAAGTGAAATTTAGGATGTTACATCACACGTAATCATAGTTGTCAAAGATGGTCAGCCATATACATACTTGGTTAACTTTGTGATACATTGTCAATCATGAACGATGATGGTTAGTTAAGGTTAATGAGCTTTAACGTTGGTTAATAAGGCGTATACGACTTATTAAGGCTCCTTATGGAATGTTATGACTGAGAATAACACATTAAGACTCCTTACGCCCATTAAGACATTTATGGCGTTGTATATTACGTTAGGTCAAACATAACCAATGTAAGTGAAACTTGATCAAATATGGTGGATGATGATTAAACATAACAAATTTGAAATCATGACCATTATGACAAGATGGTTATTTAGGGTTCATGATAGTTAGTGTCACACCCTGACTTTTGCGGAAGCGTGATTATGGTGTGACTTTCTTAATACCATTGCATTCAATCATAACAACACTATCTGATTAAACCATTAGATGTTCATCCATAAATTAAGTTTGAAAATATCACAACATAATTGTCTGAAACGTAGACTCCAAATTTAACTTACAAACCACAACATGTTTTAAAGAGTTCACGAAGACTCGACAAAAGACCTTAAATAAAACCGAGTTTAGAACCATGTATCTCGTCCAGGATTAAGATACATCTCCTAAACCCTAATGACTTCGGATGACATCTTTTTATTCATAACGCAGCTTGGAACATCCAAACACCCACCAGATCCACTTAATTCCCTGAAATACATGTAGTTTGAAAACATCAACAAAAGTTGAACGAGTTCATGTGTTTGTGTATATGAATGTATAAAACCTTTGTGATCAGTGTATGTATGTATGTTTGTAAATCCCGGTATGAAAGCAAAACAAAGAAACAGATCGATTAATGGTTTGCAAGGCCATTAACATGCGTGCAACGGCGTAGGAAGGCTCAAACCTAGCAAATTTGTACCGGGCCTCCGGCTATAAGACATAGTCACCTCATGGGCCACCCTGGTCCTCATGGGTGTGGGCTCGCTACACCCAAATAGATCTATCACTCATGCCCCTCGGTCCTAACACGAGGATTAATGGTCTTAAGAGTGCGCCTACCCATTCACATGATCTACTGTACTTTTCTTAGCTAACCATACCAATTGTATTTGTTTGTAAGCATTTTGTAATCATTTGAAACATGTACTTCACCCCCAAAGTTATAAAACTGAAAACAGTTAAGAGAAAAGGGGGACATGAACTCATTGTCTTGCGTCTTCAATAATCGTAACTCAAGTTCCTTCAGCAAACACAACTACCTACAATGTACTAATGTCTATTAGACGAACGGGTCGTGTCTTGTCTTAGTATTAATGTTTTTGAGTTACGCTTCTTTTATGTCTTTGGTATCATCCCAAGTTATGCAACTATTTGTTAAAATAATTAATATTTTAACTCGAATTAATTTTTGGAATAATCGTTAAAACAGTATATCTTATTTTAATACTTCCCAAGAATTTATACTTGTACTTCCTTCCCAAGGATGGGTATATTTGTATTTGTATATTTTTGCCATGTATCGGTGTCGTATTCCGGTGTGGATTTATACGTACGAGAATACGTATTTTCTTGTAATTGTTAAGTATTCTTATACTTAATTTTGTGTTAAACTTTCCGGAATATTACTTCTAATAAAAGTCCACTAATATATATATATTTCCCAAAATATATATTTAAGAATTATCACTTAGAAAAATTATTTATAATTTTTCCTTTTGGCAAAAATATTTGTAGTTCCAAAATAATATATTTTCAAGTCTAACTTTAGAAGATATATATAAACTTATTTTTATCCAAAAACATTGTATTTCAAGTTTATCCAAGAAAATATATATTTTTTCCAAAAATATTATATTTTCTAGTAATTCTAAGAAAACATATATATTTTTAATCGCCAAAAATTATATATTTCCCTCTTGTCAAAATATGATATAACTTTGTGATAATCATAAAAATCATATTTTCATTTCTTTGAGTCCAAAATATCATTTACCAAAAATATAATTATAAATGTATTTTCCAGAATATTTTGTAAGTTACATTATTTCGTTCGGTTTTACAATATTGTGTGTGTAACTTGTATATCTATTCCTTGAGATTTTTGGTAATATTTTGGATTGTAATTCTTGGTGTTTTAATGTGTTATATTATTTTAAGTCCTAAAATAATATAACTATTACACAAAGTATACAAATAATCACACACATTATGTCTTTAACGTATATATATATATATATATATATATATATATATATATATTCTAAATATATACTTATCCATTTGTATTTTTGTAACCAAAAATTATGGCAAAGTTTATGAAACCATCTATTGTTGAAAATACACTTGTAAGTGTGTTTTTATAAATATTTTCTAAGTGTTTATATTTTTAGAAAATTTTGCCATAGTTTCCCCTAAAAATGGAGGTTTCCATGCATTCAAGCATATCATTTTCTTTTAAAATCATCCCAAACAATTAACACTTCAATCAACACTTACCAAGTGCCAAAATCATGCAATTTATACAACAACATGAACTTGAACTTTTATAAAAACTTGTAGTAACTTACTAGTGTGTTTAGTAAGCTTAGTTACCCTTTAAAGTTTGGTTATTTATTTGTAAATCCCTTTCTTGCAAGATTTAGTCTTTTACAACTTACAAGATGATTTTTCTAGAAATCATTCTTTTGAATTTTTCTTGTTAATAATGTGTTTCTACACTTGATATACCACTAAAAACATGGTTAGTTTCTTTAAAATCCATGATTATGTAAATCTTGCAAATGAACTTGGTTTCTTGAGAGAACTATGGTTGAAATCACTTTTATACAAGACTTCTAACATGTTTCATACTTTATCATACCCAAAATCATTCTTATTTTCAAGTTCATGTGAAACATAAAGTATGATCATCTTGGTCTTTCACAAGATCATCACTTCAACTTGTTAGATCATGTGTTTAATCATAATCTAGTAAGTTCCATATGATGTTTAACATCATAAACACAAGAATCAATCATCAAGTATCACACATATACTAAAACAACATATATTCTTATGTTAGTGAGCTTTATGTTAGAGATTATCATCTTGTTCATTAGTGTTCTTCAAGATTAGTAACATATATCATCTTTTAACCAACATTATAAGAAGTAACAAGAGATTATAAGAGCCTTACCACTAGCACAAGGCTAGGGACGAAACTCAAGAAGATGAAGATGATGAATGTGATGGATAAAAGCAAATGAAAGAGGTCCTTCAATCTCCAAACCCTCCAAGCTTCCTAACTTAGCTTCTAGCACCCTTGTATGAGTATGGAATGGATGAAAGTTAGATGAAGATGGTAGTGGTGTGTGGCCTTGTTCTCGGCCGAGAGTGAGCAAGAGAGTGAGAGAGAGAGGTGCGTGTAAGTGTGTGTGAGATGTGAGAATTATGAACTTCAAGATCTTACTTATAACCATCTTAACACTTTAACTCTTGGATAATATACTCAACACTAGGAGACATGATCCAATATTATAATCAAATGAAATCTTCCATGTGGGGCCATGCTTGGCCAATTACATAGGTGGGGGGGGGGGGGGTATTAGCTTAGGTTTTAAGCAATTAGTTACCATCTAGTTTAATTTCAAGTATTAGTTACATATCTTGGTTATTAGATATTTTTAGTAGGTGTTATGATGTTCGGGGATCATAACTAGCTTGGTAATGTTAAAACAATGCTTCTAGTGCAATTTTGATGTTTCGGGTAGTGTCCGGTTGTTCGGTTAGATACTGGTTCGTTAAAGTGCTAAACTATACAGTTTAGTGTTCTTTATGTACCATTTTGTGACACTTTTAATTCCCGACACTTAGGAAAGCATTCAGGACCATTTTACCGTGTTTCTGCTTAATTTTAGTGTGTTAAAAAGCTGATTTATGCTGAATTTTGCTAAATTCAGCACTTTAGGTGAGTTTTAGGCACTTTCCGGCACTTAAACTAGCACTTAGAACTGCAGTTTTGTGATCCTCACTTTCCTACACACTATACTAGTGTAATACTTGGTTTCTGGCTTATTCTGTGTCTCATTGCACTGTTTGTCTATGTGCTGAGTTCCGTCAGCATTTTTCTGAGTTATCCGCTAACTGTGCTAACTGTGCTTTGTGCATCATATATGCCAATATGGTTTGCATGTAATAATGATGTGACATTATGCAATATGTGATGCACATGTAAGTATGATGCAGTAATCAGAAAGTAGTTAAGTGTAATTCATCACAGTCATTAAACACTAATCATGGTTAATTAATTGTACGAATACCTGGATTTTTGACAGTTGTCACAGTTAGTATGTCCAATGATGGTTAATATCGGTGATTATGATCAAAACTGGTCAATAATCGTTAACACATAGTCATAATTTATCATACAAAGCTATATTTAGTCAAAGATGGTCAATTGCGTCTAGTGTTGATCAATGATAGTCAATTAGGGTCAATGATGTTCAAATTTGAACAATGATGGCCAGTCATAGTCAATATTGATAATTGATGGTTCAGTGAGGGTCATGTTGGTTATCTATGATCATGATGGTTAATTAGGGTTTATTGCCATTTAAAATTAACTATGGTAAATGATGGTCTATCATGGTAATTAACAACTAGTCTTACAAATTAACACCTAACATGACATATGTGATGGTGTGTCTTAAAAGTTTTAATCATAATCAGTGAGACCTAAAATATGACATAAATGATGGTATATCTTAAAAAACTTTGTATGCCGACAACCACTATGTTCCGAAGTCGTGCAAGGAACCCTAGCGATAAACAACTCAAATTATAGCGTTGCTCAATCATTGCCTTGCCAGAATACAAAACAGCCGTTGAGGAAACCTTTGGTAAGAAAGTGTCCACATTTCCTTATGTTACCCAATTTTAAAATCTCCTCAAATTATTTGTTCATGTTCAATGTCGTATTTGTGATGGCACTTTTTTAAAATTAAAGATGTAACTCTGGGTTGTGAAGCATCTTCAGTGTCACTGTATCTCTATTTCTTTGGTTTGCTTATCATACAATCGTCTAAATATAAAACAAAGTAGTTGTATTTAAATTTCTTAGTTATTATTTCATTTGTGTCTAACCAAATATTAACAACTACATGCTATTATTATTATTATTATTAATATAAGCTTTGATATAGAAAACAAAAGTAAAGGATTATATCAATATAAGTCTTTATTATTTTGTATCAAGAAGTGTTTTCTGATAAATAATTTCAGCTATTTCACAGGTTTTCATAGCGACACTTGGTGTTCCTTTGATACGGCCTAGAATGATCTTAAATTTGTTGTAGGGAATTAAGCCTTGGAAACTTAACCAAGATTGTGTTGCTAATCATTTATGGCCTAGTATGATCTCATTTTTGTTGCTAGCTATGAATTGTTCCATGAAAATTTAACCAAGTTTATGCAACCTACCTTATATAATACTACATTTATTGGTCTATCTTTGGGAGATGAAGTCCATAACAATGAAGATTGTCACTGACCTTACTAAATAAACCTAGCAAGTTTTTTTTTTATTATATCTTAGGGTTGTATTTGTTCTTTCTAGTTTTAATCCACATAAGTGAAGTCGTATCATTTTTGAATTAGAAATTTGCAGTACAATTGCATTTGATACCTCTATTCATTTAAATTCACTTTCAGTTTCGAGTATTATTTGACTTATTATTGTTTTGATTGAAATCATGTATGACCATATTCAGATGTTTTTTTTTTCTTAGTGACATACAGTTTATGTTAGAACTTATTCTCATATGATCTTCAATCAGGTTTTATTTTTTGTTTTGATGCAGTTAACGATTGCTTTATATATTAAGTTTTATGTTTTATTTGTTTTACACATGGTTTTGCCATGATATTATATTAAGGTTGACTATAACAATTTAACTTTCATTCCTTAACTTGCATTGGAGGCAAGAACAATTTACACAATCAATTATAGATAGAACCAGAGGATGTTGAACGCAATACTAATTATTGATGTACAGTTTTATAATTATCTTATATGGTATAATGGGAAGCTTTTGTTTTTGGATTTACGTTATAGAATATATTGTGATGACTTGGGTTAAAGTATTGATGATGTACAGTTTTGTAAATCAGTAATAAATGTTGGTTTGATTTGTATATATTATGTTGTTTTGCAAATATATTTATGTGTTTTTGGATATGTGTATACTTTATATAGAGAATAAAACTGGAAAAACTTTAAACGGGTAATTGTTTTTCTAAACTATAATTGTTCAAAACGAGTAATAGAAATAACTGATGTAAATTTGTTATGCTGCCAAAACTTTTTTAAATAACTGATGTAAACCTTATAACCTTCATCATCCAACCCACCTTTCGGATGCCTCGTTCTAAAAACTTTACAACAAAAACAATAGAGTTTTCCAAGTCTTTTCGAATACACTAGCCATTCTCTATCACATGTCTCCCTATTTGATAGAATTCTAGTGTACATAGTATTAGAAAAATGTCTTCCAATTTTATCCACGGGGCCCTTAACAATATCCACATCTCTTTTTGAACCTTTTGTAACCAACTCTTTAATCATGTCATTACTAAGCCCACCCCAATTTCTAGGATCAAAAATACCAATATCCGGAACCGGATTAACATCATCTTCACACATAGTAGCTTCTTCATCTACGGTAGCATTAACATTATCTTCACCTACGTTCACATTGTCTTCACCTACGTTCATATTGTCTTCCCCCACATTAGCTTCTTCATCTACATTCACATTGTCTTCACCCACATTATTGTCACCCATGTTAGAACTAGAATTTTGAGTTTCTTATAAAAACCTTGTGTATTCAGTTTTGTTTTACTTCATCCGCCTTTCTTATCTCTTCCTCTAGCTTCCTATTCTTACGTTTTTTATGTCCGTATAGGTGTTTATATTTAGAAACGAAAGGAGGCATAATTTCTAAATATTAACAAAAACATTCATTCAATCACACGAAGTCTAATACTAATACATTTAAAGTATTAAACATCAAACAAAGTTTTATACCTCAACATATGAAATCAGAATCACACAATTAGACTAAAGGTTCTAAAATAAAAAAAAAAAGAATTATAAGAATTTTGTACCTCCAAGTCTGCTGCGATGATGATAATGATGATGATGAATCCCCAAGTCTCCTGCGATGATGATGGATGATGATGAATCACCTCCTCTGTTGCGACTGCGATGATGTTTGATGAATCCCCAGGCCCAAGTCTTCAGTTCAGTCGTCTGATGTGAGATGATGATGAACCGTGAACGTGAATGTTTCCCAAGTCTGTTGCGACATTCTATTTCCCACAACTGCCAATTGGGTTATAATTTTGTTTATTAATCACTTGGCCTTGTTAATTGGGTTTTGAAACTGGGTTATAAAACTTTTTAACAGGCCATTTTTTAAAACTTTTAAGCAAGCCCTTATTTATAAAAATTTGGGTCTTTTAATCAGGCCTTTATTTATAAAAACATCCAGATTTTATATATATATAGGATTACGTTCAAGAGTGAACACTAGTGTAGCTTGCAAACTGAGTGAACTAATCCTAGCCATACACGTGTGTAGATCAATGGCTAGGATTTGATGTTGAATACACTAGTGTATTTTACGATTTGATGATGAGATCCTGGCCATACACAAGTGTAGATCAATGGCCAGGATTTGTTCACTCAGTTCGCAAATACACTAGTGTTCACTCTAGTACCCCATCCTATATATATATATATAATTTTAAAAAAATTCCGGGCCCTATATTGATTTGGGCCCTGATCGCAGACCCACCCTGCACTTGCTTATAGTCGCCCCTGATATAGGGCTCGGTTCACGCGCGAGTTGGGCCAAAATTGTTTTGCACAAACATAGATGAAAATATTATAAACAAATCTAAAAAAAGTAAAAAAAAAATTGTCAAGTCGGTTGTTTTGACTGATTCAAGTTTTTTTTTACGCGTTGGTGTAAATTTTGTACGATGGTAAATATTTTTCTTTACGCCTCATGTAAATGTGTGTATGCGGATTTTTTTTTTTTTTTTTTGCTGAAACAAGTAATTTTTTATGACTTTTGAGAAAAAAAAATTCGAAAAAACATTTTGGATGGCCTAGTTCTCACGGTTCTCAACTCAAGGTAGTTCTCATTTTAACCCATCCATATATACACACACACACCCACATATATATATATATATATATATATATATATATAACAAAACAATTATGGGGACGTATATCATTTGTTGGAGCCAATATGTTTTGTTTTTCCCGTTTCTATCTCCTACTTAATTATGAATATTTATTTTTTAATTAGATATAGTTATTATATCATTAACTAAATGAATTTTATATGAAATTAGTTATCAATTTTTAAATAAACTTATATGTTTAACTTAAAAGTTTCAATAAGTTCAATATTATGTTGGTTAAAAGATTAATAGTTAAGTGTCATTTACGTCCCTTTGGTTTCTTCACTTTTGCCATTTCACACCAAATTTCAAAATTGTACCATTTTCCTCCTTAACATTCTTGAAACGTGTCATTTCAGACAAAAAAAATAACCCTAATTAAAATAAATCAGTAAGCTCATGGACGAAATGGCATTTTATTCTAGATTTTTTGGACTCAAATAGCACATTTCGAGAATGTTAGGGAGGGGGGGGGGGGATAGTACAATTTTAAAATTTGGCCTAAAAAGGCAAAGGTGGACAAATTACAGGGTTGTAAATCACATTTTAACTTAAATATTAAGAAAAACATAGAATAATGATGATAATTCTATTTATGAGTGATTTCTATATATTTTCAAATATTTAATATGGTTGAATGGTGTTAATGGTAAAAATATAATATGTTGAATAAAAAATAGGTAACATTAAAAAATCAAAGTTAAAGCCCAGTTAAAAGAAATAATGTTATAAAATTTAACTTAATAACTTTCATGAGAATGTTTATATTTCTAAATATATATTCTATCGACTGTATATATTATTAAATTACATTATATTTTATTTTATTAGTATAATACACGGGTTTATTTAACTGTGCAGTGCATATATATTTTTTGAACAATAACTTTTTATTATTAATTATATAACAATATTACATTGATTAGCCCGTGTAATATAGGAGATTGTAAGCTGGTTAATAATATTTTAGTTATTGATCAGTTAGTAATATACGCTATTAAATTATGTCTTAAATACGACATTTCAATGTTTGTTTTTTTTAACGAGGGAGTAAGATGGATGATAATAATTTCTAGTCAAAAAGCAACACTAGAAACTTTACCATAATCATGATTTAGTACAAGCATGTGCATGCTCTCAAAATAATGCAAGATGTTTTGTTTTTGAAATATTTGAAAACTTTCTTGTTTGTCTAAAACAATAAAAGGTCTTTCATTTGGTAGCAAACTTAAGAGGTTACTAAATCTAACTTTTTTTTTTTTTTTTTTTTTTTTGAATGGCAAATTTTGATCACTGACGGACCACTGGAGTATCATCGTGTCACTAGCGGAACCACCCGATCATATCCATCTCCACTAAGCAATAATGCCCATACACAAATTCAGGAGGAAACCCAATAAATCTAGGAAAAAAAACCCCCCTTGTGAGAATCGAACTCATGACCTGATGGTCATAAGTCTTATCCCACCACCAAGATACCACTAGGCTATAATGCCATGGGTAAAACCACTCCACCATGATGAATAATCTAAAATATGTTTAAACATATGGCTAACTTAACAACTAAAATAATAATAATAATACATGTAGAAAACACTTTTAATTTTCAAGTACAAAACTATTGGCATTCCAAAAAGACAAACAAATTGAAATTTAAGATTTAGGGTGCAACTATCCATCCACCTGGTTGTGGTTGTGTAAATGAGCCAACTCGTATTTAGCTTAACCTTAACATTTGCCTGTTTCGAGCTCTAATTCTAAAGTTTGAACTCGGCTTGTAGGTAGCTTTCAAACTTTAGTTCGGCTCCGGTTCGACTCGTTTGTTATTTATTACTTCATATAATATTTATTAGGGGAGAGTTCATTGGGGAACACTAAAAAAGTGGGGAACCGACTCAAACGAACTCTGATTGGACTCATTCCAGCGGCGTTGGAACCAACTCGTCGAACCCTAACTAGGATATCTTAACCCTAAACCTTAAAGCTAAACAATAAGGCAAAAACCTAAGCTAGACCGTAAAATCTAAACTATAAACCCTAAAACTAAACCCTAAATACTAATGTTTAACCCTTAAACTAAACCCTAAAGCAAAACCCTAATATAAGACCCTAAAAGCCAAACCCTTATATATATATATATATATGGTAAGGTTCATTTGAGAACCACCCTTATTGCGAGAACCAATGTGAACAAAAAAATACCTAAAAAATCCGAAAAACACAATTTTTTTTAATATTTTTCTAATAAAAATCGCTATATTTCGTTACCAAAGAAAAAGAAAAAAAACTTTTTTTTTCGAGTAACAGTTATGGATGCACATGTGCATATGTATCATTTCTTGAACAAATTCCGTAATAAATTACCAATAGTAGAAAAATTCACTTCATTTACATTACAATCCGCACTACACTAATTTTTACATTACCAATATTAAGAATGCACATGTGATGTATAACCATCATATAACATGTTTTGGTACAAAAAGTATGTGACTTTAAATGATGAAGTAGAAAAATGCACTTCATTATGTATAACCATCATATTCATGTGTTTTGGTTAGTTATATCTAGTGGTGATGGTTTGATTATATTTGTCCCTTTTTGATGTAATATGTTGTTTGGATGGATAAAGGGTGTTGATGTACATGTAATAAAGTGAAATATTGGTAACAGTATTGTATTATAGATGGTAGGAGGCAACGGTATTGTATTACGGATGGTAGGAGATAATGGTAGTGTATTATGGATGGTATGATATATGAAAGGGAATGTGTATTCAAAGTGGTGTACACCACGTTATAACATGTTCATACATATAGATGCACATGTGCATTTCTAGTGTTGTTAATGTTATAACAAGTTCATACATATAAATGCACATGTGCATTTCTAATATTGTTAATGTAAAAAGTAGTGTATTATGAATGGTAGTGTAAATGAAAGTGCAATTGTCTGATATTAGTAATGTATTATGGAATTTGTCAAAGAAATGATACATATGCACATGTGCATGGATAATTGTTACTCGAATTTTTTTTTCTTTTGGTTTTTTTTTTTTTGTGACGAAATATAGCGATTTTTTATAAAAACATAGTAAAAAAAATTTGAGTGTTCTTTGATTTTTTAGGTATTTTTTTGTTGTGTTCACACTTGGTTCTCGCAATAAAGGGTGGTTTCTAACGGATCCTTCTCATATATATACTTACATTATATATATATATATATATAGGAGAAACCACCGTTAGAAATTTGATTTTTTTAGGGTTCAACGATTCGGTTCCAACGCCGATCGAATGAGTCCAATCGGAGTTCGTTTGAGTCGGTTCCCCACTATTCCCTACTTTTTTAGTGTTCTCTAATGAACCTCACACATATTTATTATTTATGTATTTTAATCAAAATTGTTTATATAATAATTATATTATGTAAATATATATTTAACTATTCCCCACTTTTTTAGCTGACGAGACGCGTAGGCGATAACCTTTTCCCGTTGCATGAGAACACAACCAATACCAAGGTTTGAGGCATCACAATAGACAACGAAGTCATCGTTTCCGTCGGGTAAAGCGAGAACGGGGGCATTGCAGAGCACATGCTTGAGAGTTCGAAAGGCAGTCTCTTGTTCAGTTCCCCAAACAAAAGGCTTGCCTTTATGCGTGAGAGAAGTAAGCGGCACGACGATTTTAGAGAATCCTTCGATAAATCGGTGACAATAGCCCGCTAGTCCGAGAAAAGAATGGACTTTAGACGGGTTCTTAGGTGTAACCTAACTCTTAACGGCTTCGATCTTCGTGGGGTCGACGTGAATACCTTGACTATTGACAATGTGACCGAGGAATTGAACCTCCTCCAGCCAAAATCCACACTTGGAGAACTTGGCATAGAGCCGATTCCCTTGGAGCAGTTCGAGAACCAAACGTAGATGTTGCGCATGTTCGGCTTTCGACTTGGAATAGATCAGGATATCATCGATGAACACTGATGCGTGTGTAGTGTCGTTAGTTTTTAATGTATTTATTAAGCCCTTTTTAACACTTTTTAGCCAAGTTTTAAATTTATAAAACATGATATTTACTAACACTAAACACACATATGGGCAAGTGCACCCATCGTGAGCGTAGTATAGCGTTGGTAAGATACCGAGGTCGTCCAAGGACACAAGAGCTTTTAGTACCGGTTTATCCTCAACGTCTAATCAAATCAAAAAGTTAGAAAAAGGTTTTTAAACTAAGAAAAATAAAAACTAACTAAAATGCTGAAAATAAAAATAAAAGTAAAAACAGATAGACAAGATGAATCACTTGGTTCCGACTCGTGTATAGTGTAACCTTTGATTATTTTCGCACTTTTGCACTTATTTAAGAGATTATCTTAGTTATTGTAGTAGGCCCCTCTTTTGGAGGTGACGTTACCCTCAACCCAGTAGTTTGAGTCAGCAAGGATACAATCCTAAAGGGTCTGATTATTGAAAGATAATTAATTAAGTTATTAATGCAAATTATGGTAGGCCCCTCTTTTGAAGGTGACGTTACCCTCGGCTAAGTAGTCTGAGTCAGCAGGGATACAGTCCTAAATAGCCGGGTTATAGTATTAATAGTAGTTTAACTTATGAGGGGATCAAAGAGTTTGGACCCCCGCCATCCAATACCGTTAAGCATTGAAGGAGGTCCTACTAAATTTGACCCTGGTCCCTTGCAGGATCTCTAAACGCTGAACAACGGCATGACTCTTACCAAACCGTTCCCTTAACCCCCGACCAGGTAGCCAACATACCTCCATATAGACCGTGGAGATATGAATGGTGAAAATCTTTTATTTTATATAGACAGTAAAATAATGCCAAGACACCACGGACAAACGATAAGGAAGAATCACCTTCAACATAAGAAACTAGTTATTAAAGTCATTAATACAAAACCAAGTAAAAAGTGCGAAAAGATTAAAAATAAAAAGTATTACACTAGACTCTTGTCTTCACCAAGTGATGTAAGAGACTTAGGAAAACATGGCCTTGATTGTCAAGAACGCTTACGATCAATCTTGGATCCCGAGATGACTCACACACTCTATGATGGACAATAGATGATGGTGGTGGATGATGGTGTTATGGTGGTGGTGGGTGAAGTGTGGGAGAGGTGGTGTGCCAAGGGATGGTTTGAGCTTGAGCCAAGCACTCCTATTTATAGGCTGAACAGAAGCTCGGGCACGGCCCCGTGTCCAGTGGGCACGGCCCCGTGTCCACATCCTCTCTTTCTTCATTTAATGCAGCTTGTCTTTATTAGTTGACCACGCCCCCGTGTCCGCTGAGCACGGCCCCGTGGTGGGCAATAGAAGCTTCTACCACTTTGTCTTTTCTGCTGACACTTGGGCACGCCCCCGTGCTGGCTGAGCACGGGGCGTGTTCAGTCTTCTGTCTTCTTGTTTTGCTTAGGAAGATGCTGTCGTGGGGTCGGGCATGTCACGTTTGTTCCTTTTCTTGTATTTATGTTAGATTTTGCTGTCTTTTTGCTTCTTTTGTTAATTTGAGCTCATTTAATCCTGAAAATACAAAAGGAAGACAAAAGCACACTTTTTCCAACATTAGTACTAAAAAAGGGTTAGTTTTATGCCACAATTGATGTAATTTATATGTTGCATTTTGCACACATCAAATACCCCCACACTTGAATCTTTGCTTGTCCTCAAGCAAAACTCTTTATAATATGGCTTTACACTCCCAAATGGAATGGGTAGAAGAGAAAGTTTTTGGGCTTGTCACAGAGTGTCGGGATTTCCAAGATTCTTTACTAAGTTTTATTTTTATTTATTTACAATCCTATTCGTCTTGATTTATTTAAACTTTTCATAAGATAAATTACTTATTAGGGCATAACATGCCTCTTTAAAATTCTCTTTATATACAAGTTCACATACCTCACGGGGGATCACTCAACACTCGGCCGAAGATGTATTTTGGTGAATCACTCGAGAGCGGCATGGAACTTACTCTTACCATAGGCTTGCCAAGCAATCAATCCTCCTCCTTTTTAACTTTATACCTTTGTAAATATCAAGAGGGCTTTTTGGGTGAAGGGTTAGGATTGGGTTAAAGGTAGGTGGTTGGGTTAGTGGTTAGTAGAAAAGGGCGAAAAAGCGTAACAAGCGTCGGTTTTCGAAAGACTTTTTATTTTTGTAATTTTTATTTTGATGAAGCTTTTATTCAAACAAAGTTATTTTTGATGAACTTGTTTGTTTATTTCTTTTGCTTCATCGTCAATACTTTTTTGTTTTTCAAAAGTCATACGAAAACCGAGCTAGTTACTAAAACAAAGGGTTAAAAATGAAAAAGGTTTTAGTGGGTGAAAGGGTGTTTGGTTTGGGTTATGAAATGAAAAGGTTTAGGCTCAAAGGGGCTAACTAGGGGGATTTTGGGTAGGTGGTTAAAAAAAAGAAAAATAATGGTGTAGAAATAAAAAGGGTTAGTCCTAATGCCTCCATCATTTACTTACTCGGGTTTAAGTTGGTAAGGACCGGGAATGTATCGTCATGGCAAGTTCTAGAGTCGTAAGAACCAAGCAGCTATTCACACAAGAAACGAAAAATGAGCATTTAATTTAAAGATATGTATTTGTATGCTCAAAAAGGCTCAAAACTCACTTTTGTGGGAATGGGTTTTTTATGTGATCAAGTATATATAATCAAATTTTAACTAAGTTTGTCATGCCTTTTCATAATTTTCTTATGTTGGTTATTTTTATCACGACGCTATCAGTTGTAAATTTGTAAAAATATAAACTTTTTAGAACATGAAATTCCCGAATAAAACCTAGACAAGTAAGAAAATGAAAAATTTTTTGAAAAAATTTGGGGTGATTAGCGGTTCCAATAGAGTTTTGTGTAAGGCTTGTATTTAGGACTTGCAAGATTCAAGGTTTTAGCATCCCCCCCCCCCCCACACTTAAATTACACATTGTCCTCAATGTGTCCCAAAAATAAATTTTTAGGTTGGTTGAATGTGAAAAAAGGTGTGAAAAAGCAAAAATTTTGTGTTACTGGGCGCTGAACACGGCCCCGTGTTGTCCGGGTACGGCCCCGTGTTCAAGTGCCAGTAACAAAATTAAATCAAGAGAAACAGAACCCTGGACACGGGGGCGTGTTGGGTGAACACGGCCCGTATCCAGTGTACCTGAACTGGGTATTTCTGCAGACTGTGCAGCACGGGGCCGTGTTGGGCGGACACGGCCCGTGCCGAACTTACTATAATGAAGAAATTTCGTCAGATGGTTCTGTTTTCCTGCATGGGGTGCTGGTTCAAGTTTCCCTTGCATCCTTTGCCATCTCAAGTGTGTTTTATTCCTGAAAATTAAAACTAACTAGAAAACATAAAAATTAATCTAAACTAAACTAAGGATAGTTCCGCGGAATGCCTCCGTGGTGCGCCACGTTTATAAGGGTCCTTGGCTAGACCCAAAGTCTGGTCATATGTTACTCAAGTGGGATGTTTCGCATCCCATGTTACACCGTCGGAGAGCGTCATCCAAGCTTGAGTCTATGACCTTCATGTAGTTGACCGGGTCTTCGTCTTCTACTCTCTTTCCAACTCCAAACTTCATTTCCTCGTCCCCAAACTTCAATGTTAGTGTTCCGTTATTCATATCCACCACTGCTTGGGCGGTGGCTAGAAATGGCCTCCCGAGGATGAGAGGAACATCGACGTCTTCTTCCATGTCTAGGATGACAAAGTCGGTTGGGAAAACGAAATTGTCAACTTTGACCAATAGGTTTTCAGCGACACCTTGTGGAATTTTGACGGATCTGTCGGCGAGTTGTATGCTCATCTTTGTAGGGCTCGTTGTTCCTAGGCCGAGTCGTTTGAACATCGATGTGGGCATAAGGTTAATGCTAGCCCCAAGACCGGCTAATGCATTACGAACGGGGGATTCCCCAATCGAGCAAGGAATCGTGAAGCTTCCGGGATCAATTTTCTTTTGTGGGAGTTTGTTGAGTACTAAAGCGGAGCATTCTTCGCCTAAGTTAACTAATTGCAATGATTCAATTTTCCTTTTATGAGTGAGGAAGTCCCTCATAAATTTTTCATATTTAGGCATTTGGGTAAGGACCTCAATAAAAGGAATATTAACATGCAATTGTTTTAGTAAATTTTCAAACTTTGCGAATTGCTCATCGGTCTTTTGACGGGTTAACCTACCGGGGTATGGAATTGGAGGAGTCTTGGTGGGCTCTTGATTTGGTAAAGAAGCCTTTTCTGGTTGGGGTGCGGGTGGAGTCATGGTTTGGCTGGACTGGCTTCTTTCATCTGGTGGTAATGGAGCCTCCTCGGGACCCACGGTTCGATTTCTCAATGTGATGAGATGTACTTGTGCTTTTGGGTTGGTTTCGGTATTGCTAGGTAACGCGCCTTTTGGTCTCTCGGAGAAATTTTGAGCTACTTGATTTAATTGTTTTTCAATGTTTTGAATGCTAGCTTGTTGATTTCTAAAATTCGATTCCAATTGCTGAAATCGATCCGAGTTTTTCTTTTCGGTGTCGGAGATGAGGCGAGATATAGTATCTTCAAGCCTTTCTCGTCCACCTTGTTGTTGAGAAAAGTTTTGTGGTTGTTAAAAGTTAGTTCGTTGGTTTTGTTGGTTACTACTATTGCCGGGATCTCTCCAACCAAGGTTTGGGTGGTTACGCCATCCTTGGTTGTAGGTACCCGTTGGAGGACCCGACGGCCTAGGTCTGTTATCAATGTAGTTTACCGTTTCCATTTGTTCATCTAATTCTTTCATACAACTCCAATTTTCATGTGGCCCACCACACCCTTCACAAGCCACAACCGAGGCCGTTTTTGTCATTTCTAGCTTTTTGATTTTTGAAGAAAGGGCCTCGATTTGGGCTTGTAAAGAAGTGCTTTCATCAACCTTATGGGCGCCCGGGACAATAGACTTATTACCTCGGGGAGTGTGCCTTTGAAAATTAGTTTGAGCAATTTCCTCAATTTGATTATATATTTCATTTGGGCGACGATTACCTAAAAGTCCCCCGGAGCTAGAATCAAGTGTTTGTCTTATGTGTGGCAACAACCCATTGTAGAAAGTGGATACTTGTTGCCATACCGCAAGACCGTGATGAGGACAGTTTCTTAGTAGCTCCTTGAACCTTTCCCAAGTTTCATATAAGGATTCCCCATCCTCTTGTAAATTTGTATTAATTTCAGTCATTAATTTAGCCGTTTTAGCAGGGGGGAAATACTTATATAGAAACTTTTGGGCTAGTTCATCCCAGGTGTTTACCGAGCCAACTGGGAGGGTGTTAAGCCAAGCCTTAGCTCGGTCTTTTAGTGAAAATGGAAACATTCGAAGGCGGATGGCGTCATTCGATGCTCCATTGATCCGAAAGGTATCACATATTTCTAAGAAATTAGTAATATGTAAATGGGGATCCTTGTCCGCAAGCCCATGAAAGGTTGCGGAGTTTTGAAGCATTTGTATCAAATGCGGTCGAAGTTCGAAGTTATTGGCTTCGACATTCGGTGCATTGATAGCGGCGCCAAGATTACCTACGGTGGGCCGTAGGTAATCCATGAGGGTACATTGATCTGCCATTGGAAGTGGGTCCCCCGAAACTTTCTCTTGATTTTTAGCTTTAAGTCTCTTTCTGAGAAAGCGTTTGGGTTCTTCTAGAGGTTCTTTTATGTCTCTACTAGAACTGGAGCTCATGCACTACGTAAGAAGTTCAAATGTGGCGCCAAGGTTCCAAGTCCTGCAATAAAAACAGAAAAGAATGTTGGTCAGAAGGTTCACCACGGCCCCGTGCTCAGTGAACACGGCCCGTGGTCAGAGTTACAGTGATTGTTCTCCGGATCCCTGTTACTGGGAGTTGGACATGGCCCCGTGTTGCACCGACACGGCACCGTGCTCAGCTCTCTGTAACTCGGAAAATAAAAACTGCCAGTGATAATGCTGGGCACGGCCCGTGTCCGACCAGGCACGGCCCGTACTGAGCTCTGCAGAAACTGAAAAACTAAAAAAAATCCCAAAAACAAATGAAAAATAAGAAAAACGGTTAGGCGTTGATTCCTAACTTTCTTAAAATCCTTGTGTCCCCGGCAGCGGCGCCAAAAACTTGATGCGTGTGTAGTGTCGTTAGTTTTTAATGTATTTATTAAGCCCTTTTTAGCCAAGTTTTAAATTTATAAAACACGATATTTACTAACACTAAACACACATATGGGCAAGTGCACCCATCGTGAGCATAGTATAGCGTTGGTAGGATACGGAGGTCGTCCAAGGACACAAGAGCTTTTAGTACCGGTTTATCCTCAACGTCTAATCAAATCAAAAAGTTAGAAAAAGGTTTTTAAACTATGAAAATTAAAAACTAACTAAAATGCTGAAAATAAAAATAAAAGTAAAAACAGATAGACAAGATGAATCACTTGGTTCCGACTCGTGTATAGTGTAACCTTTGATTATTTTCGCACTTTTGCACTTATTTAAGAGATTATCTTAGTTATTGTAGTAGGCCCCTCTTTTGGAGGTGACGTTACCCTCAACCCAGTAGTTTGAGTCAGCAAGGATACAATCCTAAAGGGTCGGATTATTGAAAGATAATTAATTAAGTTATTAATGCAAATTATGGTAGGCCCCTCTTTTGAAGGTGACGTTACCCTCGGCTAAGTAGTCTGAGTCAGCAGGAATACAGTCCTAAATAGCCGGGTTATAGTATTAATAGTAGTTTAACTTATGAGGGGATCAAAGAGTTTGGACCCCCGCCATCCAATACCGTTAAGCATTGAAGGAGGTCCTACTAAATTTGACCCAGGTCCCTTGCAGGATCTCTAAACGCTGAACAACGGCAAGACTCTTACCAAACCGTTCCCTTAACCCCCGACCAGGTTGCCAACATACCTCCATATAGACCGTGGAGATATGAATGGTGAAAATCTTTTATTTTATATAGACAGTAAAATAATGCCAAGACACCACGGACAAACGATAAGGAAGAATCACCTTCAACATAAGAAACTAGTTATTAAAGTCATTAATACAAAACCAAGTAAAAAGTGCGAAAAGATTAAAAATAAAAAGTATTACACTAGACACTTGTCTTCACCAAGTGATGTAAGAGACTTAGGCAAACATGGCCTTGATTGTCAAGAACTCTTACGATCAATCTTGGATCCCGAGACGACTCACACACTCTATGATGGACAATGGATGATGGTGGTGGATGATGGTGTTATAGTGGTGGTGGGTGGTGGGTGAAGTGTGAGAGAGGTGGTGTGCCAAGGGATGGTTTGAGCTTTAGCCACGCACTCCTATTTATAGGTTGAACAGAAGCTCGGGCACGGCCCCGTGTCCACATCCTCTCTTTCTTCATTTAATGCAGCTTGTCTTTATTTGTTGACCACGCCCCCGTGTCCGCTGAGCACGACCCCGTATGCAGAAGAATCTTTGTACTATGAAGATTTGCCTAGATTGTGCGAATCTTCTAGTTGACCACGGCCCCGTGTCCGCTGAGCACGGCCCCGTGGTGGGCAATAGAAGCTTCTACCACTTTGTCTTTTCTGCTGACACTTGGGCACGCCCCCGTGCTGGCTGAGCACGGGGCGTGTTCAATCTTCTGTCTTCTTGTTTTGCTTGGGAAGATGCTGTCGTGGGGTCGGGCATGTCACGTTTGTTCCTTTTCTTGTATTTATGTTAGATTTTGCTATCTTTTTACTTCTTTTGTTAATTTGAGCTCATTTAATCCTGAAAATACAAAAGGAAGACAAAAGCACACTTTTTCCAACATTAGTACTAAAAAAGGGTTAATTTTATGCCACAATTGATGTAATTTATATGTTGCATTTTGCACACATCAACACAATGACGAAGCGGTAGAGAAAGGGTTTACAAACGAGATTCATCAGATCCATGAAAACCGCGGGTGCATTCGTTAATCCAAAGGGCATAACAACGAACTCATAGTGGTCTTATCTAGTGCGAAAAGCGGTTTTCGGTATATCTTCCTCCTGAATGCGTAACTGGTGATAGCCTGAGCGTAAATCAATCTTCAAGAAACATGTAGCACCTTGTAACTGGTCAAACAAATCATCGATTCGAGGCAGGGGACAACGATTCTTGATTGTCAGCTTATTCAATTCCCTGTAGTCGATGCACATCCGGAACGACCCATCCTTCTTTTTGACGAAAAGGACTGGTGCGCCCCATAGAGAGGTGCTAGGGCGAATGAAGCCTTTGTCAAGCAATTACTGGAGTTGACTCGAGAGTTCACGCATTTCGGACGGAGCGAGTCGATAAGGAGCTCTAGCAACAGGGTTTGTTCCAGGAATGAGATCAATACGAAAGTCGATATCACGACTCGTAGGTAAACCATGTAACTCATCAGGAAAAATAAGAGGAAATTCATGAACTATGGGAACGTCTTTCACACCTGTGGTTCTTTTCTTTTCCTTCTCCGCTACTACAATGTGCGCCAAGAAACCTTGGTATTCCTTGCGGAGATACTTGCTAGCCTGGACACACAACATGAGTTGGAGTTTCTTGGATGCGACTTCACCGTAAACACACAATTGATCACCATTAATGAGCGAGAAGCGAATCATCTTATCAAAGCAAACAACTTCATCATGATTCTCATGAAGAAAATCCATGCCTACTATGACGTCAAAACTACCGAGCTGCAACGGAATAAGATCGATAGGGAAAACGTGATTGTTGAGTTCAAGCGTACAATCACGTAGAACAGAATTGACAGCAACGGTTCTTCCGGTGGCAACTTCAACATCGAACGTTGAGGGGAGATGGGCGCGCTTACGATTAAGGAGCTTTTCGAATTCAAATGATACAAAACAGTTATCTGCTCCAGTATCAAATAAACACGAAGCATATATACCATTCACGAGGAACGTACCATTAACCACATTGTTGTCTGCTTGAGCCTGGCAGGCGTTGATGTTGAAAGCACGTCCGCGGGCTGCTGGCTGTTGTTGCTGCTGGGGCTGCTGTTGTTGCTGGGGCTGCTGCTGTTGTGGCTCTTGCTTCACCACTCGATTTGGGCACATGTTTGCGAAGTGGTTAGGATCACCACATACAAAGCAAGCTCTAGCATGGATCGCGGGTGCAGGAGCCGCTTGTTGGCCTTGAGGAGCAGGAAGTAGAGCTTGTTGAGCAGGAGCAGGAGCTGGAGCTTGACGTGGACCAGTACGGCAACTAGCAGTGAAGTGGCCGTACATATTGCAGTGAACATAGTATCTGCAAGCAATCCCCACGGGATGATGATAGGTACTGGTAGGGCAAGCTGGGTGAGGACCAGTGTATGCACGCTTGGCCAGCGGTGCATTGGTAGCTGGGGCCGCGACTTGGCGGTGCTGGGGTTGCGGTTGAGCAGGTACTGTTTGGAGCGGAGCGGCGGTTACTGCACAGTTCTTGTTGCTGGAGTTGCTGTTCTTTCTCTTGCGACGGGAGGACTTCGAAGATTGCGGTGCGGTGGCAGTTTCAGCGGTGGAAGCAGCGGTAACTTGGGGTAGATTCTTGGAGGCTTTATCAAAGTAACTAGCCTTAACTCGCTTATCGTTAATCTCAACAGCGAGTAGGAAGGTCTCTTCAATAGTTGTCGTCTTCGCAGCTTGAACGAAATCAACCACACAATCCGGTAGAGCACGGATGTATTTCTTGATGGTGATTTTAGGTGTGGTAACTTGGCCTGGACAGATTATGCTCAGCTACTTGAAGCGAGCAGTTAAACCAGCGTTGTCGCCACCCTCCTGTTTGATATGCAGAACTCGTCCTCCAACTTTTGGCGCTCGTGGGGAGGGCAGAACTCTCGCATCATGATGTCCTTCAGCTCATCCCATGTCAGCCCGTAAGCTGCATCATTTCGGCACTTATTTCTTCCGGCCGTCCACCAATCTAGAGCACGGGATTGGAAGACGCCGGTGGCGTTAACAGTGCGGAGATTATCAGGACAGCCACTCTGGTGCAGGGTGACTTCGATTGAATCAAACCATTGGAAAATGGCAGTAGGCCCATCTTCACCGGTAAATTCCTTCGGGCCGCAGGCTTTGAACTGCTTGAAGCTAAAAGTAGACTTAGGAGAATCAGTCCTGGACTCTTCAAAAGACTTACTAGCATTTTCATTCAGCTCGCTAACAATCTGCGGAATGACTTTCACAATTTGATTGGCGACCAGAGAAGCGATACGCTTGTCTTCATGATTGCGACGAGCAGATCGGGAGTGAAAAGATCCGAATGACAACATTATCTGCAACAGACATCGCCATAGGACTCAGACACAAATTTCGATTAACCCTAGTATAGACTCTCACTCTGCTCTACACTACTTCATATAAAGCTCAGGAACACGAATAATCACATAACCACATAAACACATAAGCACGAAATTATAGAAGCACGTAAGCACGTAGAGCACATAAACACGTAAACCACAGAATCCACACTATATTTTGCACGTATTCACCTACATTTGTCTTACAGATTCACCTATTATTCAAGGTTCGCGCGTTCGAGAATAGCGATTGCGATTAGCGAGTACACAGCGAGTAGCGTATCGAGTGATATAACACGAGCAAGCGATTTGTTAGCGTTTTGAGATAGATGTGCAGTGCGAGTCGTGTGTGTCGATCGAAGTGAAAGGCGTATAAATCACCAAATATCGAAAACACATAAACAGGTAAAACCATATAAAACACGTAAAATCCATATAAAATGACAAATATCAGAGTCAGCAGTTGCGGGCTCAGAATCAAAACACATAAAATCAGCGATTGCGAGCTTGAAATCGAAAATAGATTGTCTAAGGCTTGATAGACGCTGACTACCCAAAGTGATTCGACTATTCACAAGGACTTTGAGCGCACACTTTGGCCTTCTAGACTGTGGTCTTGCCTCGATTTGGGCGAACGGCACGCATCCTTCCAGTTACAGTGTGGCCCAAGTCGTTGGAGTCTGTCGAGACTTTGGTGAGAGTTGTGTAAAACCAAAAATAGAGAGTGGAACAAGTTATCAAGGTTCGGGTTTCACCCCTGGCTTAACAGCTTTGTTCCTGTTTTGATGTGATCGAGAGAAAAATTTGGGTCGAAGTATGGAATGGATTTCACTCCTGATTCAACGCAAATTCTCTTGTTTATAGTAAAAGTTGCGGGTCGAGCAAGCGATTCAGTCGAGATTTTGCGGTTTTACACCTAATCTCGACCTAATCACTTGTTTATTTTTTGAAAATAGCGAGAATAGAAAGTAAGCTCGTAGAAAACCCCTACAGGGTATGCACAAGTCGGTCTGTTGGTACTTAGACTATAGACTAGGTCGTTTCTAAGACATCGACCAGGATTAGGTCGAGCCTTGCCTAATTCCCTATAGTTATGGCTCTGATACCAATCTGTAACACCCCAACCGATGACGGAAACATCGGGGCGCGGTACTGAGCGAAACAGATTGTCCAGAGAAATTCCATAACAACTACATTACCGGATAGTTAATATTATGTCCCATACCATAACCCATCAAGTAAAACAATTATTACAGACATCGATATCTCTAGGCAAATCATTGTTCTGACAACTCAAATAAATAAATTGTTTGTTTGTTTCTAGACTCTCCTAAGCTCGATTCCACGAAAGCAAGCAAGCATCCTAAGCATTCAAACACCTGTCACATACGTTAAAATAGAGGTCAATACACATAGTGTAAAGGTGAGCATACAAGTTTAATAGTATAATAGAGTTCGTAATCGTTTACGCATAACCAACATGTAACATGTAGCAAGTGAAAGATAGTAGGTTATCGACAATGAAATATGCACAGACGTGAATGTGAGTTGTAGAATGCGCCACACATATCCCCACTGGGACACGTGAAGTAAAGCCCTTAACAACCCCTATCCACGACAGGTGCTGAGTCCAAACTATAGTACTATCATTGCTAAGGTGTCAGGCAACAATCACTGTGTTAACATAACATACAAGCATTCATCGAATAACACGTAACATGCAATAACGGTCAGCGTATAAATAGTGTTTGCGTTGTGTGTCGATTGTGATTTGAATAAGTAACGTATGTAACACCCAAAAGTGCGTAAAGTAAAAAGGGATCGAGTATACTCCCAGATCGTGTTTAGCAAGTAAACACTCTCTTGGATTGAAGGGAGCGCTGAGAGATTAGCCTGAACAGTTAGCGATAGCATAAGTGATTGAACAGCGTGTAAAACGGTGCGAAGAATACCAAGTGTCGAACGGTAATCCGATCGGATGGTCATTCGATCGGATATCAATCCGTTCGGATGGTCATTCGATCGGATGGCCATTCGGTCGGATTGACATTCGTTTGGTAAGGATGAGTTTGTGTATGATGGCTTTGAAGTTTTCGTTGTAGCATTTTGAAAACAGAGAAGTGTCTCTTCCTTTCAGGTCGTTCGATCGAACGGCAGTTCGATCAGATGGCGATCCATCAGGCTAGACATTTCTTTGGAGAACAAGTTCACAGCAGGATTGTCATTCGATTAGATGGTCTGCCGATCGGATGGCAATCCGTCAGAACTAATGGTCTTTGAAAATTTATAAAAATGTTAAGTGTCGAAGTCTAGGTGCAATCCGATCGGATTGCGGTTCGATTGGATGGCGGACGGCAATCCGTCCCGCAATCTGATTCTTTTGCAACTTGGAAATTTGTTAAGTTTGAAAAGTTTTGCGGTTTGCTCGAGACGATATGATAACGTACTAAACAACGGTACCTCCATCAGACCCAGGTTATCCGATCGAACGGGAATCACCCCAATCCGATTGGTTAACTGTTAGTGACGGGGTTCATGTTTAACCCGAAATCGGTTGTCTCGTTGATAGGATTCAGATCTCAAACCAACACATCACTAGAGAAGAGTAGAAGGCCTGAATGAGCTCCGATTCTATCGGTTTTGAGGGCATTGAGTGTAAAAGAGTTGAAAGAAAGTTGAAAAAAGTATCTTTCAATCATTTTTAACCTTGAAATGTTTAGACCTAGGTGAAAATAGTGTTAAATCGTATGGAAATCATTTAGATCTGAGTTGTTCTTGGTGGAATGAGGCCAAAACTTGAAGTTCATAAGAACTCCATGATGACATCATCTTAGAACACCTCAAATCCACTGATTTCACGGTTAAAAGTTGAGATTCAAGGGTGAAAATGATGAAGAAGTGCGTGTGGATCATAGAAGTACAAGATTTGAGTTGAAAACTTACAAATATCGCGAGAAATTGAGAGAAAAGAGGGCTTGAGCGCTGGTCGAACGAGAGAGGGAGCTGTCACATCACTTGTGATGTGATAGGGGGTATTTATAGGTTGCCAAAAAGGGAAAGGAGGAGCAAGTGTCGGATGGCAATCCGATCAGATGGCCATTCGATCGAACGGTCATTCGATCGTGTGGCTATGACGAGTTGCGTTTCAACGTTTTGTTTCGCGTGTTGAGCGTTGCGATGCGTTTAAGCGAGTTTCGATTAAGCGATGCGGTAGGTTAACAATAGCTACACAAAATACTATATCTAACATACAATCATCCTAGATACTTGCGTTTATCGTTTGCGATTAAATTGCGTTGCGATAGACTTGCGATTTTGTTTCGATTAATCACCACAAAACATAAACATAAATAAACACGCACAAGTAACACATAGATAGCACACACACGTAAAACAATATCCAGAACGCATAATTCGAGTTGCGAGTGCGATTAGCGATAAAGCAATAAAACTTCACAGACACTCCACATAATACAACTAAAGCGAATAAAATAAAAGATTCGATTACAAGTCAAGAAGCACAATTCAGTAGTTAAGCAAGGAATGACAGATCACCATTAGCAATCTTTTCTTCCTTTGACTTTGACATTGACTTGTACTTTGACTTTCTAAAACACGGGGTGTTACAATGAAGCGCGTCCCAGATAATAAAATTGATGTTATTTACGAAAACGCCACCGTGCAATCTAGTCCATGGATTGTTTTGATCGGACGATCCATAAGCGTTCTCACCGTTCTCACACTTTTCACCGTTTTCTCTAAATCCCGACCCTATATATATATATCCTAAGATAAATCCACCCTATTTGAGAAACTTGATAAGCATTCTGACTCACACATTTCCCTAAGCTTTTCTTAATATACACATATGTATATAGTCAATTTTAAACTATACATATGTGTAATTATGAAAAGTTTAGGAAAAATGTGTGGTTTAGAATATTTCTCAAGTTTCTCAATTAGCCTAGTGTTTCTCACACAATCATAACCCTATATATAAATTGCATTTTAAATTTACAGAAGATTTTTCCTTTGAAGTTGTATTCGAGGAAACCTCCCCCTCGTTTCCTTCGATGATTCCTAAGTCATTTATAAACGTCTTCTATGTTTTCCTTTGAATTTAACTAAAGTGATTTCCGTGTTTTATAATCACTTATAGTTTCAATCAAGAATCCCTACCAGCCAGTTCGATTTGTTAGCAATTTCAATTTCATTTAATGATACGTCGGTTCATTATTCAAGCACTTTCTCTTGTGAGAGACATGAAATATGTAAAATTCTTTATATGTTGGATTTAATCTTCGGGACATAGTTCTTAAAGTAGAAGCTTAAAGATACGCGATGAAAACATCCAAGACAAAACTAGTCTTAACATGCAAAGGAGTACATGCCAAAAACCATAACAAGACTATCTAAATTACATAACTAGGATAACTAGGATGCCAGTTAACGAGACAGGGTAGCCTTTAACCCCTTATCCAGGACATCCACAAAAGATCTTGAATGGACCTATACTTTAACTGGATGGGCATACTTAGTGAATTCTAGTTTCATAAAAACATATATAAAATGTTAACATACATTATACCTTAGCATGTTACAACATATCATACATATCATGACAAAACATGACATCACTTCTTTGAAGAAATATTTAATTTGGCTATTTGAATATATTAAAACATTAGTTTGATCAAGAGCTTGTGAACAATTTCGTATCGCCTTGATGTTTTCACCATTGATCGGGGGGTGTTAACTAAAATTCATGTTAAAACCGTACATTCACCAGGAGCTATAAATTTAATGAAACTTTAATTCCAAATATTTCTAAGCACTTAGGTTTATATAAAGTTAAGTTTTTTCATCTGAATCTTCAACTCTTACTATACAACAAAATTAGGCCTATCCATTTCAGCTTCTAACTATGCCTAAATTTCCGTTTCTCATCTCCAACCTTCAAAATTGATAGATTTCTCGAAACAATTGAAAGGAATTGAACCAAACAAACATATACACTAACCTAAAATCTGTAATAAAACACAAGATTTACCAAAAGCAATCTATCATTCAATAATTCAAAGTATACATGTATGTGTGTGCGTGTGTTGGGGGGAGGGGTGATGGTGGTGATGGGAGGAGAAGAGGGAGAGGGTTGGGGATGATTTACTTTTTTTTAGTTAGAACTAATGGGTCGCACATATTTATTATCAATGAGTAAATTGCAATTTACATCCCTATGCTTTAGGGGTGGTGTCCGTTTAATTCCCTAAAATGAAAACTTCACTACCTGAGTCTCTGTCCCATGAAACATGCTACACTTTGAGCCCTACCACTAACTCCGTTAGTTTTTTACTTTAAAATATGATTGAAAAGACTATTTTGCCCCTTATTTTTATTGTGAAAAGCCAGATTTACCCTTGATTATCTTCCTTACCACCAACACCACCATCCACCACTACCACCACCACCATTTCCGGCTACACCGTCTCCTGCAACAATAAAACCCTGACTTATCCTCTCATCTCCGACAACACCATCCACAACTTTCAATCACCAACCCAAAAGCTTCCACATTACTAGTCACAATTTTGAAATCCAAGTGTCTTAATAATTGAACCCAAATAATAATTTTAAGCTAAACCATTAACCAAAACCAAAATTAAGAAAACCCCATTTCAAGTGACACATAAAAATGCAATGTTTAAAGCACTTAACACAGCCCACTTGAATAGGAACAAATTTAACTAGGTTTCAATTTTTATGATCAATATAAAAATAAAATTCACAAGAATTCACTTGAATTAGAGGAAAAGATGCAAGTGACCCGTTTCCTTCATTAAATCTAAGATCTTCAATATCAACTTCTAGAGGGTTTTGGTTGACGGTGGTAGCTGTTAATGTGGGTTTGTTAGTGATAAGATGCTGGTGGTTCTATAAAGAGAAATTGTGGTTCTAAAGAGAGAGTAAGAGAGTAGGGGTGATGCAATATTGTTGTTAATGCTAACAATATTGCCTGGGAACTTGAAACTTTGATAATAAACCCGGTTGTAACACCCCGTGTTTCGAAAGTCAAAGTCAAGATTGAAGTCAAAGGGAGACAAGATTGCTAGTTGCGATCTGTCACCCCTTGCTTAATTCCTGTTTTGACTTCTTTGACTTGTAGATAGTCTATTTTATGCTTTACGTTAGTTGTATTATGTGGACTATTTGCTAATAATCGAGGTTTAATCGCTATTTATCGATATTAATCGCATGTCTAATCGATTTATCGCTTATCGCCATCGCACTCGCAACTCGAATTACGCGTTCTGGTTATTATTCTTATGTGTGTGTGCCCTTTATGTGTTAACTTGTGCATGGCATTTATGTTTTATGATGTGGTGATTAATCGAAACGCAATCGCAACTCAATCGCAAACGCTAAACGAACGTTAAAAAAGGGATGATTGTATGTTGATATCGTAGTTGGGATTAAAAGTAAATTGAATAGGAAACTCTATCACATCGCAACGCTCAACGCTCGAATTGAAATCACAAAACTCATCACGCCATGCACTCGAACCAAGTGGCCAGCCGTCCGAGTTGCCACCTGAGCGGAGTGCCACTCGATCGAGCTGTCACCCGACCTAGGTGCCACCCGACCGAGTTGCCACTCGATCGAGCTGCCACCCGGACGGGCTGCCACTCGATCTACCAGCCTCCTTCCTCTTTTCCATTTATGGAAACCCTATAAATACCCCATATGTCAACCTCACTAGATGTTGACAGATCCCTCTCCCTCTCCACTCGTTCCAGCCGCTATTTCTTCAGATTTCTCGTGATTCTTGTAAGTTTTCCACCTAATTCTTGTACTTTCTTAATCTACACGCACTCCTACACCTTTCTATCTTTTGAATCTTAACTTTTAACCGTGAAATCACTAGATTTGAGGTGTTCAAGGATGATGTCATCCTGGTGTTCATAAGAACTTCATGTTTTGGCTTCAATCCACCAAGAACAACCCAGATCTGAATGATTTCCACATGAATAAACAAAGATCTTTCATGGATCTGAACATATTCATGGTGAAAAGGATTGAAAGATGGTTTTCAAGCTTTCTTTCAACTCTTTTACACTCAATGCACTCAAAACCGATAGAATCGGAGCTTGTTCTAACCTTCTACTCCTTCTTGTTGATGTGTTGGTTCAAGATCTGGATTCTATCCACGAGAACACTGATTTCGGGTTAAACATGAAACACCGTCTCGAACAGTTAACTGGTCGGACTAGGGTGGTTCCTGTCCGATCGGGTCACTAAGTCTTGACGAGGTTTCTGTTGTTTGACACGTTATCATACAACCCTGAGAAAACGACAAACTACCAAAACAACCAAGGAAGAAGACGACCGGGTCATCTGGGACGGATTGCCGTCCGATCGGATTGGCACCTGACCGGACTGCCACCCGATCGGATTGCACCTTGGGTCCCACGCTTAACTTTTATTTCAACATTTGAGGTTTTGAACATTGAACGGATTGCCGTCCGATCGGATTGCCACCCGATCAGATTGTCACTCGACTATGTGATGTTTTGACTTCAACACTTAAACAATTTTTCAACATGTTCAATCCGAACAGATTACCACACGATCGGATAGCCATCCGATCGAGTGACCATCCTGCTGTGAACTTGTTCTCAAACAAGAGAAGTCTCGCCAATCGGATTGCTGTCCGATCGAACTGCCGTTCGATCGACCGACCTGAAAGGTAGATATACTTCTCTATTTTCAAACTACCGTTCGATCATACACAAACACATCCATCCCAGACGAGATGACAATCCAATCGAGTGGCCACCCGATCGGGCGACCAGCCGAACTGATTGTCATTCGATCGACCGGCCACCCGATCGGATTGCCACCCGATCGGATTACTGTTCGAACCTTTAGCACTTTGTAACATTTTACGCGCCGCTTATCGTTATGCTATCATTCTGATCAGGCTAACCTTGTTCTCTAGCACTCCCTTTAATCCATTAATCGCTGTGAGTATACTCGAACCCTTTTTGCTTTACGCACTTTTGGGTGTTACATACGTTACTTATTCTAAATCACATCAAACACACTACGTAATACTTTAACGCTAACCGTACTGCATGTTATACGTGACATAATGAATGCTTGTTTGTTATGTTTACACATGGAATGCTGTCTACCTGCCTTAGCAACGATAGTACTATAGTTTGGACTCAGCACCTGTTCACTCAGGGGTTGTTAAGGACAATTTGTTACATGGCGCACAGTGGTGAGTGTGTATTACGAACTGCCTTGGGCAGTCAACCCGCAGTCATTGGTATCGATAGGTTCATGTTGATAACTAACATGCTTCATTTCACACTGTGTACGTGCTGGTTATGCGTAAACGATTTCGAACTCTATTATAACTATCAAACTTGTATGCTCACCTTTACACTATGTGTATTGACTTTTACTTTAACGTATGTGGCAGGTGCTTAGGATGTTTTTATGCTTGACTTGCTGTGAAATCGAGGCTAGAAAAGGTCTAGAAACAAATAAATGAATTGTCTGTATTTGAAATCTGAGTTATCGGAACATAATAATTTGACTAGATCTTGTCTGTAATAATTATATTACTTTTTATGTCATGGTATGGGACATGATGCTTTAAATAATTGGTAATCATAGTTGTTATGGAAACTTCTGGACAATCTGTTTCGCTCAGTGCCACGCCCCGATGTTTCCGCCATCGGTTGGGGTGTGACACCGGTTGTTTAAGCATTTATTTGTGTGAACCAATTATTTGAAATCTAATGATTTTTGGGTTTTTGAATCTATTTCGAGGTTAGTATCGCTTATGGCTCACCACCACCGCTCACTACCAACCACCTGCATCCCGTTACCACTGTTTGCCACCATCAATAACTAAGTTGTTCTTAAATCAGAAGTAAACGACAACTTATATCCAGATGGTTCATGAAGAATGGTGGCATCCCTGTGCAAAATGTATTCTTGAATAAAAAAAAAGAAAATTGGGAAGAAGATACATGGTGTGGTGGTGGTAGAGACCATATTATAACATGTTATAAACTACAAGGACATAAATAGATAGGAAAAAGGGTAATATAGTCATTTTCAGTATCTTAAAGTAATAGAGTTAGCTGCAGGGACTCAAAGTATAGCGTTTTTCAAAAGGCAAAGATTCAAGAAGAGAAATTTTCATTTTAGGGGCTCAAGTTCACTTCGCTCCTAAAGCACAGGGACACAAATTGCATTTTACTCTTTATCGAATATGTATATTTTTTTAATTTTTTAAGATTGAGGATAGTTTTGTATTTTTACAAGGAATTAACTAAAAACCAATGTCCATCCAGTCATGGTACTGTCCGAGTAACAACTGAGCAAACTACAAGGAACATACTTGTAATTTTAAAAGTTGGAGACTAAAGGTGAAAAACTGACATACCACAGAGACCATTAGGGCAATTTACTCGATCTGTAAACAATTAAACTTTAATGTTGTATTTGTTTGGGGGATTATGTATGTTATTTCAATTTATTTAACAAATGTTATATCCTCAAAAATATCATCCTAAAATTATACGTAACGAAAATTTAACAAAATTATAAAGTGTTCACTTGTCTAGATGTACCAACTATTAAAAGATGTTTAGGAATATATTTTTATACCAACATGAATATATTTCACAGGAGATGAACTGAATATTTGTCACACCCCGATTTCCACGTGTCACCGGTGGGCCCGGTGGGGGAGTATCGTGACGTGGTTGGCAACGTAATAGTCAAACAACACAATATAATAATGCACAGCGGAAGCAAATTTAAAAATAATATACAACCGAATTTATTTATTGTAATCAAAGTCACAATATCCGGTGTTTATCCACAGTAGGGATCGAAACAAAATAACATTTATGGTTCAACAGACTTCTGGCATCCTAAGCTTGCGAGACTTTAATTGATGCTTAGGAGACAATCCAGCCAAATTTCGTTTAGTACCTGCATTCAGTCTTTTTGGGAAAATACGTCAGTTTACACTGGTAAATACATTCAACTGACTCATTTTGGAAAATGATTGAAAATTGGTTTGGATGCACGTGGCATAAATCATTTTGTTTAACTTGGGAGAATTATTTAATATGATAATCTTGTGAACGAATTACATGTTACTTATGCGTTCAGTAGCCCGAATCAAATCCGGGTTAAAGATCAATAGACACACCACTTTAAGTGAGTTATACACGGGAGTACGCCTACACCCCGTGCTCAGGTCGTGGCCATCTCGTAAGATGATGCCAGGGATATCCGGGACATGGTCATTAACCCCCCAAAGGCTGTAAAGTAAACAAGACCGTTTAAAACGAGCCGATCAAATTATTCAACTACCCACTAAGCGTGGAGATTTGATGCCCGATCAAGCGGTACGCTATGTACCGTAACCCAAGCCCGTATAGGGAAAATACGTTAAAAGTATTTACCTGATGCAAGTATAAATCACAAATAGCAGAATGCACGTAGCTTTTACTGTTTCTCCTAATCTGGAACGAAGGTTTAATATAACCTATTAGAATTCTAACGGGTCTTTTATTAAGCTTAAGCTTAGACCGGCTAGTTTCAAGATACGGTTCGTACGCACGATTAAGCGAAGACCGGATAGAATGTGATTTAGACCCGACAAGTTTGAAGACTTGTTTAATATGGGTTTATTATTCACATTCTGGATTTTGAGATAAAACCGTTAAGGTTTGACCCGTTTCGGCTAATTTATGTAAACTTGTTACATAAACCGAACCGTACGCGTAATTAGCGTGACGGGTAGTCATGAGAGCTATATACAGGTTTCCTAAGTTAATTATGTCTCAAATATGTTGTGACATCAGTAAGGTGTCTTTCGTTATGCCCGAAACGTGTTTAAACACTAACTAGGCCCCGTAGGGGTATTTTGGTCATTTAAAAGTTTATAAAAGAGTTTAAGTGACAACCTGAGTCACAGGTCTGATGTAATCAGCAAATATATTCAATTTGCTAATTTACATCCGTAGGTTAAAGCATGTATGTGAAACTTATCATTTTTAACCAAACTAGGCCCCGTAGGGGTATTTTGGTAATTTCACATAAGCCGAAAAGCTCAAGACTGAAGTCTGAGTTTATCAACCTTTGCTTACTGTTAAAATATTATAATTTGCCTCTTATATCAGTAGGTATCAACCCGGGTATGTCCAATATGATTTTAAAACATACTATGCGTTAAAAACGCTAATTTTGGCGATTAAAGGCCATTACCGGGTTCGATACTTAAATCTGATATTTTTATACTTCCAGAAGGCTTAAAATAATTTATTTATCATAACTAATCAGTAGAAAAAGGTTTGGAGTCGTTTAGATGTGTAAAACTCATTTTATGGCCAAGTCATACAGTCGACGGCCCCCTTTTCCCCAGTAAAATCCCTGGGTTTACAAGACACAAAGTACTTATAAGTGCAACCCTTGTTACGGGGTCCTTGATGCAGTACTAATTGCTGAGATGGGACACTTTGACGGTTGGTGGACTGACGGTCATCACCATCTTTCTTGGGTCCATCCTTTTTGGGAGGAGGCTTGTTATGAGCCTCAGAATGTGTCCTGGTCTTTGAATGTGATGCAGAGTGGGTCCTACTTCGAGTACCACTGTATTCCTCATACTGTCTCTCCAAAGCCTGAGTAACAGCGCCGTCTATGATTGCTTTTAACTCGGCACCTGTTAACGTAATCTGGGCGTTCTTATTCGGCTCTGCTGGATGGCTATTGCCATCATCAGAGTTAGCCATTTGTATTGAACTGTTGCAGAAAACAAGGACAATATTTTTATTTGAGAGTTTATTATGGAATTACCCCTTAGGGTAACTCGTTAACCATGGTAACAGAGACCACATGTGGTTAACTTATTAATCGTATTAATTTAGGATTTCAATCAAAATTTATCCTAAACATAAACAATAACAATATATATTAGCACATAAGGCTTGGTCACATGGACAATTTAAATTATAATCTATGATTTCAGAGAATCAAGACTTTTAGGGTGTGAACCTAGTTCATTACCCTTATCAGACAGGGAGTCATAGCTACCTCTGTCTTTTGGCTCATATAAAAGTGAGCGGGGCCCGTAGGCATCATATTACCTCGTATGGTAAAAATATGATCATCTTAATTGATGATCTTAACCCATGATTCAGAGATCATATAATTGGGTTTGGAATCTTCTAAAGAATCCTTATACATATATAAATGACATGTGATTTTAACGAATCACTTCTGCCAGGAGTGTTAACATGTTTTAAGATGTTAACAGGGATTCGAATCTTTTAAACAGGTCTTACCATTTTGGCCCGGTCTTATATTTGACACGATGCTAGGTTTCACACTTTAAGATCCTTAATTAAATAATTACATAGGTAGATTAATTTAAAAGGAATGCTTTTTAATTTATTTATTTCATTTATAAAGTATATATGCACAATTGGCAATCATGAAATTTATAAAAACAACCATTCCATTTATTTATTCAAAGCATTACACACTTGCCCTAAACGGGTCTTTCAAATTACAAATTTGCCCATGTAGGGGTTAAATAACACACATGCCCACGCAGGGGCCAATTATCAAACATGTCCACGCAGGGACTCATACTAACAATACACCCACGTAGGGGTTCAAACAAACAAGCATGCCCACGCAGGGGCTCAAAGTAACATACCAAATACACCCACGCAGGGGCTCAACAGTAAATACAGGAGAAAATAACTGTGGAAGGATTCAACGATTCTTCTTGTTCTTTCCCTTGATCAAACCAACCAACCCTTGGAGGAACGTCTGTCTTTCCCTACGATCCTCGTGAGCTTCCCGTTCAACTTGCTCCAACCTATGAAGAATTTCCTCCCTTTCTGGGGGAGAAAACCGTGGTGGCTGCGATTGCGTCCTGATAATGGGTCTAGGAGGTATAGGGTATCCCTGAGGCAGGTAACTCACCTCCCATGGATCCCCAAAGGGTCCTTGGGTGTTATAGTTCGCTGCTACCATGTACGGATCAGCCTCCCCGTAACCATAGTTGTGATGCGTTGGGGGTTCAAACGGGTTATATCCCATGCCACTCGTATATGTCGGGATTGGGTTATCAAATCCCATTGGCGGTGGTTGTAGTACAGCAGGGTTGGAGGGTCCACCCATTTGTGGGTCCTCCTGATATGGCGGGTAGTGACTAGCACTTGACTGCCGCGGGGAACTGAAATTGAAGCCCCCCGGCCGTACCGACATGCGGGCACCGGTTCTTCTACGCCTTGGCGGTTGAGGAGGTGCCGGTTGAACTGGTGGCGGTGGAGGTGGTGGCGTAACTGCCACAAACCGGTGATCTTCGGATGAATCTTGATGATGCGGCTGTGGCTGTGGCTCCTGCTGCTGCTGAGACTGCTGCTGATGCTGCCCATGAGACGATGAGTGGTGTGATGGCGTATAATACCACTGGTGTTGATCGAACAGGGCTTGGAAACTGTCTGGACCACCATAGGGTGATCCGTGAAACGAAGATCCGTCCGAGATCTCTATCGGGTGGTTCGGAGTGCCACTCGCAGGCATGACGGGGTCCGTATCCTCGTCCATGTCTTCAGCTTGATCACCAGAGAAGTGATCGTCTGGCCCTAGTGGGTTGAAACCCACGGGTTCTTGCAGGTAATCGGCCGGATTAAACTGGCCTCTAAAGATGGGTGTGGGGTCCCCATAGGAATGATGGGACATAGACCTCTGCAATGGTATGTATGAGGGCAGAGGGTTGTTAGGCTCGTCTTCCGATTGTGGTCCATATGAATTGCGGACCGGAGGGGTAGAGCTGTGCGAAACAGATCGTCTCGCTGGTTCGAACAGGTTTCTCCTGTTCCGTCATGGATTCTCGCTTTCCGTCGCAGTTGGAGCTTGTGTATTAGACGGCCCTGCTTCATGGTCGTTGGGGGAGGCTACCGGCCCCTTTCCGCGTCCTCGCGTACGCAAGAATCTCGGAGGCATCTTTGTTATTCCTGTCAATAAAACATGAGCTAACAATAACAAATATAAAAATTTAAAGGACAAAACAAAAGCCAAATAAGGTGGAATTTGTCCTATGTTATAAGCCTAGACTCGAAGGTTTAGATATGTGCAAATTGTGTAACTGAGATTAAACACAAAAGGCTAGTGTTTAATTCTCTCAGTGTTGGCTCTGATACCAACCTGTCACACCCCGACTTCCACGTGTCACCGGTGGGCCCGGTGGGGGAGTATCGTGACGTGGTTGGCAACGTAATAGTCAAACAACACAATATAATAATGCACAGCGGAAGCAAATTTAAAAATAATATACAACCGAATTTATTTATTGTAATCAAAGTCACAATATCCGGTGTTTATCCACAGTAGGGATCGAAACAAAATAACATTTATGGTTCAACAGACTTCTGGCATCCTAAGCTTGCGAGACTTTAATTGATGCTTAGGAGACAATCCAGCCAAATTTCGTTTAGTACCTGCATTCAGTCTTTTTGGGAAAATACGTCAGTTTACACTGGTAAATACATTCAACTGACTCATTTTGGAAAATGATTGAAAATTGGTTTGGATGCACGTGGCATAAATCATTTTGTTTAACTTGGGAGAATTATTTAATATGATAATCTTGTGAACGAATTACATGTTACTTATGCGTTCAGTAGCCCGAATCAAATCCGGGTTAAAGATCAATAGACACACCACTTTAAGTGAGTTATACACGGGAGTACGCCTACACCCCGTGCTCAGGTCGTGGCCATCTCGTAAGATGATGCCAGGGATATCCGGGACATGGTCATTAACCCCCCAAAGGCTGTAAAGTAAACAAGACCGTTTAAAACGAGCCGATCAAATTATTCAACTACCCACTAAGCGTGGAGATTTGATGCCCGATCAAGCGGTACGCTATGTACCGTAACCCAAGCCCGTATAGGGAAAATACGTTAAAAGTATTTACCTGATGCAAGTATAAATCACAAATAGCAGAATGCACGTAGCTTTTACTGTTTCTCCTAATCTGGAACGAAGGTTTAATATAACCTATTAGAATTCTAACGGGTCTTTTATTAAGCTTAAGCTTAGACCGGCTAGTTTCAAGATACGGTTCGTACGCACGATTAAGCGAAGACCGGATAGAATGTGATTTAGACCCGACAAGTTTGAAGACTTGTTTAATATGGGTTTATTATTCACATTCTGGATTTTGAGATAAAACCGTTAAGGTTTGACCCGTTTCGGCTAATTTATGTAAACTTGTTACATAAACCGAACCGTACGCGTAATTAGCGTGACGGGTAGTCATGAGAGCTATATACAGGTTTCCTAAGTTAATTATGTCTCAAATATGTTGTGACATCAGTAAGGTGTCTTTCGTTATGCCCGAAACGTGTTTAAACACTAACTAGGCCCCGTAGGGGTATTTTGGTCATTTAAAAGTTTATAAAAGAGTTTAAGTGACAACCTGAGTCACAGGTCTGATGTAATCAGCAAATATATTCAATTTGCTAATTTACATCCGTAGGTTAAAGCATGTATGTGAAACTTATCATTTTTAACCAAACTAGGCCCCGTAGGGGTATTTTGGTAATTTCACATAAGCCGAAAAGCTCAAGACTGAAGTCTGAGTTTATCAACCTTTGCTCACTGTTAAAATATTATAATTTGCCTCTTATATCAGTAGGTATCAACCCGGGTATGTCCAATATGATTTTAAAACATACTATGCGTTAAAAACGCTAATTTTGGCGATTAAAGGCCATTACCGGGTTCGATACTTAAATCTGATATTTTTATACTTCCAGAAGGCTTAAAATAATTTATTTATCATAACTAATCAGTAGCAAAAGGTTTGGAGTCGTTTAGATGTGTAAAACTCATTTTATGGCCCGTAAGGGCAAAACCGACAATTACCGAATTAAGCCTACGACTATGAGTTATGCTCAGCCTAAAATTAATTAAAAATCTTTAAAAATCCTAAAATAATATATTATATCAGTGGGTAAAATATTTGATACCAAAAAGTATGTTTAACTAGGCTATACGCTAATTACGCCATTATGTTAACATAAAGCATTAGTTTTGCGATAATGAGCATAACTCTTAATCTACAAGTCAAACCGATGTCAAACTTTGCATGCAAGTCTATATATCCGTATTTAAGGTTTCTACACTTTTACATTTTCATAAATCACGTTTTAAGGTAATAAGGGCATAACGGTCAACATATGAGCGGTTAACGGAAACATGCATATTAATTGGGTAATCAACGAAACAAGTACGGAGGCTTATACTATCATGTAACCCAACCCTAATGAAGCATTAAGGAATTTCTAATTCCATCTAACTCGGGCCAGAACTGAAGTCAACGTAAAAGTCCTAGTTTCGTGACTTTCGGTTCCGAACCGGTTTAAAACTGAGAGTTGTCGAGTCTGACCAGTTTAGACATGTCCGTATACCTATTACCAAGTTATATTAAGTTTAAAACAGGTTACACGCATCATGTATTGCTAATCATGCATTAAATCATATTTTATATTTCTGTTGACTTTTTCGGTCAACGTTTGACCCGACAAACGACCTAGTTAGGTCTGGAATCAGTACGTGCCCTTATAAGGGTTTAATACCCATATAATTACCTACTTAACGGTAATTTTAATTCGACATACGACTGAGCTATCATTAATTAATTACGAAGTCAAACCGTAGTTACGTCGGTTTGACTTTTAGCTAAAATACTAAGCTATAATTAATTTAGAAAGGTTAGTCAACTTACCAAGTGTTTAATGATGATTAGAGAGGCCTTGCAATCAGCTTGAAAGCTCCTCAATTGATCAGACTTGGATTGAGAATGGAATGATCAAAGAGTTGCAACTTATGAGGTTTATATAGTGTTCAAGGCACCATGAATTGATGACAACAAAGTCTACAACACTCCACAACTGATATACACATGCCCCTAGTGCCCTAGAGTAGTTTAGGGGTCGATCACATGTGAGAAAAACCAGTTAAATCGGTCATAATCGCGATAAACCTGCTGCAGAAGGTTTCTGGTCGCTGGCAGCTACCTTACGGACCGTAAGGTTGCCAGTGTTGCGGTCCATAAGCTGCACATCAGACACAAAAATCTCCTGATCTTTGGTGTTTTGAAAGGGCAGCCCACTTGCACGAATTGTGGACCTTGATTTACAACTTGGGACCTTCACAAAGTGTCTAATACTGTATAATACCCTACCATCATCCATTGTTTCAATTGAATTCCATAAACAAGATCCGAAAACAAAGGGTTTCCATTCTTTTTCTTCGTGGGATCATATCATGCTTTTCAAAGTCCATTATTGTGAACCCATTTCTGAATTTTAAACATAATAGATGTTTGTTATATAAAACTTGGGTCTTGGGATTTGTAACCGAGGTCGTTCAGAGGTAAAAATTAACATGACGCCACCTTTAAATCCTGCCAATACATCTTTATTTAATCCGGGTTTACAACGTGTTTTGTCTTACATGACACGTGTCATTATTTTATTGAACCCGAAATTTTCGAGGTGTTACAATATTCTAAGGTTAGTGAGCATAATGAATTCATGAAATCATGGATTTTAGACTTATACTACACGTATGGAATTTAAACTTATACCACACGTAATGCGTTATAATCCATATATCTATAAGAGTAAAGTACAATTTACGTCCCTGATGTTTACACCTACGTACACGTACAGTCCTCAATTTCAAAAATTTAAGACTCCCGTCCCTATGGTTGTCGATTTCTCGCAATCAGGTTTCTCTGTCAATTAACCGTTAGTTTGTCGTTTAGTTATTTGACAAAGTGAAGGATAGTTTGGTATTTTCACCAAAACTTGACCATGTGCTAGTTTTTTAATCCTCTAGCTTCTTTGAGAAGCACAATTTCGATCCCTTTTTCAACCCACACGCTCTGTTGCCAATCTCCAGCACTAGCGATAATCAGAAGAGCTCTGTCATGAGGCAATATGCGATAATGTTGCTGATTTTCCATGTTATTGGTATGACATTGTGTTAATTTTGATTAAAATTGATGATTTAGTTATGTTTGCCTTGTATATAATCTGCACTAATCTAAATTTTGGGTTGGTTTTGTTCGAATTCCAGTTGGAATCCATGTTTAGGTCACCAGACGTTTCATCTGGATCCGATACCGGGTTCTCTTGAGAACTGGAAAGGGGTTCAGGATCGAGCTCTGTTTTAGCTGTTGAGCATGAAGACGCTGGTGCTTGGTTCAAGCTGTACATATTATATCTAATTATTAGGTTAATTATAAAGCATTAAAAAGGGTTAATTTTGGAATAAAGCTGATCATTTTTGGGTTTTTGATGTTTATGATCATGTTTTAACCCTGTTTTGTGATCTTTAGCTGGATGCTTATTAAACTGTTTTGTGATGTTTTGTGGAATGCTTATTAAACTGTTATTGATGATTATTGATACTTATTAAAGTGTTTATGACTTATAAAGTGTATGCTGATTGTGGTCTTTAATGGTTAATTGAACATGCAAGGCTTTGAACATGAAAGGCTTTGGACATGAAAGACTATGACTTGATTATGACTGTTGATGGTTATTGATGCTTATTAAACTGTTACCGATGGTTATTGATGCTTATTAAAGTGTTTTTGTTTAGAAAGTGTATGCTAATTGTGGTCTTCAATGGTTAAATGAACATGAAAGGCTTTGAACATAAAAGACTTTGACTTAATTATGAATGTTGATGGTTATTGAGGCTTATTAAACTGTTGATGGTTATTGATGCTTATTAAAGTTTTTTTCTTTAGATTGCTTATAAGGATTTGAACATGGACGACTTTGAACATGAAAGACATTGAATGCACATAATGGTTATGATTCCTGATGGTTGTTGAAGGACTTGAAAGACTGTTATTGATAGTAGACATTATGTTTAGATGGCTTATAAGGCTTTGGACATGCTACATTTTGAATGGACATAGTGCTTTGAACATAAAAGACTTTGGTTGCACATAATGCTTTGAACATGAAAGACTTTGTGATGCACATAAGGCTTTGAACATGAAAGACAGGTATGATAGTCTTTGTTTTGTTTGATTGGATTTACTGAGTCATTCAATAGCCATCAATAGTCATAACCTGTTTGACCAGACTAAAAGGTCAACCTGTGTAAATGAATGCAGTTGAACTTCTCAAACCTTTGTTGTGAACTTCAATCACAATTCAAGTTCTAACAGTCAATCCTAATTCAAGTTCTAACAGTTAATCCAAAATTCAGGTTCTAAAAGTTAAACCTAATATAAGATCTAAAGTCAAACCCATTTTAAGTTCTAAAGGTAAAACTCATCTTAATTCTGGTTACAAGCCTTAAAACAGGCTTTTGTTGATGTTAGTTGCTTAGTAATTAAGAATAAATCAGTGGTTACTTGACAGATTTGGAAAGAGTTTTGAATATGGATTAAATTTATAACTTATACGTTCAGGGACTGAAAGTGTATGTAAACTTAAGGGGGTATTTTGGTATTTACATTGAATTACAAACGTTCAGTTGGAGGGAGGGACCTGATTGCGAGTAATCGACAACCAAAGGAACGAGACTATTGAATTTTTGAAATTAGGGAGTGAACGTGTAAGTGGGTATAAACCTCATGGACGTAAAGTGTACTTTACTCTATCAATAATTATGCATAATTAAATCCTTTATGCACAAATAACTCGTTAATGTACATCTCTTTCAGAATTTTGTTAAGAAGACGTGGAGTTGATGGCCATGGCTTTATAGCCTAGTGACATATTAAGGGTGGGATAAGGCTTTGGTACCAATAGGTTCTAAGTTCGATTCCTACAAGGTGGTTTTCCCATATTTATTGGGTTTCCTCCTGTGTTGGTGTATAGGCGTTATGCCTAGTGGAGATGGATATGATCATATGATTATTTTGGTGTCACGATAATACTCCAATAGTTCGTCGATGATCCAAATTTTCCGCTAAAAAAAAGACGTGGAGTTGATGCTTACGTTAATCAATCTTAAAAGAGTTCTTTCCGAAAGTAAAAGCAAGGCACTAGGACCAAATGGCCTTCAAAGTCAACGAATTTAATGGCAATAATAAAATAAGATCTTATATATTATTATTTAGTATCCCAAGAGGATCCCATGTATATTGTGTCTAAACAACTTTCATTTAATATGGATTATATTATCATATAGATTTCGTTATATTCGTTGTTCAGATTTCGTTATCAAGTAACATCAATTCATTCGTTGTTCTTTTTGCTTGGTCACAGGCTACATGGATGGTCATGACCCTCATTATCACCATAACCCTTCATGTTGATTACTATAACTTTTCATGTCAGCGTTATGTCACTAATGGTGAACCCATGAATTTTTTCCCTGAGAGTGTCAAATATTTCTAAAGATTTTATATCCCTAGCTATATAAAAAAAAATCGGTTCAAAGCGGGTCTAAGAGAGTCGATCGGGTCATATAAAACAAAGGAACATCAAACTAAATTGTAATATGAGAAAAATATCCGGATAGTCCATGTGGTTTGCCATTTTTCACATTTAGTCTCTAACCTTTTAAAATTACAGCTATAGTCCTTAACTTTTGCAATTTCGTTCCCGGATAGTCACTAGCGTGGATGGGGTTAGTTTTCTATTTTAAGTGAATATGAAATGACCTAAATGCCCTTATGATTAAAAAATAACAACTAAAACAAAATGAATTAATATAAAAAATTTCAGATGGGGCCGATATCTTTTATTAAAAACCTAAAGGCCATCATCTCTTCTCCATAAACCCACCTCCACCCCTCAACCACCGCTACACCTTCCACCGCCTCCACCCTCTACCACTGCTACACCTTCCACCACCTCCACAGCCCCTGCACCCATCCTCCACCTTCCACCGCCTCCACTCCTCAACCACCGCTACACCTTCTACTATAGAAATTAGTATCAGCCAAAAGGTTGATTTCATTCATCAAAACAAAAGGCTTTAAATAGCCATACAATCATAAGTCTATAAGGAAACCATTCCCCAAAACTAGGAAACACAATAATAGCTAAATAGCTAAACCGAAAATAAAGGGGATAATCAATAACAAAAAATATCAAAATCCTTTACTCCCCCTCAAGCTGGAGCGTGAAGATCACGAGCGCCCAGCTTGCCAAGAAGAAACTTCAATTGTTGAGCACCTAACGGCTTGGTAAAAAGATCTGCCACCTGATGCTTCGTGTTGATATCTAATGGCAAGACTTCTTGAGATTCAACTCGCTCACGAACAAAATAACAATCCATTTCAACATGTTTAGTACGCTCATGAAACACTGGATTATTTGCAATATGTCGAGCTGCAACATTATCACAAAAAAGAGGTGTGGGACCCGTGATGGAAACAAGAAGATCCTTCAAAAGCCACCTCATCCAAAGAACTTCACTAACAGTACTAGCCATTGCTCGATATTCTGCTTCAGCCGATGATCGTGAAACTACCGACTGTTTCTTTGTTTTCCATGAAACTGGTGCCCCTCCCAACAAAAGAAGATAACCAGTTCGGGAATGCCTCGTCATTTGACATCCTAGCCAATCAGCATCACAATATGCTGCAAGAATCACAATATGTTGCAAGAGAAAACCCCCCTTGTTTTGGAATAAAAATACCTTGTCCCGGAGTGCATTTTAAATAGCGTAAAATACGACTAGCCGCATCCATATGATCAACTCGGGGATCTGAAACGATTTGACTGAGAACATTCACCGAATATGCTATGTCAGGTCGAGTAGCTTGCAAATACAACAATCGACCCATTAATCTCCGATATTGCTTCGCATCTGTCTTGGGACTTTCAAGACATTGATCTATCTTGAAATTTTGTTCCATAGGGAACGGACTAGGACGAGCTCCAAGCATTCCACTATCTTCAAGAATGTCCATTGTATATTTTCTTTGGCTTAGCACCATACCATCCCCTGTTCGGGCCACTTCAATACCCAAAAAATATTTCAATGGTCCAAGGTCTTTGATACTAAAAGTAACATCAAGGTACTCCTTTGTCTCATGGATTTTGGCATAATCACTTCCCACAATAATAACATCATCCACGTAAATAAGGATAGCAACAAACAAATTATCCTTAGCAAACGTGAACAAAGAATGATCGGCTTGAGATTGTTTATAATTGAGACTCAGTAAGGCCATAGTAAACCTTTGGTACCAAGTCCGCGAAGCCTGCTTTAGACCATACAGAGACTTTTTGAGTTTACAAACTCGTTGTTCTTCTTGTAGAGAAAAACCTTGAGGAACCTTCATATAAACCTCCTCCTTGAGATCCCCATGCAAGAATGCATTATTTACATCCAACTGGTGAATTAACCAATTATTCTTCACGGCTATTGTCAACAAAGTTCTGACCGTGACAAGCTTTGCCACTGGGGCAAAGGTATCATGATAATCTATGCCTTCTATTTGAGTGAATCCCCGTGCCACAAGTCGTGCTTTGTAACATTCAACCTCGCCATTTGGTTTATATTTTACTTTGTAAATCCACTTAGAATCTATAGCATGCTTTCCTTCTGGGAGTGGAACGAGCGTCCAAGTCTGATTATCTTCAAGAGCCTTGATTTCTTGCTTCATGGCATCACGCCACTTTTCATCCTGCATAGCTTCTTGAAAATTTCTCGGCTCATTGTGAGAAGTAATGGCCGCTAAAAAAACTTTGTGAGAATCCGAAAATTTTTCATATGAGACATAGTTAGAAAGAGGGTGTACCGTCGAAGAGGAATGCTCGGAAACGGGCTTTGCGTGGTCAACAGATGGCGGCAATTTCACATTAAAATCTTGTAGGTACTTTGGTTGAGCTTTAACTCTTGCTTGCCTTCGAACAGTACCGTCTTCTATTCCTTGTTCCAACACAACTGTAGAATCAGGTTGTACACCAGCTTCGTCAGCTGGCTGGTCAGAAACAGGACTAAATTCCGTCCCCAACTCAGGCCCATCAAGCCCGTTATCAAGACCAACATCAGCCTCATCAGGCCCGTTATCAGGTTCACCAGTCCCATTATCTTCTTGGCTATTTTCTGGGACTGTCTCCACATCATCCCATCCATTGGGGACTTCAAACAAACTTTCATTCCTTTTATTTGACTTTAACTTGCTAAAAGGAAATACATTCTCAAAGAATTTAACGTCTCTAGACGTTATTATTTTTCCATGTTCAATATCAAACAACCTGTAACCCTTGGTTCCTTGAGGGTACCCAATAAAAACACCCGGTCTCCCCCTTATTTCAAACTTGTCTCCCCCTGTTTCTATGCTCCAAAAATAAGCAAGACACCCTACAACTCTCATATGATCATATTCCGGTTTTTGACCGAAAATAATCTCATAAGGAGTTTTATTATTAATTACCTTTGAGGGAAGGCGATTAATAATATATGTGGCTGCTTGTATACATTCTCCCCAAAATCTCTTTGGAAGACTTCCTTGAAACATCAAGACACGAGCTGTTTCAAGGATGTGACGATGCTTACGCTCCACCACACCATTTTGTTGAGGTGTGTGTGGACATGTCGTCTCCAAAAGGATTCCTTCTTGAGCATAAAAATTCATCATTTTATTAGAAGTGAAATCCCCACCGTTATCACATCTAATTCGTTTAATTGATTTTTCAAACTGAGTTTTAACCATTTTTTGAAAGAAAATTAGATGATCACTAGCTTCGCTTTTGTGTTTAATGAGGAAAACCCACAAAGCTCTACTAAAATCATCTACAATGGTTAAAAAATAAAACTCTTTTGCAGTCGTAGGCCTTCTATATTTACCCCAAACATCACAATGAATTAACTCAAAACAACTAGTAGTTTTAATTGAACTTTTAGGAAACGGGGAACGAGTGAGTTTTGCTTTAACACAAGAATCACATAAAACATCCTTTAAAGAAACCTTTTCTAAGAAATCAATATGACATAGCTTAGAGTCGGAAGCGTGTCCTAATCTTGAATGCCAAAGTTTTTCATCCGTCTTTAAAACCATAGCTCTTCTTCTTCTAGCCGCCATGCCCATCCGATAAAGACCATTAACACAATTACCCGTTCCAATCAACCTCCCCGAACGTAAGCCCTGCATAACACAAAAATTTGGGAAAAATGTCACCGAACATTGCAAATCTTTAGTTAATCGACTAACTGAAAGTAAGTTGCAATTAAAATTTGGAATGTACAACACGTCTTTAATCTTTTCCCCTCCAATGAGTGAACACTCTCCTTTGGCTTGAACCGGTATATTGTCTCCATTAGGAATCATAACAGGTGACTCTTTGTCATTCTTAATGACATTGTCAAGAATATTTTTTTCACAGACAATATAATCCGTTGAACCCGAATCAACAATCCAATCGTCGGGTTCAATCGATGATGCATTAATCTTACCAGCCATATTTGCTTTCCGAATATTTTCACCTGCGTTTTTGTTTCCTGCTTCACCAAAGTGCTTCAAGAGAGTCTCATATTGTTTGTCAGTCAAACCCGCTACCGTTTTGACTTCTTCTTTCGGATCATTGTCAACGCATGCTGCCTTGGACTTTATCTTTTCATTCTTCTTACCCGGCCACCATTCCGGATACCCCACGAGCTTAAAACATCCCTCGCGTTTATGTCCTTCACGCCCACAATAAGTGCATTGTGCGACTTCATTGGTTGCAGCCCGCTTGTTTTCTTTCCTTTTCTGCTACAAATCAGATCCACCACGATAACTAGCTTGGAAGGCTGCTGCGTTTTCGGCTACCCCCTTTCTTCCTGTGGTAATATTCCTCTGTTGCTCATCCTCCGATGCCAATTGATAAGCCTCTCCTAGCGTCGGAATTGGCTTCATCGACAGAAGTTGTGTTCGAATGGTGGAGAAGTCAGAGTCCAGACCCATGAGAAATTCATACAAACGCTCCTTCTCTTTGAACTCCACCAGCCGCTTTCCTATCTCGCAAGTGCAACTACCACATGTGCATCCAGGTGTAGGTGAAACGGTTTGTATTTCATCCCACAGCCCTCGAAGCCTGGTGTAGTAGGCAGAGACAGAACTTCCTTCTTGACGAGTAACGGTGAGAGATTGCTTTAACTCATACGTGCGCGGAGCACTTTCTTTCTCGAATCTTTCCTTTAAATCTTTCCAGATTTCGGCAGCGGTATTAGCGTATTTAACACTGCCCCGTATCTCCTTCTCCATCGCAGTGGTGAGCCATCCCTTTATCATTGCATCACAACGCATCCAGGCCATATACATCTCATTGGTCTTCTCTGGCTTCGATATGGTCCGATCAACGAATCCGATCTTGTTTTTGGCAAACAAGAAATTCGTCATCTCTTGAATCCAATCGTTGTAGTTATTGTCATTGAGGAGCTCATTCACTTGAACTTGTCTAGGGGAATCGGAAGGGTGTATGTAATAGGGGGAATTTGAATCGATGATTTTTTCTCCGGGTTTTCCACTGCCGGAAGGTGGATCCTCACCGGCCATGGCTGGTTGATTGGTTCGAGTTTAGGTTTGGAGCTTCTGCTCTGATACCATATAGAAATTAGTATCAGCCAAAAGGTTAATTTCATTCATCAAAACAAAAGGCTTTAAATAGCCATACAATCATAAGTCTATAAGGAAACCATTCCCCAAAACTAGGAAACACAATAATAGCTAAATAGCTAAACCGAAAATAAAGGGGATAATCAATAAAAAAAAATATCAAAATCCTTTATCTACCACATGACAAAATTAAAAGAAACATTCGGTCAACAATCAATCGATTTCGACTTATACTTGCTGAATAAACATATACCTGCTGAAAAAGATATACCTGTTAGGATCGCATTCGTTCAATAAACATATACCTGCTGAAAAAGAAAGAATATCCGAGCCAAAGTGCATCCTTTCACCCTTATCATAATTAATCGATTTCGACACATTCTGAATTAATATCCCACCTGGGATCGCAATATCCCTAACCTATTCATCATCTAAACCAATCAACCTCAACTCAAGCAATTTCCCTTTACAATATTTCAATCTCAGATCCTCCTCTGGGAGATCATACCCCAACCCAATCAACCCCTCTTCCGCAGTCGTCTTCAGCCGTAGCGCCACCTCTTTATTACTACCCATCAAAACTGTTATATCTCAAGTGGTCAACTTTATTTCTTGATGTTTGCAACTTTTCTCCTGCTGGAATTTGATCGGAGATGTTATTGTTCTGAATGATGACCCCATGTTTCTTTTAATTTTGTCATGTAATGAGTAGAAGGTTAAATAACAACAGCTTGTCTGGAATTATTTCGGAGTTGGCAGGTTTATTAAACATATGTGGTTTTGTTGCTCGGAGTTGGTGGCCGGCCAGAGTTGCAGCAGCGGGGGGTGCTCGGAGTTGGGTAGCTGGCCGGAGGGGTGTGTTTGTTGGGAAGACAGAGAGTAGGAGGGGATATGGGTAGGTGGGGTGAATGGGTTAGTTTTTATATTTTAAGAAAATGGTGGGCCCCACCTACATGGATTACTTAAATACTTTTTAATCTTTAAAAAAATTAACAATAAGGGCATATAGGTCATTTCATACCCACTTAACATATAAAACTAAACCCATCCACGCTAGGGACTATCCGGGAATGAAATTGCAAAAGTTGAGGATTATAATTGTAATTTTAGAAAGTCAGGGATTAAAGGTGAAAAGGGGGCAAACCATAGGGACTATCCGACATTTTTCTCATTTAATATTCATCAAAAACACGTCAAAGTGTCAAACATCACTAAAAACATATTTAAAATTGGGCCCTACAGGGTTTCATTTTTTGAAATCAATTCAAAACATCATCTAGAGAAACATTCCTAACTCCTAAGCAAGTCTTTCTTTGTATAACATCCCTACTCATGGTTTCTATCACATATAAATTGTTTCATAAGTCCATAAAACAACACTAAACACTTAAATAAAAAAACAATCATCAACCATAGTTCGTAATTTTCAATTTTAAGTTTCAAACATTCAAGTCCTAGTTTTAAATATTGATTACTTGTAGCTAATCATTTAAACAAACAAAACTTTAAATAAAACATCAAAATCATTAACTAGAAGTCTAGAACAACAAAAAAAAACATCAAAAAGAAAAAGATCAAACCCTTATATATCTATTTTTCTTCTAATCATCACATAAAACATCAAAAAAAAATTAATAAAGAAATCATACCCATTCTATGTGAGAATTCCAGCGAAATAGGGATCAGTTTCGGCTGGAATTTTGGTTTTTCCGGAAAAAATTGGCCCGGTCAAGAACAGTGTGTTGTTGCCAGGGATTTTGTGGGGTGGAAGATTGAGAGAATGGAATTGGAATGGTTAGATGAGTTTGAGTTATCATATTTAGTTCAAATTTCTTTAGGTTGGGTTAATAAAAATGGATTTTAAATTGGGCTTTGATAATATGATTGGGTTAAGTAAATAAGTGGTTAAAGAGTAATTATATATCTAATTGTGTTATATACTTAAATGACTAATGAGGCCCAATGGGCTTGGCCCTATATGGCGGCTATATCTATAACTTTAGGCCCCATTTTTCTTGTGGCACATTTTCTAATAAAAAAAGAAGTATATGTAACTGGGCTTTATTTTGGGCTGTAGGTTGATAAAAATAAGAGACTCAAGGTTGGCCCGTGCGCTGAACAATCCCAATTCCCAAAAACTAACGGCCAATTTTTTTTTTTTTTTTTTTTGAACGGCAAATTAGGATCACTGACGGACCACTGGAGTATCATTAAGATCACTAACGGCCAATTTTATTTTTCGCGTAAGTCTCAATATTCTAATAGAAACTTAAAGAGGGAAATGGGCAGAAGAGAACTCAAAGCTTCACATTGAACAATGAAAAGATAGAATTGATTATTCTGCTCTAGAATGTTGATCACTTGATTATTCTTTTAATTTGCCGAAAATATTGTGTTAATTTGTTTTTAATTGATTATTCTGGGCTAAGTAACTGATCACTTGATTATTCTGGGCTAAATAATTGATCCCTTGATTATTCTGTTAAATTTTTCTAAATTATTTTGTTAATTTGTTATTTAATTGATTATTCTGGGCTAAGTAACTGATCACTTGATTATTCTGGGCTAAATAATTGATCCCTTGATTATTCTGTTAAATTTTTCTAAATTATTTTGTTAATTTGTTATATTTGTTAATTGCTTGTAACATTGAGATTTAAGAAGTGGCTCTAGATTTTTACTTCGCTTTAGAACTTCAAATTGGTTGATTCACCCTTGAATACGATTAAGTTAGAACAATGAATAATAGCTTATTTATGCAACTTTATTTGGAAATATACCTCGTTATTAAGTGATTCGGAACAAGTTATAACATTTCCATAAATCAATTTTAATCGATAAACGTATAAAAACGGACAAGTAATGTAAGCCTAGATATTCGATTTAAGTGTCTTTCATATGATTCCTTTGAATAATATATTATTAAGTATTTGTGTTTTAAAGTGTAATTGTATATAGATACAAATGAGAACTGTCCTACTTGCCATTATTTGCATTTAAATGTCCAACACAGAAGAGCAAATCCTAGCTACTTTGGTTGGTAAAAGAATCCAACACAGCCATAGATTTGATTAAGATTTGTGTTTCCTTGTGGGTTTTTGAGTTGTGGTTGGGAAACGTGGTTGTTGATAAATGGGGTATGTAGGAAAGAAATTTTAGTATTTTAATGAAATTATAAAAGAATGTGTTTATCAACCACGTAAGAATGAGATAGAATGATGGATCATGTTATAACGATAGTCATTTCTCTATCACATTAAGGGCTTGTTTGGTTTATTTAGATCTGAATGGTTAAGATCTGACCGAAACAGACATCCATGTCTGAACCATTCAGTTTCATTCACAATCTGAACCATTCAGACCTTATTTCACCCATTCAGACATCATTCTTTTTGGAACCAAACGCTCTGAATGCACTGCAATCTGACCGAATCAGATGTGGACCTCTAAATTGTTCTCATTTAGTGGTAAACAAACAGGACCTAACTTTGATCTATTCTCTAAAATGCTATATTATTCTAAGAACAAAACCCCACGATATATTTGTTCTTACGACTCACCCTTACAAGTTTTAAATGGTTCTCTTTTTTTACACTTTTGACACTTTGTAAATAAAGTAACTTATTTAATTTAGTATTATACTACAGGTTAGACACCTGTTTGTTACACAAATAGTAAATGTTTTTTAAAAAAGTATTTATTTTAAATAACATGTCATATATTTCTTAAGATATACAATTCATTAGAAATTGATATGTAACATCTAGGATTTAATAGCAGAGTGACGGAAAACCCAAATTTTAGATGGCTTACAGAGCTGTCACGTGACATTCATTATTTTTATTCATTGGACATAGAAAATAAAAGACATGTAACAATCTTAGATATATATGTGGCGTATTGAATTGTTTTAACATTTGTAAAAATAATTATATATAAAATTCATAATTTAAATAAATAAAAACTTAAAACCTATAAATCTTATTAAATCTAATGAGCTAATTAAAGTAGGGGATGGTTCAAATGAAAACCACTTTTATTGTGAAAACTCAAAAACTAACTAAAAAAAGCCTAAAAAACACACAAATTTTTTTTTTCAATTTTTTTTTTATAAAAATCGATGGTTTTTATATATGAAAAAAAAAAATTTGGTAGTACACATGTGTAATAATACACATGTGTAGTACACATACACATGTGCACTACACAAAAAATTATTTTTTATTTTTTTATTTTTTTGAAAAAAAAAATTTATATAAAAAATCCTGCGAAAATTATTATGCAAAAAAAAAAAAAATTTGGTATGTTTTTTTGGCTTTTTTAATTAGTTTTCGAGTTTTCACAATAACTAGTGGTTTTCATTTGAACCTTCCCCAATTAAAGTAATACAACTTGTTGCAATAAGAAAACAAAATTATTAGTTCAATGAAATTACACCAAAAATTGAAATTTAAAAGTTAAAACTTAAAACAATAACAAATATGGAAACAGTTAAATTGTATATAATCAACGTTTCATATGGGAAAAAAAGAGAAAAAAGATGATCTCAATGAATGGCACATGTCCAATAGAAATTTCTTTTATTATATAGTATCGAAAATATAGATACCACATATAATGAAAACACAAAGGCAACTTTACATAATTTTAGGTATAATACTTTGAGATATATTGCTGATTTTTAAACCAGCTTACATCATGAGTTTAATTCGATCATAATTTTTCCATACGTTAATAATTTAAAAAAAAAAATTACACCATAAAAATGAACATTTTGTTATTTTTAATTTGATTATGATACCGCATAGTATTATTATTATTTTTAATTTAAAAAAAAAAGAGTTATCATATTATGTGATTATTAGTGCCCTTTTCCCCACCGAATCGCACAATTACTCTTCTAAAGTTGTGTCAACATAGCATTAAGAGTTATGTTTTAAGATTTTATTTTTTAAAAATAACTTATGAACTAGTGTACCTTAAATTGTTTTTATGAAAAACAAAGTATTTTATATGTACCTCTAACAATTATTTATTGGATAATCTTCACATGTCCAGCTTATGTAAAGTGTTAATTCGTTGTTGACAACTATTGAATTTTGTGTTCCACTGGTTTAAAAAAAGAAAAGATATTTTTCGTTGAGAATCGGACGCGATTTATATGTGTGTGACCCGATCTTTTATTTTGATTCATAGCTCTCGTTGGGGTTAATCGAATGACCTTGCGAATTTAGATGCCATAGTTCAATTTATAAAAACTAACTATATAAAACATCCTTCCTGGAAGCCAAGATTTGTTGCTCAATCTTGAAAAACAAACTTCGTGTATATATATGATATAACAATCATTGCAAGTGACAAACAATGATGAACATAAGTGAGTTGTTGCTTGTCTTGAAAGAACACCATTCACATTGCCACAAATGCAATGAATCGATCTAACAAACTTAAAAAGAAAAAAAGAATCCCAAGAAGAAACAAGTAAAACTAGGGCCACATTCAACTTCAACATTTACGGTGTAAGCTACAAGAAAACCATTAACAGGCCATTTAATATATATATTTTTTGTAAATCACATTAGTTTTAAGTGGTTGTGATGCAGGAAGAAGATGATATGTAGAATGAAAGTGGCTTCGAGAATGTCCATAGTTGTTGTTCTTGTTCCTTTAATAGATAAAATAAGGAATGAAAGTGACATCATGCACTTGTGCATGTTAAAGTTCGGAAGACAAATTGAAAAAACACGTAACTAATTCTAGGAGTTGATTAGTTTGGTTTGGTTTATGTTCCTATCATAATGGTTAATCTTCTTTCGGCTTTCTGAGCTTCCTAATGATCCGCTAATCCTGCAAAACATAACACCGTTACTCGTTAAGAAGGGAATATGGGGGTTTCCCTCTTAACCGGGCTCCGGCATGAGAATAAGCGACTGTTTTGAGGAGATAAGTATGTATTAAGAGTGAGAGTAGAGGGAATGGAATGTTTAACTTGTGAAGTGAGGTCTCTATTTATAGCCGGAGAGGTGTAAGAGGGTGTGGGCTGATGGGCCTTGGGCCGGAAGACTACAACATAGGGGATATGCTCATTGTCTCACTGGTGTCGACCGTTAGTGGCTTCTAGAAGTTCTCCGGTGCTGGCGCACCGTGATTGGAGCCACGTGTCACTGTTGTCGGCCTGGTCGTCCTTCTGCCATCAGCAGGTAAGTAGAGATCGTGGGGCAGGTGTCTCTGCCCTGTGATTGGTGCCACGTAGGCGTCCTTCGGTACTTTCTGTCTCCTGCATGTCAGACGATTGCGGAGCACGATTGAGCAAAACCTGGAGGACGCGGATTGGCCCTTTTCTTCTGCCATACCTTGTGTTCCTTCTGAAGTAGCCCTGCGCCATAGACCTGTGCGGCTCTTGCTGAGAACGTAACTAGCCCGCGCATGGTATGGGTGGTTGAAGACTCCTATACAGAATGCTAAGTGTTGAATGTGGTGCTTTCTTTTGTTGAGACCTCGCGCTAGATCAATACATGACGATGTAACGCGCGCGAGGTTGGCAATAAACAAGTTGATGAATAAGGAATATGGTTCTGCCCGCGACGTGAATGAGGTCTGCGCGGCCTTTTTGGGACCATACCCCTTTACAAATCTAGTCGTATCCATTAGAAAAGCATAAACCATATGATATATTCTATTTTTAAAATAAATGTAACACTATAATTTTCAGTTTATATTATATTTCTGAAATTAAATTATAACTATGTAAAGATAAAACTACAACGATGTGCGCATGCATGCATATATATATATATAAAGGGATGGTTCATTGGGGAACACTAACAAAGTGGGGAACCGAAGAATACTCTTAAAATTTCAACTTTTAACATGTTAAAAATCAACTTTTTCTAAAAAAATTTCGGTGTTTTTCCTTATAAATATATGTAGAAACATTTTTGATAAAAAAATTAAAAAAACTAAAAAGTATAAAAAAATTGTTTAGAAAATAGTTAAAAAAAATCTATCGTATAAAATTAACTTAACATGTTAAAAATCAAATTTTTAAATTTTTTTCAGCGCTTTTGCTTATAAAATGGGTATACACTATTCCAATAAAAAATCATTTTTGTAAAAAAAAAAAAGTTTAAGCCTTTTTTAACTGCTTTTTTTTACAATTTTAGTTTTTTGATTTTTTTATTAAAATTGCTTCTACAAGTATTTATAAGGAAAAGCGTCAAAAAAAGTTTAAAAAAGAATTGATTTTTAACATGTTAAGTTAAATATTTAAGAGTATTCTCCGATTCCCCACTTTTCTAGCAGATCTTCAAGATTCACATCTTCAAGCTTTTTCCAGAATTTTCGAAGTTTTTTCTCGATAACTATGGCTGAAGAACTTCATGAAGAGAATCCCGGTGAAGAAGGTCCCGTTCCCATCCTTAAGTGGGATTTAGGGCTATTTGAGCAGATCACACGGAGTTTTCGGTTTCCACCGGAATGGGATGCCCGGTACCCCGGCCAAAATCAAACGACCGCCGATGCACCGCCGGGGTACATCACCTTGTTTGAAGATTTCTTTCTTCAGGGCAACTTCCGGTTGCCGGCGACGAAATTCTTGTCCCACATACTTCAGTTCTATGGGTTCCATTTTTCGCAAATGAGTCCACCTGGAATGGTTAGAGTTCGACACTTCGAATTTCTCTGTCGATCCCATGATGTTGAGCCGACTGTGGAAAGGTTTAGAGCCTTCTATCAACTGATCCGAACTATGGGCTTCTACTCATTTGTCAGTCGAGGGGCTGCGAAGAAGATACTCCTCAATCCTCCTAAGAGTTTCCACGACTGGAAACAGAAGTTCTTTTTTATTCGCGAGGAGGTGATACCGATTGCCATGATCTTCCGCCCATGGTCCGAACCGATCGAGAAGGAGGAGTTGGCAATTCCCAAGAAAGAAGATTGGTACTTGAAGCTAACTGCCACTCCAAATCGAGTGTTTGGTGAGAATGTTCTGGTTGCGGCGCAAATGAGTGATCAGTGGCCGCATGATAGCGAAGAGGTGCCAGTGTTGAAGATTGAGGATAGAGGTTAGTTACTTCCTTGGTTCTGTTTATTTCCGCTTTATTTTAACTGTTTGAATTGTGAATGTAGAAGCACACCTTTAGCAAGCTGATTTCCCCACATTTGGTGGATCCATGGGGGTGCGCCCGTTGGAGTCAGGGGAGCAATATTGGTATGACAGAATCAAGCCGCGCTTCCTGTACCCTGTTGCTGGGGCCTTCGCCAATCCTCCTACCGCAACTGAAGGTGCGCATATTCCCAATCCCCGACCCTTGCGAGCTGTAACCTCCGCTGGGAAAGAGATTCTTTATCTTTCCAGCGAGGAGTCTGTAGGGTCTTCGAATGGGGAGCTAAGTTTGTGGTCTAACATCTTTGCAGGTGTGTTGCGCAACTTGGGTATTGACCCAGAAGAAAAGAAGAAGAAACCCACCAAGCGGAAGAAGGTTATCAACTTAGATGCTGAGGTGACCAGCAAGAAGGGCGGAAGTAGCCGCGCAACCGTTGGTGTTGCTGACAAAGGTACTCTCCGCCTTCGTCAAAGTAACTTGGAAAATTACGTTGTTATCAGTGACTCATTTGAAGGTTTATCGCGTATAGGCGAGAAGAAGGCCGGAGCTCTTGGCTCAAGGAGCTCAGGGAGCGCGGGTTCTCGCAACCCGGATGCTGGGGCTACTCCGTCTTCTATCGTGCATGATGAAGAGGATGAAGAAGAGGAAGAGGAGGAGGAGCCTGCTGCAAAGTTGATCAGCCGGAAAAGGAGTAGGGATGAGACCACAGCTGGTGGGTCTGTTGCGCCCAAGGCTGGTGGGGTTCCCTTGATTGGAAAGCAGAGCAACTTGCGCTCTCTTTACAAATTTTCTCCCAATTAGTTTTCCTTAGTTTCTTGCTCTTTGTTGTTTCCTCTTTTTAACACTTAGCTTCTCCAGAGGCCAAAAAGAAGACCCCTGAGAAGAAGGGTGTCGTGTTTATAGATCCCTCAGAGCCGGCGCAGAAGAGGCCCAAGGTTACCATCAAACCCTTCAAGGCTACTGGGGCAGAGGCCGAGAAGGAGAAGAAGAAAGCTGCTGAGAAGGAGAGAGAAAGGAAGGTTGCTGAGAAGGAGAGAGAAAAGAAGGCTGCTGAGAAGCCTGTTGTCGAGGCTACTGAAAAGGAGAAGTAAAAAACTTCTGGGAAGCCTGCCGGTGATGCTCCGAAGGATACCGGGACCGCTGCTGCCACTGCTCGTGATAAGGTGCAGGGTCCGGAGGTTGTTCACATTACGGGGCTTGACCGGCCCCATCAAGACAAAAGGAAGGAACCTGAAGTTGATAAGCCTACTCAGACTGCGCAACCTGATGCCTCCCTTCAATTTACTAAGGTAACTTCTACTACTGGGGGATTAGGTCCACATGCTGCGGGTGGCGCGAGTTCTGGTGGTGCTGGAAGGTTTATGCCTCAATCTCCCATTGGTCCTAAGGATACTTTGGGAGATCTCTATTACAAAACTTATACTGAGGAGGCGCGTGGCAACGCTCCGCATCAAGCTCCCTGTGGTCTAAAACAGAAGGATACGTTTATGGAGTTTGCGGCATGTCGTGATTGGTTCTTAAATTCCTTCCCTCCTGGTGAAGTTAACCGCCAAAGGGCGCGAACCCATGATGGGCTATACCAGGCCTATGTTGTTGGCGAGGCCAACACTCGCGCCACCAACCACCAGATCGTGCGAGAATGGCGCACAATGGTAAAAGAGCGAGCAGACCTGGAAAAGTATCGTGAGCGCCTGTTGAAGCAGGTTAAAGATTATGAGAAAGCCAAGGCTGCCTTTGTTGAAGAGAAAGCCAAGTTTGAATCTGATAGGAGATCAGAAGAGTGGGGCCGTGAAGGCCTTAGGGGCAAGCTTCGTGCCACTGAGGATCTACTGGCGAAAGAGAAAGCTGAATGGAAGAAAATATGTGAGAAAGATAACCAACGCATGTATGCGGCTCGCGCGAAGATCACTGAGCTTGAGGGTAAGGTTGCCGAGCTGACCGGGAAGGTCGAGGATGCGCAAGCTGCTAAGGAGCATGCTGAGGTTCGGAAAACCTTTACCTTTTCTCTTCTTATGCTTTTGTTTGCAGAATTATCTAAGTCCTTTATCCCTTGTAGGTTGAACTGGCTAATCTGAAAACGCAGTTAACTGGTAAGGACAAGGACTTGACAGCCAAGGACGTCGAGATTGCAGAGTTGAAACGTCGCCTACAAGAGCAGGCTGACAAAAGTGAGTCCTTGGAGATCGACCTCAAAGCCGAGAAGGGGAGGGTCGCTACTGCCGAGGAGGCCAGGCAAAAGGCTGAGGAAGCGCGAAATGTTAGTACGGCGGCCCTCAATGTAATCGAAATCTCTTATTCTGTTCTGCTGATATAACTCAACCAAATTTTATCCAGCAGAACAGAATAAGGGGACTATTAATACTTGATTGATTCTAAACATCCGTTCTGGATATTTTGTAAATCAATTTTTGAATCGAAAATGAAAAGAAAGATTGTCATGGTCGAAGCAAGACTTCCCGATTCCTTTCTACTACTAATGTAATGTCTACTGATTGGGTTTGGATAGCCGGCAGATAATTTAACTACTGGTTGGGGGAAGTTCTTTCTATACTATAATCTACATATATAGACTCGCGAGAATCTCTGAGTGTTTAGGCATTCAATCACTATTAGATTGAGATGGATAATTTCCTTTTTTATAGAAAATAAAAAGTGAAAAAAAAATTTTTAACCCCTCGTCAAAAGTATAATATACTATCTCTCAACTCCTTCAGAGAGACAATCGGGAAAGGGTACGTATTAGATCAAATAGGAAAATTTTGTAATAGATAGCAATTGATCTAGAAAAGCCTTACCTGTGGATTTGATACTCTTGCTACTGAGGCTAAGTGGATGCGCGGCAGAGGAGTAGTTCTGGTATGATTTTCTTCTAAACTTAGGCTTTATTTATTAAAACCTAGTGTCTTATTTATTGCCTTTGCTCTAGATAGCCAATTCCATCTTAAATGCTGGAGAACTAGATAAAGTTGTTGCTACTCTTATAGATGCTTCTCGCGCGGTTGGTCACCGCGGAGAGTATCTGGAGTGTGCGCAGCATGTTGAAGAGGTGTTTGGGCAAGAGTTTGACACTAGTCATTGCTCGGTGACTAATGAAGCTGATGCCGAGTTAGCTCGCACTGAAGATGCTTACAATCACCTATCATTGCCTGTGATGGACTTGGTCGCGAAGGCTCTAGAGCATGATGACTGGTGCCAACGTCTAAAGACCATTCTCGACCCACCAGAAACTGTTGAATTATCTGATGAGGAGGAACTGGCGGGCAATGATGGTGATGGCGATGGCGACAAGCATGAAGATGATGATGATGATGATGATGATGGTGGTGACAGTTATGAGTAGGTAGTATTGACCGACTTTGTGCCTCGTAATTTTTATCTTTAAATGTCAAATGTAACCCGTTGCGCGGTTGCGCGTGTTTTGGATTGAATTAATGATAATTTGTTTTTATGTAACTGTTGCGCAGTTGCGCTTGTTAAATATGATGTTTATGTTTATTCTCTGTCCAGTTACAATTATTGCACTGTTGTTAGAAACTTTGGTTAAGTTAGCGCGAATAAATGTAAGTGTGGCTCTTGTGCGAGTGTAACTGCCCGGTCTCGCGCTATGTTCGCGGAGGACCTTGGAGGCATAACTTGAGAGCTCGTAATTTACTGAAGTGTTTTCGTGCTAATCAAAAGTTTAACATGCATTTGTAACAAAGCACATCATGATAAAAGAAAACATAAGTCGTATGCTTTCATTAATTACGAAACAGGCGCTTAGGCCAACATACATCGCATGTAAGTAACATAAAGGGCGTTTAGCCAGCATAGGGAATTAAAAAGGTGCGTGGCCAACATGAGTGAGTAAGGGCGCAAGGCCTAGAGTAGTTACATATAGCACTTGCGCAGTTGTTGCGCGTTCCACGTGCGCGGGATGATGTATCCATCCAGTGTGCGCAACTTGTATGCCCCTTTCCCTAGCACATCGTGTATTAAGTATGGGCCTTCCCATTTAGGTGCTAGTTTTCCTGGGCGTTCAGTGTTTGATGCTTCATTGTCTCTGAAAACATACTCCCCTGGAGTGAAGGTACAAATGCGCACTCTTGCATTGTAATACCTTTCTAGTTGTGTCTTGTACTTGGCTTCTTTAATTCGCGCAATTTCGCGTCTTTCTTCCAGCAAGTCCAAGTCGAGACGGCGCTCTGCCTCGTTATCCACCGTGTTGACTGCTGTCAAGCGCGGTGAGGGGAGTCTAACTTCAGCTGGGATAACTGCCTCCGAGCCATAGACTAGGCTAAAGGGAGTTTCGCCAGTACTTGTTTTCGGCATGATTCGATGAGCCCATAGGATGCTTGGGAGCTCATCTACCCAACCTCTTCTCTTTGTGCCCGGTTGGGCTTTTATCCCGTCGACGATACTTTTGTTTACACTTTCAACTTGCCCGTTGCCTTGAGGGTGCGCAACGGAAGAAAAAGTGTGCTCGATTTTCATCTCTTTCATCCACTTCTAGAGGTCTTCGGAAGCAAAGTTGGTGTCGTTGTCTGTTACAATTTTGAGTGGGAGGCTAAACCTGTAAATGATGTGCTCCCAAATGAATTTGCGCACGATCATTGCAGTAGTCGAGGCAAGTGCTTTGGCTTCCACCCACTTGGTGAAATAATCCACGGCCACGATTATAAACTTCACAGCTCCCGGAGCATCAGGGAAAGGTCCCACCATATCAATTCCCCACTGCTGGAAAGGCCAAGCAGTGGATACAGGGATGAGATCGTTCTTCGGGCGCAGGGTTTTCGGGGAGTGTCTTTGACATGAGTCACATTTGCGCAATTCCTTTAGAGCATTGACATGCATCCCTTGCCAGTAGTATCCAACATTCATAATCTTCGCAACAACCATGCGCGGGCCTGCATGGATGCCGCAGATTCCTTCGTGAATCTCCCTGATCAAATAGTTCGCATCTTGAGGGTCCACGCAGCGCAAAAGTGGCCCTAAGAAGGATTTCCGGTACAAGATACCGCCATTCATCTCATAGTGCAAGGCCTTGTTCTGAATCTTCCTTACCTCTGCTTTGTTTTCAGGTAGTATTCCTTCTTGCAAATACTGGATTATAGGAGTCATCCAAGATGGATGCCCCATCTCGATCACATTCACTTGATGCAGCAGAACTGACGGGTTTTTGAGTACTTCAATCCTTACATCTTTGGCGAGATGTTGGAAAGAGGTTGAAGCAAGCTTGCTCAGGGCGTCTGCTGGTTTGTTTTCTAAGCGATTGATGTGAACTACCTTGTATGACTTGAATTGTTGGAGTAATTCTTTCGCCTGGTCCAAATACAAGGCCATTACTTCGCCCTTTGCATCATAAATTCCGTTGATTTGACTGGCAATCAAAAGCGAATCGACATGCGCTTGTAGATTTTGAGCTCCCATTTTTATGGCGAGGCACAAGCCTGCCAAGAATGCCTCATATTCCGCCTCATTGTTGGTGTTCTTGAAATCCAACTTGATGGCGTATGTAAATTCATGTTTCTCCGGGCTAACGAGGCGCAATCCAGCTCCCGCACCATCCTCGTTTGAGGCCCCATCGGTGTACAACATCCATAACTCATTTGACGTGTCTTTTACGGGAGTCTCAACAATCTCACAATCCTTGATTTTATCCGCTGGGACTTCTGTGACGAAGTCCGCTTGAACTTGACCCTTGATGGCTGGGCGCGGCCTGTACTAGATGTTGTGGCCCCCCAGCTCGATTGCCCACTTTGCTAACCACCCAGACGTCTCTGGTTTTTGCAATATTGTGCCGATGTGAAAGTTGGTGAGTACTGTGATCACGTGCCCTGTAAAGTATCTGCGCAACCTTCTAGAAGCATGTAGCAGTGCAAGCACCAACTTTTCCATTGTTGAATATCTCGTTTTTGGATCAGTAAGCACCCTACTGACGTAATAAATTGGAGTCTGCACTCCATTTCTTTCCACAAGCAAAACCGACCCCACTGCCTTATCCGAAGAAGATAAGTACAGTATGAGTGGTTCTTTTTCGAACGGCGCGGTCAGAGTAGGGAGCTTTATCAAACATTCTCTCATCTGCTGAAATGCGGTTTCTGCTTCGGGCGTCCACTTGAACTCTTGTTTCTTTACGCAGTTGCGCAGGGTGCTGATAAAAGGATATGATTTTGCCGCGTGGTTTGACAGAAAACGGTTAAGTGTGGCTAAGCAGCCGGCCAATCGTTGCATTTCTTTGATTGTTCGAGGTGACGGCATCCGCTCTATGGCTTGAACTTTCTCTAGATTAACCTTAAAGCCACCATTTGTGACTATGAAGCCCAAAAATTTCCCTTCTTCCATACCAAAGGAATATTTGGCAGGATTCAACTTCATGTTCACACTTCTCAACGCGTTGAACGTTTTCTCAATGTCTTTTAACATTTGCTCCTCCTCGGGATTCTTGATTACCAGATCATCGATGTAAACCTCGATGTGCTTTCCAATATATTCAGCGAAGATTTTATCCATCAGGCGCTGGTATGTTGCGCCGGCATTCTTGAGGCCGAACGGCATCTTTGTATAACAGAAGATGCCGAGATCGGTTCTAAAAGTTGTCTTGTCTTCGTCCTCGAGCTTCATTTGAACCTGATGATACCCCTTGTAACAATCTAAGAAGCATTTCCATCTGTACGATGCGAGAGAGTCTATCTTTTTGTCGATCTCAGGCAAAGAGTAGCAGTCTTTAGGGCAAGCCTTGTTGAGATCGGTATAATCGATGCACATTCTCCATCCTCCGTTTGACTTCTCCACCATCACGGGGTTTGCCACCCAACTCTGATAACGCACCTCTCTTAAGATTCCTGCTTTTAACAGCTCACATACTTGCTCGTTCATTGCTTTGGTCTTATCCGCCCCTAAGCTGCGCCTTCTTTGAACTTTTGGTTTAACAGAGGGATAAGTGTTCAGACAATGCTCGGTAATGTCGCGCGGGACATCGGTCATGTCTGCCGGAGTCTAGGCGAAAATGTCCATATTCCTGAACAAAAGTTGTTTGGTGTGTTCTGATGTTTGGTGTTTGGTGCGATTTAAAACCCACTTTTCTGGCTCGGTCGCTGAAACCTTTGCCTCTTTGGTCGGGCGCACATCATCTGCTGACATTACTTCTTTCTTTGCATATATAATTGCCACCCCCGTCTTGGTTGGGAACCCGATCGCTGAGTGGGGCGTGGAAGTGAGCATGTTTAGCTCTCCTTGTGTTTCTCTCCCAATCAAAACATCCTGCCTCGATTTGACAGGCATCACCATGAAGTTGACAGTTGTGGTTCTTGAATGCTTCCCGTCAGACAGCGTGACAGGGAAGCTGATTTGGCCTAGTGGGAAGACCATTTCGTTGCAGAATCCTGACAGAGGGTAGTCGACGGGCTCAAGTCTCGCTTTATCTTCATCATCAAACTGATTAAAGCATTGCTCATAGATGATATCCGCTGTACTTCTCGGATCAATAAATACGTACTCAGTCTCGTAATGACCGATAATACCGGTAATGACGACGGGGCGTGTGGCGCGCGGGCTCCCTCGCACTACCGGGAAGATGACCTGTTGTTCTTGCCAAGCCGGTTCGAAAGGTCGCTTACCTTTATCTCTCGCGCTGTATCTTGGTCCATTGACCATGTGTGTCTCCAAGTGTCTAACCTTTTTCTCTCTTCCATCGTCGTTGCGTTGAATCTAACGTGTCTCTTTACGCACGTTCTTTACCAGGTGGCTTAGCTTTCCACTTTTCAGGGCTTTTTCGATTTCTTGCCTTAAGCTGATACAGTCATCTGTCAGATGACCTGTATCCTTGTGGAAGTCACAGTACAGGTTAGGGTCCTACCCCTTCTTGTTCGTCAGAGGCCTGGGAGCCTTAAAATCATGGTTCTCCGTCATGAGCACTTCTTTTGGTGTCTTTATGAGCGGAGTCCAGTGTTTGTCTCGATTCTCGTTCCTAACTGCCTTCCGATAATCAATGCGATCAATAGTGTCTCGCGCGTCTTCTCTGTATCGAGGTCGCTCGTCATAACCGCTGGAATGGCTGGCTTTCCATCCAGGGTTTTTGCCTTTGTTGCGCCTGTTGTTATCGCGCGAGCTTCCTTTGGAAAACCTATCTTCGGTGTAAGAGTTCTTGTGACCGGCCAATGACTCTTCTGTTTGCGCAACTATTTTCGCAGCTTCCATGAGCTTATCCCATTCCTTGGGCATTCCATCTTTTCCCGTGATAGTCCTGATGAGGCTATCACAACGAATAGCTTTCTTGAAGTGGGCGCGCATGAGTTGTTCGCTTACACCTCCGATTTCCAAACACTCCTTATTAAAGCGAGTGATGAAATCTTCTAAAAGAAGGGGCGCTAGAATGGGCGCTAGAATGGTGGAACACGGTGTTACAAGCTAAAGGAAGAAATAGGGCTTATGCCATGAACTGGGAAGAATTTAAAAGTCTTGTAGAAAGAAAATTCTGTCCCGAATATGAAAAAGATCAAATGGCAAATAAATTCCTAAACCATCGTATGACGGGTGTAGATTGTCGCGGTTATACTTCGACATTCTTTGAATATGCTAGAGTGGTACCAACACTGGCTTCGCCAGAACCGGTACTCATTTCTCGCTATATTTGGGGATTAATTGGTGAAATCCGCAATATCGTTAAAGCTGCGAGACCTCGCACTATTGATGATGCAGTGGAATTAGCCAACACCTTAACTGATGAACTGGTGCGCACAAGAGATGATAACAGGAAAAAGGAACTGGCTCAGAAAATTACCCAAGGATTTCGTACGGGTAATAATAACAACTTCAAGAGAAGAGGAACAAGGCAATCTTCAAATCCGCCATTCAGCAGGAATTGCAGAAAGAAACATTTTGGAAGATGTGGTGTAACCTGCAATTTTTGTAAAATGGTAGGACATCGTGAAGAAAATTGTAGAAAGAAAACCATAGTCTGCTATAACTGTGGAGAAGCCGGGCATTTTAAACCAGAATGTCCTAAATTGGGCAAACCAGCAGACAACAAAGCCAAGATAGTCGACAGAGCTACTAAGAAGAATGTCAGAGCATTCCAGTTAACCACTCAAGAAGCAGAACTCATTCCAGGTGTGATAGCTGGTACGTTCCTAGTTCACAACGTGTATGCAAAAGTATTATTTGACTCTGGCGCAAACCAAAGTTTTATCAATACTTCATTCTGCCAAGCTCTTAATATACCCTTAACCAACATTAGGCAGATTTTTACAGTCGAAACGGCTGATGGGAATTCAGTTAAAATAGATAAAGTTCTGCAAAATGTAGAAATAGAACTTTTAAGTCATAAATTTTCTGCAACCCTATTGCCTATGAAATTAGCTGAATTTGATGTTGTGTTAGGAATGGATTGGTTAATAGCCAACCATGCTCGAATTCTTTGTGATAAGAATTCCATAGAAATTCAGGCATCCACCGGAGAAGTAATCATGATTACAGGAGATAAACCACGTAAGCCCATGAAGTTCATATCAGTAATGAAAGTTGCTAGTTATGAACGAAAGCAAGGAATAGTGTATATGATTTCGGTAATCATTAGCACTAAGGGTAAAGAACTTAAGGAAATTCCTGTAGTTTCAGAATACCCAGATATATTTCCCGAAGAGTTACCAGGGTTACCACCTGATAGGGAAGTAGAATTTAGAATTCATCTAATTCCAGGAACTATACCGATAGCCAAGGCACCTTATCGGTTAGCACCCACAGAAATGTTAGAACTGAAAAAGCAATTAGATGAATTACTAAGTAAAGGTTTCATACAACCTAGTTCATCCCCTTGGGGAGCACCCGTATTGTTTGTTAAGAAAAAGGATGGATCAATGAGAATGTGTATTGATTATAGAGAATTGAATAAAGTTACAATTAAGAATCGATACCCATTACCTAGGATTGATGATCTTTTCGATCAACTTCAAGGGGCTAGATATTTTTCTAAGATAGATTTACGCTCCGGATATCATCAATTGAAGGTACAAGAAGAGGACGTACCTAAGACTGCTTTCAGAACTAGGTATGGTCATTATGAGTTTACAGTCATGCCCTTCGGATTAACAAATGCACCTGCAGCATTCATGGACATGATGAATAGGATCTGTAAACCGTATTTGGATAAATTTGTAATTGTCTTCATAGATGATATACTTATTTATTCAAAAAGTCAGGACGAACATTGTCAGCACTTGCATGCACTCTTAACTTTGTTAAGAAAAGAAAAGCTTTATGCCAAATTCTCGAAGTGTGAATTTTGGCTACAAGAAGTACAATTCTTAGGCCATATGGTAAATCACGAAGGTATTTATGTAGACCCTGCTAAGATAAAGGCGATTACCAATTGGAAGGTTCCACAAACTGCAATGGAAATTAGAAGTTTTATAGGTTTAGCGGGCTACTATAGACGGTTTATTAAGGATTTTTCCAAGATAGCTGTACCATTAACTAAGCTAACCTGTAAATCAGTTAAGTTTGATTGGGGACCTAAACAAGAAGAAGCCTTTAGAATCTTGAAACAGAAATTAACCAATGCTCCAATCTTAGCCTTACCAGAAGGAACAGAAGATTTTGAAGTATATTGTGATGCTTCAAAACTAGGATTTGGATGTGTGCTGATGCAACGCAAAAAGGTAATTGCATATGCCTCAAGACAATTGAAAAAGCACGAAGAAAACTATACGACTCATGATTTAGAATTAGGAGCCGTAATTTTTGCCCTGAAAATCTGGAGACATTATCTGTACGGAAGTAATTTTACTGTCTATACAGATCACAAAAGTCTAAGATATATATTTGGGCAAAAAGAGTTAAACATGAGACAAAGAAGATGGATGGAAATCTTAAGTGACTACGACTGTGATATTCAATATCACGAAGGAAAGGCAAATGTAGTTGCAGATGCCTTAAGTCGTAAGTATCATGAGAAGCAACGACGGGTTCGTGCTCTCAGATTAAATCTATAGTTAGATTTAATGGAACAACTGAAGCATTTCCAAGAAACAGCAATAGAGGATGTTGCTGAAGGAATGAAAGGACGAATAAAAGAATTAGAACAAGGAGTTGATGGAATTTGGAGATTCCATAAAAGCAGAATTTGGGTACCAAAACAGGGAGAATTGAGAAATAAAATCTTAGAGGAAGCTCATAAATCTAGGTATACCATACACCCTGGAAATGATAAAATGTACCAAGATTTAAGAAATAATTTCTGGTGGATATGCATGAAGAAGGATATAGCTAGATATGTTTCTAAGTGTATTACTTGTTCACAAGTTAAGGCAGAACACCAGAAACCTTCAGGTCTACTACAACAGTTAGAAATGCCTATATGGAAATGGGAACTCATAACAATGGATTTGTTACTAAGTTACCCAAAACCAGAAAATGTAATGATGCGATTTGGGTAATTGTGGATCGACTAACCAAATCTGCTCATTTTCTACCTATGAAAGAAACCTTTAGCATGGAAAGACTGGCAAAGTTGTATGTAGATAAAGTAGTATCTCTACATGGAGTTCCACTCTCCATTGTATCAGATAGAGATAGTCGTTTCACTTCTCATTTCTGGAAAAGTTTCCAAGAAGCAATGGGAACTCGACTAAATCTAAGTACTGCATATCATCCTCAAACAGACGGACAAAGTGAAAGGACAATCCAAACTCTAGAAGACATGCTCCGAGCATGTGTAATAGATTTTGGTGGAAATTGGGACGATCACTTACCTTTGATCGAATTCTCCTATAACAATAGTTATCATTCAAGTATTGAAACTGCCCCATTTGAAGCACTGTATGGAAGAAAGTGCAGAACTCCAATATGTTGGACAGAAATAGGAGAAAGTCAATTGTCAGGTCCCGAGATAGTGCAAGAAACTACTGATAAGATTACTCAAATCAAGGAAAGGCTGAAGACGGCTCGTGATCGCCAGAAGAGTTATGCAGACAATAGATGTAAGCCGTTAGAATTCCAAGTTGGAGACAGAGTACTGTTGAAAGTTTCTCCTTGGAAAGGAGTGGTTAGATTTGGTAAGAAAGGAAAGCTAAGTCCAAGATACGTAGGACCATTTCCAGTAATCCAATGTATACGACCAGTTGCTTATCGTTTAAAACTACCAGAGGAATTAGCTGGAATACATGATGTATTTCATGTATCCAATCTCAAGAAATGTCTAGCAGACAAATCTCTGGTAGTACCTCTCCAAGATATAGAGGTAAACGAAAAGTTAAAATTTGTTGAGAAACCTCTTCAAATAGAAGACAGAAAAGTGAAGTTTCTCAAGCACAAACGACTAGTGCTAGTTAAAGTCAAGTAGGATTCAAAACGAGGACCCGAATACACTTGGGAGCTGGAATCAGAAATGAAGCGAAAGTATCCTCAATTATTCCAGTAAATCTCGAGAACGAGATTTTTATTAAGGTGGGGAGAATGTAACAACTCTCATCAAAAGTCATATTTATTAAATTAATTTGTCCAATAGGAAACCCTAATTGAGACACCCAAGTGATTCTGTACAAACCCTAAAATTTTCAGAACAATCAGAATCAGGATCAAGGCCCCTAAAACTCAGGGGGGTAAACCCTAGTAACGATTATCCATATAAAACTCTGTCAAATTCGAATTTTACGATTTTATCAACTCAGCAAGGCTAGGCAAGGACGTGGCTGACCTACGGTGAAATCGTGTCCCTTGCGCACCGCAAGGATTTAGGCTTACGGTGCGCAAGCCTGGTCAAATTTTGGGTATAAATAGAGGGCCTTGGGACTCGACTTCTGAAGTTAAAACGACGTAAAACTTCGCTACATGCACTGAGATACGTTCTGTTTACCACAATTAACACACACGGATAATACAGGGTAATAACTCGATCGCTGCTACGATTCAATGTCCGATCGATTAAACTATCCAATGGATGTTTAAGTGCTGCCCACATTAGGGTTTATGCTTTGTCATTCGTCGTTAATTCGATGGATGTTTAAGTATCGCACTTTGTCATTCGTTGTGAAGGTTTTAATCTCGTGAGTTATCGTAAATGCTGTATTAAGTTACTAACCGAATTGTGTGCTTGTTACTAATTTAGGTTAAAAGGCTAATCAGTAGGCTAGGCTCTGCTCAAATTAAATTTGCAATGTGAGTCATTCTCTTTTTATCAAATCTGTTTACAAAAAGTATGTTTATTTTCAAGATTATAATTACAGTGATTAAGTATATGTAGTCACCAAATTACAGCCGGTATGTGGGGTATTGTGCACATTACTGTTTTTATCACTTTAGGTGGGCGAACCTAATTAATGATACTCGTTACTATTGGGTGAACGGACTCAATAGTAATATGACCACAGTCACCGAAACGAGTCGGTGACAAATACTGTGGGTAGTTGGTTGAAATAAAAATTGTAATCTCTCTTAACACTGTAAATTATAACAAATGAGTCGTTTTAGTAAAAAGAATGATTCACTCAGTATTTCCCGCTGACAAAACCTTTTTCAAACATGTTTCAGGTGATCTGTTGTGATCCAGGAAAAGTGCCGAGAAGCACTACAAGCTTAAGGAAGTGGCTCAGTATAAAATAAAGAAACATGTTTTGTAAAATAAAAGATTTCTTCGTGAAATCTCAAGATTGTAAATTACCGGGTTTTATCCCGAGTTGTGAAATAAAATAATCGGGAAATATTTCAGTTTTAAAAGATCATGATGATAAACTTCCGCTGTTAATTAAATACCACGGGATTTCTGTCCCGCGGCTCTTGAAACGGGTCAAACCGGGTCGGGGGCCGTGACACTGTCGAACCATGCGCGAGCAGCCCCCGTGAAAGTTTGGATAAACAAATGGCACCACATAGGCATATTCCATCCTCCTATGCAACCGACGCATGTGAATACTCTGACATGATCATCTGGGTCGGTTAAACCATTAAACTTCCCGACTGTTAGGGGCAATTTCTCTCTTGATAGCGGCGCTAGAGCAATCTTTGGGATGAACTTTGAATGTTCTGCAGCTTCAGCTGGTCGATATGCGAGGCGGAAGTCTCGCTCTGCCTCCTCACTGTATCCGACGTGTTGCCTCGGCTTGTAATATTCATGGTTCCTTTGTAAACGATTGAAGACTGAAGACCCCTCATCATCTTCCCAAGTTGGGTCGTTTGGGTCTGTGTCATCCCATTCATTGTTCAAATTGTGCGGCTCGAGTCGGCTCTGAACTGGACCTCTTTGAATGTTGGACGGATAGTCATAATAACTTTCTGTCTCTCCCTGTGTGTCGCGCGTGTGATGCACGCTCGGTCGTCTCTGGAGAGGAGGCCTGTTGATTCTTCCTTGGAGGTTTTGCTGTGGGGGTATCTGGCGCGCCCCTGGCTCAGACCCAAAGGTGTGACTAAAGATGGTTCTGCTTGCAAAACCGTTTGCTGTGCGCTCAAAGACTGGTATGCAGCATTGATGGTAGCGATTTGTTTGGCGTACCAAGAAGCTGGAGTTTCGCCTTCTGGTAGCCCTAATAGCGCCAAAATGTGCTGAGGTGGAGGTGGATTTGAGGGTCCAGCACCATTGTTTCCTGGGGATACCGTCTGAGTGATGCGAGTGATGCTCGCGCGGGGTCCCCCAGTGTTGGTTACTTCGATTTCCCCGATCTCTTCTACATGTTGAGCTTGGACGTTTTGAATGTCCTCCCCCAACACTGCATTGGTGTTTGTTCCAAAACCGAATTCAGGAACGACTCCTTGACCAGCCATGATCGAAGGAAAAACTTGGAAAACTCAGAAAAGAAGATGAAAGTGACTTGCAAAAAACTGGTGGGCGCCAATGAAGAAACACGTAACTAATTCTAGGAGTTGATTAGTTTGGTTTATGTTCCTATCATAATGGTTAATCTTCTTTCGGCTTTCTGAGCTTCCTAATGATCCGCTAATCCTGCAAAACATAACACCGTTACTCGTTAAGAGGGGAATATGGGGGTTTCCCTCTTAACCGGGCTCCGGCGTGAGAATAAGCGACTGTTTTGAGGAGATAAGTATGTATTAAGAGTGAGAGTAGAGGGAATGGAATGTTTAACCTGTGAAGTGAGGTCTCTATTTATAGCCGGAGAGGTGTAAGAGGGTGTGGGCTGATGGGCCTTGGGCCGGAAGGCGACAACATAGGGGATATGCTCCTTGTCTCACTGGTGTCGACCGTTAATGGCTTCTAGAAGTTCTCCGGTGCTGGCGCACCGTGATTGGAGCCACGAGTCACTGTTGTCGGCCTGGCCGTCATTCTGCCATCAGCAGGTAAGTGGAGATCGTGGGGCAGGTGTCTCTGCCCTGTGATTGGTGCCACGTAGGCGTCCTTCAGTACTTCTTGTCTCCTGCATGTCAGACGATTATGGAGCACGATTGAGCAGAACCTGGAGGACGCGGATTGGCCCTTTTCTTCTGCCATTTGTACCTTGTGTTCCTTCTGACGTAGCCCTGCGCCATAGACCTGCGCGGCTCTTGCTGAGAACGTAACTAGCCCGCGCATGGTATGGGTGGTTGAAGACTCCTATACAGAATGCTAAGTGTTGAATGTGGTGCTTTCTTTTGTTGAGACCTCGCGCTAGATCAATACATGACAATGTAACGCGCGCGAGGTTGGCAATAAACAAGTTGATGAATAAGGAGTATGATCCTGCGCGCGACGTGAATGAGGTCTGCGCGGCCTTTTTAGGACCATACCCCTTCACATATCTAGTCGTATCCATTAGAAAAGCATAAACCATATGATATATTCTATTTTTAAAATAAATGTAACACTATAATTTTCAGTTTATATTATATTTCTGAAATTAAATTATAACTATGTAAAGATAAAACTACAACGATGTGCGCATATATATATATATATATATATATATATAGGATTAGGTTCAAACGTGAACAAAATCCCAAGAGTGAACTGCGTGAACTGATCTGGGCCCTTGATTTTTATGATCTTGAGATTAAAGTGAGTGGCATGATGGTAATTATTTGGTTAATTTTTTCCATTTAATTAAATACAAAAAGGGTATATGTGTAATTTCAATCTTAAATTGATTGCATAAATCTCTCACAAATCAAGTAATCAATTATCCTCTTAAATTGATTGCATAAATCTCTCACAAATCAAATCAAGGATTAGGAAAGATGTAACTTAATTCAATTATTAAAATAATTATTTGTTTAAATGCGATGTACACATGTGTATTCTGATTTTGCCCTCTTTTTAATGCGATGTACACATGTGTATATCGTCTGTTTTTGTGATATCTCAGAATTTTTTTTGTATTGAATGTTGATGTACACCTGTGAATTACTGTACACATATGTACAATGCTAAGTACACATGTGTACTGTTCTATTTATATCCAAGTACACATGTGTATACCGTTGAAATATGAAGGTTACGTGGATCTTAAAAATCAAAATTTGAATTCTGGTGATGAAATCTGAAATAAAAATTAAAATTGAAATCTGGTGCTTTGTTGTTTGTTTTGATAATTATCTTATTAATAAATAAACATAATGTGGATAATGAATTTAAATTAGGAAAGATGTAACTTAATTCAATTATTAAAATAATGATTTAAATCTAATTTTTTTATATAATTACAATCATATCCTTAACAACTAAAAAGGAAATCAAGGGTCCATATCTGTTCACGCAGTTCACTCTTGGGAGGTTGTTCACGCTGGAACCCCTACCCTATATATATAGGGGAGGGTTCATTGGGGAACACTAAAAAAGTGGGGAACGGGGGAACACTTTTAAAAATTATACTTAACATGTTAAAAAAAATATTTTTCTAAATTTTTTTCGGCGCTTTTTCTTATAAATACAAGTAGAAACATTTTTGATAAAAAAAATCAAAAACTAAAAATATAAAAAAAATGTTTAAAATACAGTTATATCTTATAGAATTAACTTAACATGTTAAAAATAATTTTTTTTAAAAACTTTTTCAGCGCTTTTCTTTATAAAAAGGAGGAGAAACTAGTCGAGTAAAAAAAAAATTTCTAAAAATTTTTTTTTTAGCCTTTTTTAATTGTTTTTTTTAATATTTTTAGTTTTTGATTTTTTTTATTAAAAATGCTTATACAAGTATATATAAGGAGAAGCGCCGAAAAAGATGTTTAAAAATTTATTTTTAACATGTTAAGTTAAATTTTTAAGAGTGTTCCCCGGTTCTCCACTTTTTTAGTGTTCCCCAATGAACCTCACACTATATATATATATATATATATATATAAAGGGAGGGTTCATTGGGAAACACTAACAAAGTGGGGAACCGAAGAACACTCTTAAAAATTCAACTTTTAAAACTCACACTGTATATATATATATATATATATATAGGGTAAGGTTCATTTGAGAACCACATTTATTGTGTGAACCATGAGGACCAATGTGAACACACAAAAAAACCTAACCCCCCCTTCAAGCTAAAATGCTAAAAACTAAATCCTCAAAAAAACCTAAAAAAATCTAAAAACACAAAAATATATATATATATTTTTTAATACTTTTTACATTAAAATCGCTACTTTTAGTAGCCAAATTTTTTTTTGTAATGAAATATAGCGATTTTTTTTATAAAAAATAATAATTTTTTTTTTGTGTTTTTTAGCTATTTTTAGGTTTTTTTTGTTGTGTTCACATTGGTTCTCATGGGTTTTCGCAATAAAGGGGGGTTTTAACGGTTCCTTCTCCTATATATATAAAGTTTATAAAAACTTTTCGGGCCCTTTAAAAATTTGAGTGTTAGGCAACCACACGAGTTAACCAGCCCAATTGTCAATCTACAATTTCTTTATCTGTTTAGTTTTTAACTTTGTTAATACAAACTTAGTATTCAATCCCCCGTCAGAAGACTAGCGTCAGGAGCTACTCTAACTTTTATATAACTATACTCAATAATATAGTTAATTAACTAAGCTTATTTACATAGGGATCATTTTTATGTTAGTTTATGATTAATATCATCACCATCTTCTTATATATATATATATATATATCTTTTTTGGTTTACTTAATTATGTAGCTTTTTTATAAATAAGTGTTATCATTTTCAGATTTTCATTGGATTCTAGGATATGCATAAATCCACATATCACTGAAATCCTAATAATAGTTATTGCCTTTTGAATTTGTATTTTATTTGTAGTGATGTATGTCTTTAAACAATGTTGACAGCTCAAGTCATTTTTGTAAGGTATGATTTCCTTTTCAAATTTCTATATCTTTAATTACAACAAATTGTAATACCATTAAAATATTCATATCTGCTCAATTATGAACTTCACTAACATTAATTTTCAATTCGAGATGTTATTTTTTATAGACAATTTAACTTACTTGAAGAAATATCCACTTCAGATACTACAAAAACAAATCATGCATATTTATTTTTTATTTTGATAAAAGAGTTAATTGCCATTTTAGTCCCTGAGTTTTGTCCAAATTTGCCATTTTAGTCCAAATAGTTTTTTTTTTTCGCCTCTGGGTCCCTTACTTTTCCCTTTTATTGCCATTTTGATCACATACCCTAACTCCATCCAAAAACCCCATTTTTAACCAGGGGTATTTTAGGGATTTTCATTTTAAATCTTTTCAATTGCCATTTTGATCCAATTCTAAGAAATAAAAAAAATCAAAAAAATTCTAAAAAAAATTAATAAAAATAAAAAAAAATCTAAAATCAAGAAAATTCTAAAAAATAAAAAAAAATCATAAAAATAAAAAAATAAAAAAATCTAAAAATAAAAAATATTCTAAAAAATCATAAAAATTCTAAAAAATCATAAGAATTTTAAAAAATCAAAAAAATTCTAAAAAATAAAAAAAAATCTGAAAAATAAAAAAAAAATCTGCAATGATTCTGCAACAGAATTACAACAAATGAAGTAAAAACTAGCGGATGTCGTTGTTATACAGATTCTGCAAATAGACGTCAAATCTGATCCGTGATTAACAGTCTTTAATTCTGCGCAGATTCACAACAAACGAACACTGTTTCAGCGAATGCAGATTCTGCAAGTATTCTTTAATTCTGCAGTGCAAACCAACTTCAGCAAATGAATCGACTTCAGCGAACGGACTCGAATTAATTATGCGAATGGAGTCTTTTCTGAGTTTATCGAATGGACTGATAACAACCAGCTGATTCAGATATGCCGATAATTTTCAAATCTAGGTTCGCAACCGAATAGATAAAAACTTGAAAATATATTCGTGACCACTCATTCACTCAACAAAATAGATAAAACTTGAAAATACATTCGTCTCGACGAGGAATATATCGTTAATTTTTGAATTTGAAACTTTAAAATATGTTTGTTTGAGTTTTTAGATTTTTTTATTTTTTAGAATTTTTTTTATTTTTTAGAATTTTTATGATTTTTTAGAATTTTTATGATTTTTTAGAATTTTTTGGAATTTTTTTATTTTTTTGATTTTTTATGATTTTTTTGATTTTTAGAATTTTTTTGATTTTTAGAATTTTTTATTTTTATGATTTTTTTAGAATTTTTTAGATTTTTTAGATTTTTTTGGCTTTTTTAGAATTTTTTTGATTTTTAGAATTTTATTTTGATTTTTATGATTTTTTAGAATTTTTTTGATTTTTTAGAATTTTTTGGATTTTAGAATATTTTTAATTTTTTAGAATTTTTTTGATTTTTTAGAATTGGATCAAAATGGCAATTGAAAAGATTTAAAATGAAAATCCCTAAAATACCCCTGGTTAAAAATGGGGTTTTTGGATGGAGTTAGGTTATGTGATCAAAATGGCAACAAAAGGGAAAAGTCAGGGACCCAAAGGCGAAAAAAAAACTATTTGGACTAAAATCGCAAATTTGGACAAACCTCAGGGACTAAAATGGCAATTAACTCTTGATAAAAAGACAAAACATCTATTTCAAACCAAAAACAGATTTTAACAACTCTTTTTACAATCTTAATATATTGTGCTAATTTGTGAAAAGAACCTACCACCAAGAAGGCCATGATTATTATAAAAAGTGAAAACAGTGAATACAGGTGCTTTTTGTTCACTCAAATCACTGAATTAGCAACTATTCGATAGAACTAGATGACAAATTACAGGATTTTTTGAGAAACAGAATCTAAAGACAATTGAATTACTGAGTTAAGGCCATGTCAAGTCATAACCCCCTTTGTGGGCGTTATGCGACACGTGGCGCGCCACGTGTGCGGGTGGGCGTTATGCATTTAAGCCCGTAGTCATAAAGCCCCTACCCATCATTACCTAATTCATAATTTTCAATTTTATTTATTAATTATAAAAAACCTTGCTTTATTTTGATTGGTTAGAATTTGAAAAGCAAACCCAATAACGGCGTGATATCTATAGCGCTTCCTATTTTTTTTTGCCTTATAACCCCGCCCGTAGTGGTGTTCGGGGGGTTATGGGGGGTTATGAGAGAAAATGGCGCCCCACTACGTTCAGTCTAATAACCAACTTATTGTATTGAGTAACATTTAACTAATTACAGCTGGATTTTCGATTTACCGCATGATTTATGATTCATGACTACTAACTTTTCGTGGCGTATGTAAACTTTTGCCATCACCATAACTTCACAATTGACTTAGGAACCCCATCCACGCCATGCAACTTCCTCAAGAAGTCATCAACGTTATCCCCTAATACAAACCCGATGACTAGGAGTTCTTCGTTTACACCCGCTATCTGTAGGCTTTCACGGTTGAAGCGGGTTATGTAGTTCTCTACTGACCCGCCTTCTCAACTTTGGATGTGAAGAACTTCATTTTGTCTTTGGTGTACCACCTCTTGTCGTGTTTCTTGCAAATGTTGGTTATAGGCTTGGGCGAATTTGGTTGCGGCACGCTTATTTTTATATACGTTTAGATATAATTTTATTCAAAATCAAACCGCCGTAACACACACATAAAACACTCATTTATATGAATATTTGTTCCATTTGTCCTTAAAAGGTAAAAGCTTCCCCAATTTTTCAAAGCCGTAAGGGGTAGTTATTTTACAAAATCAATATCAAAAAGAATATTACACTTATTATTATTAAAGTACAATATTAAAAAGAAATATTTAGGAGTTTATATTTACATGTATTAAAACTAAAAAATAAAAAATCGACACATATAACTTTACCATTTACATATGTGTAAAAAAGTAAAATTAATTTAGAGGGAAATAATTTAGTTGAAGAGAAAATTCCTTTTTAGTGTTATATTTTAATAATAATTAATAATGGTAGTTTTGAAAAAAAAAATGATTGATTTTTTCACAAGTTTCTTGTTTTCACTATATTTAGAGTTTTTAAGATAACCGTCCCCTATGCAACACCTGGATCTTGAACACAAAATATTGTTTCAAACATTATGGTGTTTAAAGCATTAAAATAGATTAGAAATGATGTAGAAGACGGTTCAGTATTCTAGTTCTAGATTAAATAGAAGTTGGAAATGTTGATTTACAATGTTGTAAGCGAATGAACGTTAGTGAACAGTTTGTAATTGTTTGACAGGAAATTCGTTTGTTTAAAAAATAAACGAGTACGAACAAGAAATTTTGTTCATTTAGTTAAATGAACGAACATTAACAGAGGTGTGTTCACTCATTTATGTTCGTGAACATTTGGTAACGTGTTCGTTTGTGTGCGATAGTTCAGTTTTTTTTTCATTTTATTTAAATACTTTTAAAATTCTTACAAATTAAATATTTAATAAATATAAGTGTATTGTACTTTATTTAAATTACTTAATAAATATTAGGTTAGTATATTATGGGTGGATCTACTTAGTGATTGTGGTGATAAAATATATGGATTTTATTCCATATATAATGATTGTTCCATTTCATGAACGCTTAGTTGTGTTCATGAACGTTCATTTGTGCTTATTTGTGTTTATGAATGTTCGTTACTTAAAATTAACGAATGAATACAAACATGAACATATATGTTCATTTCCTTATTGAACAAACATAAAATATCGTTCGGTGTCTGTTCATAAACAGTTTGTTAAGACATTTACTTTAAACACAAACAAAGCTATGTTCAAGTTCATTCGATTCGTTTACAACCACGATCATTTATTCATGTAGTTATTAGCCACTTCCATGGTGTGACCAAGTAGACCATGGGTAAGTGGCTAAAAGCTACATAAACATGATTGTGTTTTGACATGAAATAGTGTCACGTAGCTATGTAACCAAAAAACACATGAATCATGTGGGTGGTGCAATTATTCAGAATGTTTTGTTTTCACATGTTTCAATAGAACTTATATTTCTAATAAAATTAATTAATGAAAATTGATTAAAATGATTGTTAGGGGATGGTTTTCCAATAATCAGTGATCCTCATTTACTGTTGGGCTTAGTGATCCTCAATTATGTCTGAATTAGTGATCCTCAGAAAGTATTGTAGGATCAGGATCATGGATCATCATAAGGATCCTTATACTAACGATTGTCTACTTTGAATATGATGTTGTTTTGCAGGAGTACGAGCTTGGACTTGGTCTTGGCGATATTCCTGGAGCATATTCCATATTTATTCCGCACGTGCATGGCTGAAATGGACGTTGTGGAGGTCGTGGAGGACTTGCACCAAATGCGGAATGTTTGTTAGCTTAGATATTTTCCATTTTTAAAAGGGGATAGTGAGCTAAATAGAAACACTTGGTTATTTTTAGCTTAACACACACACTCGCAACTGCTCTGACCAGCTCTTGACAATTCACCTGGCGATTACACACATTTTTGCACATTATACTATAGTGATCCTTGTAACTAGCTCGCTATCATCCGAAGTTGTAACACATTTCATGTTTAATCTGAGTTGGTGATCGGTAGTTTCCATCACCCGAGGTTTTTTATGCCGGAGATCATTCATTGATCAAGGGCTTTTTCCTCGTATAAATCTTTGTGTCACTTGTTCATTACATTTCTGAGTGATCCTTAGTATTGTTCATTGATTCAAGCATCACACATCACAACAGAAAGTTTGGTTGCATTATCATTGCTTGATTTTTGACCAAAACAGTTTGGCGCCCACCGTGGGGCAATTGGTGCTTCGTTCTTAAGAAATTATTATTCTGGTGATCATTTCGGTTCGTTACAACCAAGCAGATGGCTTCCTCAACAAAGAACACATCAAGTTCTATGCCGGCAATCAGTTCTTCACAAGGCGTTCCTCCTTTGCCTCCACCACCTTCTGGATCCCAGAAGAATGCTGAAAATGCTGCGAAGAGACAACCCCCCATTTTCCAAAAACCACCAACTTCTTCTGTTTCCACTAATCCTACTACTAATGATCTTTTTAATCTGATTTTGCAGATGAGGGATCGCATGCAAGAGCAGGACAAAACCAATGAACGGATCCTCCAAGAGATTGGTGATATCAAGAAACAGAAGAAATCAGTGGAGGAACACTCTCCTCTGATGCCAAGGTCATTGAATTTTGACACTCCAGTTGTAACTACCCTACAATCGGCAGTTCCAGGCATCCAGTATCAAAGTGGTCCATCAGAAAGACGTTATAGAACAACAACTATGAGTCAGGCATTTGGCTCTTACTTCCAGCCTCAAGGATCCTCTTCTCAACCATCGGGATCCTCTTCTCAGCATCAGGGATTCTACTTCAGCTCAGGGGATATTTGGGAATGCATCCGCTTCAAGGATCCTCTGCGGCTTCAGGATCCTCCATGGCTCCAGGATCCCTCCAGCTTCAAGGATCCTCCATGGCTCCAGGACCCTCCCAGTTTCTAGGATCCTCTCTGCCCCAAGGATCCTTTCAGGTTCAAGGATCATCTCAGCTTCAAGGATCCAACATCTTTCAGGATCAGGGATTCTCAAGAAGTATGCAACCCCCGAGCACCGATGTTTATCAAGGAGACTTCATACCAATGCAGACCATTGCTTCATCTGGTCCTTCGATCATACCAGAATCCCGTCAATATGGATTCACATCCGCAATTCCAAACATGAATCCTCCGGGAGGTAACATTTTTAATAATTCATATAACACTAACCATGGCTCAATGCAGGATACAGGTATCAATCAGGCTATGGCTAGAGAATTACAGAAGCTTAAGGATATGATATCCAGTGTACCAGGAGTGGTTAAACCCATTCCTGAAATTGCAGATGGTAGCCATAGGATATCTCGTTTTGCACCACCCTTATGTGATGCTGAGATACCCAAAAGGTTCCAGATACCATCTATGAAGCTGTATGATGGTTCAACAGATCCAGAAGAGCATGTAGCTCAGTACAGGGAGAGGATGGAGATTAATCCAATTCCTGAGAGGTTAAAAGAAGCATGTCTATGCAAGGGATTTGGATCCACACTCACAGGATCTGCTCTTAAATGGCTGCTAAGTCTTCCCCTTACTCTATTACTTTATTTACTAATCTAGTTAATTTGTTTAATAGTAAATTCTCTTGTAGTAGAAAGTTTGAACGATTAACTAGTGATCTATATAGGGTAACACAAGGTCAAAATGAATCACTTAGAGACTACATCACTAAGTTTAGTAAAGAATCCTTAGATATTCCTAACTTGGATATTGCTACGGCTGTAGAAGCCTTTAAAATGGGATTGCTTAGGGATTCACCATTCTATGATGATCTTGTTATGACCCCTTGCAGGAATCTTGATGAAGTAAGAACCAGGGTGTAACACCCGTCTAATTTTACATGATTTTAATAATAGATTATACCATTTCAAATAAAATATTGGTTAAGTAACATAACTTTCATTAAAGAAGTTCATAAGTAGCATCAACCTTAGTCAACAAACGACTAAGTTAAAACGTTTCAAAAGTTGTTTAGAAATTGTTTATAACCCATACACAAAGTCTATTAAAGATTTAAAACATTGCGGAAGCTTCAAAATGTAGTGTTCGGTTCTTCATCATATGCTTGATCGCCATCCGTAAGTTCACCAACGTCACCTAATGTCAAAACCACATCAAGGGTTAGTTTTGACAATAATAAAACACGCATAATTGAAATCTAGCATCAAAATAATTCAAAACAATTAAAATTTCCGGAACAGGGTCGCTCGCGCCCCGCGAGAGGTGTTACGCGGGCCGCGAGAACCCTTCGCGTGCCGCGACGCCTGCCGGGTTTTCTTCCGCGTGGCGCGGGGGGACAGGTTTTCCAGCAGCTTATGTTTATTGAGCTGCATTTTCTGCCAGCTCCGGAAAACTCAGATTTCAACTTCAAATGTGCATATCTTTTGACTCGTAAGTCCGTTTTAGGTGATTCTTTTTCCTATACGTCTGTAAATTCATTACCGACGTGCCTATTATGATTATCATACCGAAAATTTTATTTACGGACCGAAAGACCATATGTCATTATGTAATTATTCGACCCATTCTAACCTTACTCATTTTACTACCATTTAATTAATAAACCTATGGCGCCTTATGCCCAACATCCGGGGCTTATTATCACCCGCATTTATTACCAATTTCATGGTTTAATGCCTTTGTGATTATTATCGCCATTATCGACTACTAGAACGTTTACAACTACAATTTTCACAACTAATAGACCCGTTGGCTCATCTTATGGAACCATCCACTTATGATGACTACCAATTGGTTCGTTGACTATACTAAGTCTATTAATTCACATTCCAACCATAATCAATATAAATTCAACGCAGATTTCGATTCAACAATAAGATTTACAAAACTTATCAACAACTTGCTTAATGTAACCAATCAAGTTACGTACCTTCAAAGTAGGCCTTTCAAACGTGGTTCGCCACCCGCTTGTCCGCTTGACGCTCCTGCACCCGTTCCTATAGAGTTCATTTATGATATGTTTAGAACTCTCTTTAAATCATAATTCGCATAATACACCAAACATTATGATTATGCGTTTAAACTTGGAACTTCAGTTTTAAGCCTTCATAGAGGCATTTCAACAAACACTTCATGGGCAGATTTTTACATGATTAAACATCAAATCTCTAGTTTATCATTTAGCCCTAATTTCACATCATTCAACCTTTTTACATGATTGATAACTTCTAATTTTCTGGAATCACTTCAAAATTGCCAAATTACACTAGATCAACAATCTATTTCCTTGTGTTCATCAAATTACACATAAACCACTAATCACCTACAATGGTGATCATAGTTTCCACTAAAATTTCACATGATTTCAGCTTGTGTTTGTCTAGGGTTTGTCCCTAGACACTATAGTTGTTCCTAAATCATCATAACATACACATGCAACCATAATTTCAGATTATCCCAATTTCATGAGAATTTCAAGTTAAGAGTTTTCATCAAATTTTACATACCTTGTAATCCTCTTGTGATGAGGATCAATAATCTATGCTTAAATTTCGATTTCAACTTGGATTGAACCTTCAATTTGCAGATTTAGTGAAGTTTTAGGGTTTTGAAGAGTGGGGATCGCCCCTGGCTATCTCCTGTACGACCAGACACCTTCAAATGGTGTTTGGTTTTTGATTTTTATTAAAATTAACAATATAGTTTCGATTCTTACAACTTTGGCCCTTCCACTTTGTTCAACTTATAGTTTAGTTGTTTTAACCCTATTTATAAGCTATTTCTAGACTTGTAACTAACTAGGTTAAAATTCCTAGTTAGTAAATTCTCATTTATTATACTTTATAATTCTAATATAAAGTTTTATATTTTTCGGGGTGTTACAAGTCCCCCCCCCCTTAAAGAGGGTTTCGTCCCCGAAACCGAAGTACGTACCAAATAATGTAGGGTGGAGACGTCGCATCTCCTCTTCGGACTCCCACATAGTGTCCGAACCTTTCCTATGCTCCCATTTGACCTTGACTTGATTAATCACCTTGTTCCTTAAACTCTTCTCTTTACGATCTAAAATTGCAATTGGTTTTACTGCATAGTTGAGGCTGTTATCCACCTCGATATCATCGTAGTGGATACGAGCAGTTTCGTCTGCCAAACATTTTCGGAGATGTGACACGTGGAATGTGCTATGAATCCCATTCAACTCCTCGGGTAATTCGAGACGATAAGCTACTTTACCAACCCGTTCGGTGATTCTGAATGGCCCAATAAATGTCGGGCTTAGTTTCCCCCTTTTTCTGAATCTAATAATTCCCTTCCATGGGGAAACTTTTAGCATAACCATGTCGCCAACCTGAAATTCAATTGGCCTATTCCTTTTATCCGCATACGCCTTTTGCCTGTCTTGAGCCACTTTCAAGTGTGCCCGAACCATGTCGATTTTCTCATTCGTAGTTCGGATTATATCAGTAGGTGCTAGCCCTCGTGGACCCACTTCTCCCCAACATACTGGAGTTCGACATTTTCTGCCATATAACAGTTCATACGGGGCCATCTTAATGCTCGCGTGATAGCTATTGTTATATGAAAATTCGACCAAGGGTAGATAGACATCCCAACTACCCCCGAAGTCAATAATGCAATCCCGTAGCATATCTCCCAACGTTTGTATTATTCTTTCACTCTGCCCATCCGTTTGTGGATGGTAAGCAGTGCTAATGAACAATTTAGTTCCCATTTGTTCTTGAAATTCACGCCAAAAATTCGAAGTAAACCGAGTATCTCTGTCTGACACAATGGATATCGGTACCCCATGCCGTGCTATGATCTCATTGGTGTACACCTCCGACATCTTTTCGGATGTATAAGTCTCACGAATTGGAATGAAGTGAGCGCTTTTCGTCAATCTATCTACAACTACCCATATAGCATCAAACCCGCGGTTAGTTTTGGGCAATTTGGTCAACAAATCCATGGTGATTTGTTCCCATTTCCAAACCGGAATTTCCAACGGTTGAAGTTTACCGTATGGTTTTTGGTGCTCCGCCTTAACTTGTAAACATGTCAAGCATTTTTCTACGCACTTCACCACATCTCTTTTCATCCCGGGCCACCAATAGTTTTGCTTTAAATCATTGTACATTTTGGTCGCTCCCGGATGAATTGAATATCGGGATTTATGAGCTTCATCAAGTAGAAGCGCCTTCACCCCACAAGTATTTGGAACCCATATCCTCCCGAATCGAGTCTTCAATCCGTTATTCCCATCCGTCAAATCTTTCAACTGACCGATTATTCTTTCCTTCTTCCAATTCTCCTCTTTTACTGCTTCTAATTGCGCCTCTTGAATACGTTCAAGTATACCCGAGGTCACCACGAGCTGCATCGACCTTATTCGTATTGGGACATAGTCCGCTTTTCTGCTCAGAGCATCCGCTACCACATTTGCCTTTCCGGGTGGTAATGTATTTCACAGTCGAAATCTTTCACCGTTTCTAACCATCGCCGTTGTCGCATATTTAACTCCTTCTGATCGAAGAAGTATTTTAAGCTCTTGTTGTTTTGGTCAAAAATTACCGAAGTAATTAAGTGATCAAATTAGTTAAGTGAGGTAGTGTGCTAGAAATGAGTGTCGAAAATATGTTAATCAAGTTAATTTGTAAAAACAGTTTCAGGATACGGCTCAGGATATAGAGCTGTATCTATGATCAAATAATGAGCAAAAGTAAAGTAAACGACACGGGATGTACGAGGAAAGCCCTTGATCAATCTAGATCGTCGGCATAAAACCTCGGGAGCTGACAATCGCAGCTGCCTAGTTCTTCTATTGCTTCAAAAATCAGGATACAGTGCAAGATGTGGTACGGATCGACTAAGTGTTACAACGAAACTTGAATACAAGTGTGGTGTTTGCGATGAGCTAGAGAGTGTAAGTGTATGAGAGTGTTAGTGAAAAATCGTGTGTTCTAAGCTGATCCGCCCCCATCTATTTATAGTAAAGATAAAATAACAAACTAGCCTAAACTTGCGGGATCCACCGAATATTCCTTCTTCGAACGTTGTAGACCTGGTCTTTCGGGCTCAACGTCTCTTCCTCAACAAATTCGTCCGAGTCTTGAGGAGAAGAAGTCCTCTTGACCGTTAGCAAGTCTCAGCCCTTAACCTGCACGTGGTTAATTCAATAAGCCTCAGGATATCGCCCAAGATGTTAGCAATATCCTCTTCCAGCATACTGGTCACAAATGAACAAACATAGGCAGGATATTGGTCAGGATATAATTGTTAAGAAAATGACCCCTAACAATTGTCCCCAAATATATTGGTTGGTATACCAATCCAACGGATATATTTCAAAAATCTTATCCCACAACTCAAGGCATTTAAAACGAAGCGACGGTCAAGATCACATCGTAAGTTCCAACGCGTTTTTTACTCAATGGAGATCCACGATGCCCCTATATCTTCTCTTTTCTTGTTTGAAAAGCAGATATCTTCAACAGACCCTTCAGGTAATTCTCCATTTCTGATTTTCTTCCTGTCAATTTACTTCATCTTTCTAGCAATGGCCGCCGAGACCTTCACCCAGCAGAATCTTCTTAAAAATCCCGAGAAGGAGATCTGCGCTTTTGACAACGCAGACATTGCAGCTTTAAGAGCCTCCGGCGCTTTCCCTGACAGCACAGTCTTTAGGCCATTCGATCGGTCAATCCGATCGGATGTTTCTTCTACCGAATGGATCTGTTTTCCAGCATATCCTTTTTCACTAGGTCTTCGATACCCTTTTCCTGAATTCATGATGCAATTCTTTTGTATCACTGGCATCTCTTTTGCTCAAACCATGCCCATGGTTTGGAGAGTTTTGATTGTACTCAACCAAATCAAAAACCTCCATTGCTCTGACCTCTGCATCGAGGATTTACCTATTGCTTATCGCCTCCGATCCCACGGCTCTAGCCGGTTCTTGCTTTTTTCAACCTCTAGCAAACCCCTGATTCTCAAAGCCACAAAAAACGAAGACGGATGGCAACGCAAATTCTTCTTTGTCAAACGAGATTCCATTGCTGAGGGTGCCAACCTTCCGGTGGAGTGGTTAACCACCGGTAGGATCATAAATATCCTCATAGACGATTTGATTGTTATCCTCTATTAATATTCTTCTTTTTGACCTTTATGCAGTGAACTTCAAGGAAGTTGCTCCTCCTACCGCTGAGTCAGAAGAGCGAATCAATACCGTTTACCGGCTACCTGCAATAGACAGGACTTTTACCACACACGTTCCGAGTTCAAGTCAGTACTCATCATCCGAGATGTCTGGTAAGAATTCCTTTCAAAATAATTAGTCAAAACAATATAATGATAAAGAGTAAAACTTTTCCCTTTACGCAGCACCAGCTAAGATCCCTGAAGTGTTTGATCTTGACGAACTGGATAGTATTCTGACCAGATCCAGGTCAAGAAAGAACCTGGCTCCAAGACCACTGCTACATCCAAACCCAGCAGCTCCAAAGCCATCATCATTCCTAAACCTTCACCGGCTACCAAGCCCCGGAGTTCAAGTTCCCGCAAAAGGAAAGAACCCGATTCCCCTGTCATTTCTGACACCTTTCCTTATGAAAAGCACGGGTTCATTGAAGCCAGTGGTTTTATGACTTCTTTTCTTAACCAGGTTAGTATCTTCATATCATATCCTGCAATTTAGACTATTTTCAAAGATTTAATAATATTAATCCCTGTCCTCTTACCTTTGTAGGGTCTTGAGCGTTTGGTTCACTTATATCAAGAATCCTGCAAGCTTAACAAAACACTTGAATCTAAGCTAAAGGAAGCAGAAATCACAATCTCTGACCAAGGTATGATCGCGGCCGCCAAGTCTCGTCATTACGAGGAGAAATACAAAGCTATGACCCAGGAACACCAAGTTGCTCTCAACAAAGCTACTCTTCAAGCCCAGGCCGATCTGGAAGCTGCCCATGTGCAGTACGAACGGGATATGGTCAGTTACCGAGAAAGCCTCAAAAGTTCCGTCGTCATTTCTCTTCTCCAGGCTAGGTTGAAGATGGCTCACGAAGCCAAAACATTAGGCTTCGAATGCCCTTCTTGGGACGTTGGTGCTTGGGAGACCAAGCTGAAGAATCTTGGCGGTACCTCTTCCAAATCAACTGTCGATGAACCTTCTAAAGCAGTTGAAAAGGCAATCGATGCTGACAAGGATGCTGAGGCGGATCCCAAGATGGATGTTGCTGAAACCGCTATGGACCAAGAAGGCACTACCCCCTAGAGCTTATTTTCATTCGAACAATTTTATGTCTTTATGAACAATTTTCATTTCTGCCTCTAAACAATTTGATAACCGAAGGCGGATGGGTCCTGGGTTTCAGGATGAAACCTTCGGTTATCAACCAGTATTGATCGCTTTAAGAATAATTTCATCTTTTGACTTATTTTCTGTTACCTTGCATTACTTTGCATTACTTAGTCTTATTTTTGTAAAGATTTTGTATTGGTATCTTATAAAATATCCTGATCAGTATGCTCAGTAACATACTGCAAAAGCCTTGTATTAGATAGATCTTCCAAACGTTCCTTCAACTTTGTAAAAATTTCTTTTAGAAAGTAAAAAATAGTTTATCTTTTCAAAACCAAGTTTTGATAATATAGTTCCAAACCAATACTAGTTTCAAACATCCTAATCAAATATCCTTAAAAGGACTTTGAGGATATATATCAGGATACTTAACATAATGTCACCAAAAACCTAAACGATGGTTATAAAGGGAAGATCATACCAGAAATAGGACATAAACCTATTACCAAACTTCAATTCCTTTGCAACTCTTCCAGTGAAGATGTCCCCTGTGCAAGGTACTTAGTGCATTAATCGCAAACTTCATCCTTTTAGCTTTACACCACCACCTTGGAGGGAATGTCCCCTGTATACAATGCCTTCAAGTATCTTAGAAATCTACTTAATGTCAGTTTCCATTGCATAAGAGATTTTTTACGTCCCAAGGGTAAAACCCAAGGATGTACTGGAGATAAATCCCTTGTATCCTGGGGAAAATCCCAATTTTTCATGCGCTACAGGCGGGAGTGTATAAACTCCAAGACTTAGAAAGGTGAAAACCTTTAAACCTTAGAGAGTATGAAAATACCCTTTCGTGAGAGAGGGTGATCAATCCTCATATACCTTTAGGATTAAGGATATAGCCAACAGTAACGAAATTGTCAGCCACTTTTACATGGACTGGTCCCGCCACCTTGAACTATCCCTGAATAACTTGCGCTCCAGGCGGGGTGTTTAAACCCAATTCCGAAGAAAGGTGAATACCTTTAAACCTGTGAAGGAATCAGTATCCCTTAAACGTAAGAGAGGGGGCCAATCCTCTAATCTTCTGAGTTATCCTGAGTGCATATCCTGGAGCTATATCCTGGAACATATCTTGCAAAACAACTGTAAACTAAGGTGGGTGTTAGCTTGGCTAACACCCCTCCGATGCTTAAGTCAGTGTTGAGTTTCAAAAAATAAATTAAACCAAAATGTATTTAAAAAAGATAGAATTCATACCATTCTGAGTTAGAAATTGAATTCTAAACTCACTTGAAATAGAGCTTAAGGTGTATAGCATTCCAAGATCTCGGTTGCATATCCCCCTCCATATTCTTGAGTCTGTATGCTCCTTTCCCTGCTTCTGATTCAACTTCATATGGTCCTTCCTATTTTGGAGCTAACTTGCCATCGGCAGGATTAGTAGTATTTTGAAAAGCCTTTCTTAACACCCAATCTCCAACCTTAAATCTTCTGGTTCTAATATTCTTGTTATATGCCCTGGATATTCTCTGTTGATATGCTGCCATCCTTAGCCTTGCCGCATCTCTCTTTTCATCTATAGTGTCTAAATCCTGACTCAAGGCTTCAGGATTCTTCTCAGGATCACTTAAGACAGATCTTGCAGTAGGTATCGTCATTTCCGTTGGAATCATTGCTTCTGCTCCAAACACCAAGGAAAATGGGGTTTGGCCTGTTTCATTCTTTACCGTTGTCCTATCAGCCCATAAAACAAAGGGTAATTCTTCTGCCCATCTTCCTTTTTTGGCTCCAAGCCTTTTCTTTAAGTTATTGACAATTATCTTGTTTGAGGATTCTGCTTGTCCATTTGCTTGAGGATGTACCGGAGTAGATGTGATCATTTTGATTCCCCAACTCTTGCAAAAGTTAGTAGTCCTCTTACTTATGAACTGAGAACCATTGTCACAGATTATCTCAGCTGGTACTCCGAATCTGGTCAGGATATTCCTCTTTATGAAGGATACTACTTCTTGGTCTCTAACTAGAACAAATGCTTCAGCTTCAACCCACTTAGAGAAATAATCCGTCATTGCTAGCATGAAGACTTTTCCTCCCGGAGCTTTCGGTAGCTTTCCCACTATATCCATACCCCACTTCATAAATGGCCAAGGGGAAACAATAGGATACAATGGTTCAGCAGGTTGATGCAGTATGTTACTATGTCTTTGACATGAGTCACATCTTCGAGCATATTCTGCGGCATCTTTTCTCATTGTTGGCCAATAATATCCTATTCTTAATACTTTTGAGAATAACGACCTGCCCCCAGCATGGTTACCACAATCCCCTTCATGTATATCCTGAAGTACTTCCTTGGCTTCATGATCCTCCAAGCACCTCAAATACGGTCCTGCAAGAGATTTTTTGTATAAAATATTATCTATAATAGCGAATCGTGATACCTTCATCCTAAATGCCTTAGGATTTTCATTTCCAGGGATGTGTCCTTCTTTGAGATATTTCATGATTGGAGCCATCCAGGATTTAGGATCCTCTTCAAGATGTTCTACTCCAGGATCCTGAATACCAGCTACCTCTTTATCCTGAGGATTCGTTGCAGGATATAGGACATGTAGTATTGGTATTTGCGTCCCTTCAGGTATCTTGATCGATGATCCCAAATTTGCTAAGGCATCCGCTTCAGCATTATCCTCCCTTGGTACCTGTTTAAGTACAAAAACATCGAAATATCCTGCTAATTTTTTGAGAATATCGAGATATTCGATTAATTTCTCTCCCTTAACTGCATAGGATCCATTAAAATGGTTAGTAATTAACAAAGAGTCAACATATACTTGCAAATTTTTGATACTCATGCTCTTAGCCAACTCTAATCCTGCAATTAAAGCCTCATACTCTGCTTCATTATTAGTAGCAGGAAATTCACACCTAATAGCCTGGGGTAATATGTCCCCCTGTGGCGATTTTAGTAGTATTCCTAATCCTACTCCTCTTACATTAGATGCACCATCAGTATATAATGTCCAGGATCCTGAGGATTCTCCTAGCTGTTGAACTTCTAGATCTACCTCGTCCTGAATGTCACTACTAAAATCAGCCACAAAGTCAGCTAAAGCCTGAGACTTTATGGCATTCCTAGGTTCGTATACTAAATCATAAGCACTCAATTTTACTGACCACTTGGCCATCCTGCCTGACATTTCTGGTTTCCTAAGCACATTTTTGATAGGATAATTTGTTTTAACATGTATCCTATGTGTCTCGAAATAATGCCTAAGTTTCGTTGATGCCATAATTAATGCTAGTATCAATTTTTCTAAATGAGAATACCTAGTTTCAGCATCTAACAAACTTTTACTAACATAATAAACAGGATACTGCTGACCTTCATGGTCTTTTATAAGAACGGCACTTACAGCATTCCCTGATACAGCAAGGTACAGGGATAGTGGTTCACCATTTTCCGGGTTCATCAATAGAGGTGCGGTTGAGAGATACCGTTTCAAATCCTGCAGGGCTGCTTCATGCTTTTCCCCCCATTCGAATCTTTTGTTCTTCTTTAGGATATCATAGAAGTCTTTGCATTTCTCTGAGGATCTTGAGATAAATCTGTTTAGAGCTGCTACTCGGCCTGTTAATCTTTATACGTCCTTCATATTCGAGGGTGTTTTATATCCAGGATAGCTTTAATCTGCTCCGGGCTTGCCTCTATCCCCCTTTTCGTCACCATATACCCAAGAAACTTTCCTGCCCCCACTCCGAAATGGCATTTAGCAGGATTCAGCTTCATGTTGTATTGATCCAGGATATCAAATGCTCCCTTGATATCCTGGAGGTGATCCTCAGCCTTTTTAGATTTCACCACCATATCATCGATATATACTTCCATGGTGTCCCCCAGTTTGTCTTTGAACATCATGTTTACCAATCTTTGGTATGTTGCACCTGCATTTCTCAAACCAAAAGGCATAGCTGTATAACAATAAATACCTGTTGGTGTCATGAAGGCGGTATCCTCCTGGTCAGAAGGTTCCATTTGGATCTGTTGAAATCCTGAAGATGCGTCCATGAAGGTCAGCATTTCATGCCCAGCAGTGGCATCTACCATTGCATCAATGTGTGGAAGAGGAAATGGGTCTTTAGGACAAGCTTTGTTCAAGTCTGTGTAGTCTACACAAACTCTCCATTTCCCATTCTTCTTCTGTACTACAACCACGTTTGCTAGCCACCTTGGGAACTTAACCTCTCTGATCATTCTGGACTTTAATAATCTTTCAACTTCCTCCTGGATAATCGCGTTCCGCTCTGGAGCAAACTTCCTTCTTTTTTGTTGCACAGGCTTGAATGATTTATCAATTCCAAGCTTGTGAGTGATAATATCTTTGGATATGCCTGTCATATCCTCATGCTTCCATGCAAACGTAGACATCCTGCATTTCAAAAAGTTAATTAATTGTTCTTCAATATCCTGAGGGATATTGGTCCCAACGAGCACCGAAATATCGGGATTATCCTGGTCCAGGATAATTTTCTTCACATCCTGCTCCGGATCCTCCACGATATCCTGGGCCCGCGTCTTTAATTGCTATGCTGCACTAGGTTTGGTTGAGGATTTCATCGAGGATGAGTAGCATTCTTTCGCCTCTTGCTGATCACTATCAACTTTGACCACTCCCCAAGGGGTAGGTATCTTGATGCATTGGTGATATGTTGATGGCACGGCCTTCATATCGTGAATCCATGGTCTTCCCAGTATGATGTTATAGCAGGATAGAGAATCCATCACACAGAAACGTTGTATCGAGTTGACTCCTTCAACGTATACTGGCAACTTTATCTCTCCCACTGTGTTTCTAGCCTCTCCACTGAACCCCACAAGCACGGTAGACTTTGAAGTGATATCCATTGGAGATACATTCATTCTCTTCAGAGTTTCTAGTTGGATTATGTTGACGGAGCTGCCATTATCAACCAGTATCCTGCGTACAAAATGGTTAGCCACATATAACGTTATTACCAGAGCATCATGGTGAGGATCTTGGACAGTATCCCTGTCATCAGCATCAAAAGTGATCACTTTGTCAGTTGTGAGGGTAGTCATCCTGACAGGTTTGTTTCCCCTTTCGGCCTTGGCTTCCTTCGCATGTCTCTTTGCTGCCGAATACAAAGTTCCACAAATGTCGGATCCTCCCGAAATGAAGTTGATTATCTTGGCATCTGCGGGAGGTGATGCTGCTCGTTCAGGATCCTTCTCAGTATCCTGACCCTTATTCTTCTTTCTTCCTAAGAGATCTTTCAGATATCCCTTGCTTAGAAGATAGCTTATTTCTTTCCTTAGAGCAATGCAATCCTCAGTTACATGTCCGAAATCTTCGTGGAAAGCACACCATTTTGACTTATCTTTCCAGTCAGCCTTTTGTTGATTCTTTCGAGGCCACCTAGCCTTGTCTCCCAGACCCTGCATAGCATACATCAATTCAGGAATATTAACAGAAAAGCAATATTCGGACAACTCAGGATACTCTTCAGGATCCTCATCTTCAACAGCGTTCACTCTTTTGTTTTCATTTCTATTATACGGCTTAGGCCGATATGACTTGAACGAGGATTCTGACTTCCTATTAGTTGACTCATAAGTGTTGGATGAGTTCATCCTTTCTTGCATCTTTCTGTCATCTTCCAGACAGATATATCTCAAAGCCCTGTTACGAGCTTCGTCGAGATTCCTGCAGGGATTCATTACGAGATCCTGATAAAACTGAGAATCCTTTTGTAATCCCATCTTGAAAGCTTGCACAGCTGTTGCAACATCAAGATGTGGGATATCCAAGGATTCTCGACTGAATTTGTTCACATAATCCCTCAAGGATTCCTGAGGCCCTTGAGTTATCCTGTAAAGATCACTGGTTAGTTTCTCAAAACTCCGACTACAAGAAAATTGACTGTTAAATAAATTAACCAAATGAGCAAATGAAGTAATTGAGTGAGGAGGAACGTTTAATAGCCATTTTAAGGCCGATCCTGCTAGAGTAGAACCAAATCCCTTGCATAAGCACGCTTCCTTGAGCTCCGGAGGGATAGGGTTAATCTCCATTCTTTCCCTATACTGAGCAATATGCTCCTCAGGATCCGTACTCCCATCATAAAGCTTCATGTTGGGAGTTTGGAATCTCTTTGGGATCTCAGCATCACAGATAGGATATGCAAAACGAGATATCTTGTGTCTGTCTTGAGAAACTTCTGGGATCGGCTGGACCACCCCAGGTACACTAGATATCATGTCCTTCAACTTCTGAAGTTCCCTGGTAAGTGCTGATGTTACACCTGTATCCTGCAAAGATCCACCACTGTTAGTAGCATGAGTATTGTTATTATTCGACACGTTACCCGTTGGAGGATTTTGCCCATATCCTGAAGCATATCCTGAGCTCCTCATGGTTGACATCCTAATCGAGGAGGGTATTTCAGGAGTATGATTCTGAGGAAGACTGGGCACGATATTCCCCCTATTATCCTCGGTATATACAGCTGAACTAAAGTTCAACGCTCTGGGGTGTAACGGAGTGACATTGTCCTCAGCAGATCTGCTCGAGCCAGCCTTCAGGAGTTGTATTTCCCTCAAAAGCATTTGGTTTGTTTCCTGTTGCTGCCTCATTTGTTCCTGCACACTTCCAAATAAGGTTAAAATTTCATCATTAGAAGCTAAAACGGGAGCAGATCCCTGGACACTCCGAGTTGGGATAACATCTTGAGATTGTGTAGAGGCTGGCATCCTTGGAGGAGGTGGTGGAAGCACCGAACCGGTAGTAGTAGAAGTCATAGCAGACACAGTAGAGGAACTCATGTTTGATCTTGAGGCCATTATGGACAGTGTGGCAAAAAGTTTTGAACATAGAAAACCGATTAGCGATTTGACAAAAAGTTTTAGTAAAGAGAGCACCACTTGCCCCACGGTGGGCGCCAAATTGTTTTGGTCAAAAATTACCGAAGTAATTAAGTGATCAAATTAGTTAAGTGAGGTAGTGTGCTAGAAATGAGTGTCGAAAATATGTTAATCAAGTTAATTTGTAAAAACAGTTTCAGGATACGGCTCAGGATATAGAGCTGTATCTATGATCAAACAATGAGCAAAAGTAAAGTAAACGACACGGGATGTACGAGGAAAGCCCTTGATCAATCTAGATCGCCGGCATAAAACCTCGGGAGCTGACAATCGCAGCTGCCTAGTTCTTCTATTGCTTCAAAAATCAGGATACAGTGCAAGATGTGGTACGGATCGACTAAGTGTTACAACGAAACTTGAATACAAGTGTGGTGTTTGCGATGAGCTAGAGAGTGTAAGTGTATGAGAGTGTTAGTGAAAAATCGTGTGTTCTAAGCTGATCCGCCCCCATCTATTTATAGTAAAGATAAAATAACAAACTAGCCTAAACTTGCGGGATCCACCGAATATTCCTTCTTCGAACGTTGTAGACCTGGTCTTTCGGGCTCAACGTCTCTTCCTCAACAAATTCGTCCGAGTCTTGAGGAGAAGAAGTCCTCTTGACCGTTAGCAAGTCTCAGCCCTTAACCTGCACGTGGTTAATTCAATAAGCCTCAGGATATCGCCCAAGATGTTAGCAATATCCTCTTCCAGCATCCTGGTCACAAATGAACAAACATAGGCAGGATATTGGTCAGGATATAATTGTTAAGAAAATGACCCCTAACACTTGTGATCGGTGAATACGGTGCACTTTACCCCATATAAGTAGTGCCTCCATATTTTTAAGGCAAATACCACCGCGGCCAACTCAAGATCGTGCGTGAGATATTTCTTCTCGTGTATCTTCAATTGCCTCGAGGCATAAGCTATAACTTTGCCCCGTTGCATCAAAACGCATCCGAGCCCCGATAGTGAAGCATCCGAATAAACCACCATATCTTCGACCCCGTCCGGTAATGTCAGTACCGGAGCTTGAGTTAACTTTTCTTTTAGCGTTTGAAACGCTTTCTCTTGATCGACACCCCAAATGAACTTTTCTTTCTTTTGGGTTAGCTTTGTTAGCGGTGACGCAATCTTGGAGAAATCTTGAATGAATCTCCTATAGTATCCCGCAAGCCCCAAAAAGCTTCTAATTTCCGAAGGGTTCTTCGGGGGATTCCATTTTGACACAGCCTCGATCTTGGACGGATCCACCAATACTCTGTCGGCACTTATGACGTGGCCAAGAAATTGTACCTCTCGTAACCAAAAGGCACACTTAGAAAATTTCGCATATAGCCTTTCTCGTCTAAGTGTCGCTAACACTTCTTGTAAGTGGTGTGGGTGTTCAGCTTCACTTTTTGAATACACCAAAATATCATCGATAAACACGATGACCGACTTATCCAACATTGGCTTGCAAACCCGGTTCACGAGGTCCATGAAAGCCGCGGGTGCATTTGTTAGCCCAAATGACATCACGAGGAATTCGTAATGTCCGTATCTCGTGCGGAAAGCCGTCTTCGGTACATCTTCTTCTTTGACCTTTAGTTGGTGATACCCAGATCTAAGGTCAATTTTTGAAAACCAGTTCGCACCTTGTAGTTGGTCGAATAAATCATCTATCCTCGGAAGCGGGTATCGGTTCTTTACCGTTAGTTTGTTTAATTCCCGGTAATCGATACACATCCGCATGCTCCCGTCTTTATTTCTCACGAACAGTACCGGTGCGCCCCAAGGAGACACACTCGGCCTTATAAATCCTTTGTCAAGCAGGTCTTGAATTTGGGACATCAGCTCTTGTAATTCCGACGGCGCGAGTCGGTACGGTGCTTTAGCTACGGGTTTTGCGCCCGGAATCAATTCGATCCCGAACTCTACTTCCCGTTCAGGCGGTATCCCCGGTAAATCCTCCGGAAACACATCTCCATAATCTCGTACTACCGGTACATCTTCAATCTTCCGTGATTCTTTTTCGGGCTCATTTGCGAATATCATGAATGCCTTGCATCCTCGCTTCATAAGCTTGTGAGCTTTCAACATTGAGCAGACTATGGGGTTACCTCCTTTTTCGCCATAAATGGTGACGTGTTTCCCGCTCGGAGATGTTAGTTTTATCTCTTTACGAAAACACACGACTTTTGCATGGTGCTGGGCTAGCCAATCCATCCCAACGACTACTTGAAATTCCCCCATTGACATCGGGATTAGGTCTATCAAGTATTCCTCATCATCGATGCTTAATTTGCAGCCTCGACAAACATCACAAACTATAAAACTTTTGTTGTCCCCTATTTTAACTTCTAAGGGCACAGGTAATTTCGTCAATACAAATGAAGGATGTCGAATAAATCCATGCGAAATGAAGGATTTATTCGCACCCGTATCAAACAATACACGTGCTGGAATTGAGTTAATTGTGAATATACCTGAAACCACATCGGGTTCTATCTTCGCTTCAGTCGCGGTAAGTTGGAAGGACCTAGCCTTCGCTTTGGGAGCTTCTGTTGGAGATTCTTTAACATCTCTCTTTACAACTAAGTCCGGACATTCGGACTTTTTGTGGCCGGATTGATAACATTTGTAGCAAACAGAGACTTTTCCCGGGTATAGCGAGGCCGTGTGCCCCGTCTTATTACATATGGGGCATGGCTTGTCTTTGAACCGATATTCCCCTTTGTGTCCCTTCCCGCACACTTTACAACTTGGTGACCCACCTTTAGCATCCACATTCTTTCCCGATTCTCCAGTTCGGGCTTTCTTTGTAGGGCTTGGATTCACATCATGTGCCTTCGCTCACCTCTTTCGACTTGTTTCTTCAACTCGATTTCCCGTTCCCGAGCAACGTTAATGATTTCGGTAAGGGTCTCGTATTTTGAAGGAGTCATAAACTCCCTATATTCAGCACTCAACATATTGTAGTAGTAGTATATTTTCTGTTCTTCGTTCGTCACCAATTCACTACTAAACTTCATTTTATCCATAAACATCGCCGTGATCTTGTTTATGGTTTCACCCTTGTGCCTAAGTTGCATGAACTCTTCCTTGATTTTGTTAATGACCGCTTTGGGACTATGATGTTTAAGAAATGGTGTCTTAAACTCTTCCCATGTCATGGCCCTTGCCGCTTCGGCCCCTATTTCATTATTTTTGTTATCCCACCAATCCTTGGCTTGTCCTCTTAACTGACCCGTTCCGTAAGCAACGAAATCGCTTTCGTCGCAATGGGTCCTTTCAAACACCCCTTCAATGTCGCCCAACCATCTTTGGCAAATCATCGGGTCGACTTCCCCGTTATAGATTAGCGGTTTACACGCCATGAATTCCTTGTACGAACACCCTTTGCGTTCTCCCGTTTTCTCCTTCATAAGGTTGACAATATCTGTCACGGCCCTTGACCCGGTTTGACCCGTTTCAGGAGCTGCGGAACAGAAATCCCGTGGTATTTAATTAACAGCGGAAGTTTCTTCAGGATCTTTTTAAAACTGAAATATTTCCCGTTTATTTTATTTCACAACTCGGGATAAAACCCCGGTAATTTACAATCATAAGATTTCACGGAGAAATCTTTATTATTACAAAAACATGTTTCTTTATTTTATATTGAGCCACTTCCTTAAGCTTTGTAGTGCTTCTCGGCACTTTTCCTGGATCACAACAGATCACCTGAAACATGTTTGAAAAAGGTTTTGTCAGCGGGAAATACTGAGTGAATCATTCATTTTTCTAAAACGACTCGTTTGTTATAATTCACAGTATTAAGAGCGATTACAATGTTTCTGATATCAACCAACTACCCTCGGTACTTGTCACTCAACTCGTTTCTGTGACTATGGTCATATCACCCATTGGCTAACTCGTTGTCCAATGGTGAAGATTATCAAGTAATGTATACAAAACCCCACATACCGGCTGTAATATGGTGACTACAAAGACTTAATCCTTGTAATTATAACTTTGAAAATAACATGCTTTTGAAAGTAATTTGATAAAAAGAGAATGACTCACATTGCAGATTTAATTTGAGCAGAGCCTAGCCTACTGATTAGCCTTTTAACCTAAATTAATAACAGTGCACACAAAACTGGGTTAGTAATCAATACAGCATTTACGATAACTCACGAGATCAAACCCTCACAACGAATGACAAAGTGCGATACTTAAACATCCATCGAATTAACGACGAATGACAAAGCATAACCCTAATGTGGGCAGCACTTAAACATCCATTGGATATATTGATCGATCGGACAATGAATCGTAATAGCGATCGAGTTATTACCCTATTTTGCGGCAGCACTGCGTGAATTGTGTGTGTTTTCAGACTGTTTTTACTATAACTCAACGTACAAATTGAAATTGAACGTCGAACAAACGCACAGAATCAAGTCCCACTGCCTAGTATTTATAGCTGGAAAATCGTCCCCCTCGCGCCACGCGAGGGGTCCTCTTGTTCCTGTCGCGTGGCGCGACAGGTTACTTTTAGGGTAGGGTAGGTGCGTGTCTTTTATAGCCTTAGTGAGTCACGTTTCAACGAATTTCAATTCCTACAGCAAACTGTGAGGATATTACCGATTAGGGTTTACCCCCCTGAGTTTTAGGGGCCCTGATCCTGATTCCGATTGTTCTGAAAATTTTAGGGTTTGTACAGAATCACTTGGTTGTCTCAATTAAGGTTTCCTATTGGTCAATTAAAATAATAATTAGGACTTTTTAATGAGAGTTGTTACATTCTCTCCACCTTAAAAAAAATCTCGTCCTCGAGATTTATTGGAATAATTGAGGATATTTTCGCTTCATCTCTGATTCCAGCTCCCAGGTGTATTCAGGTCCTCTCTTTGAATCCCACTTTACTTTTACTAGCACTAGTCGTTTGTGCTTGAGAAACTTCACTTTTCTGTCTTCTATCTGAATAGGTTTCTCAATAAATTTTAACTTTTCGTTTATCTCTATATCTTGGAGAGGTACTACCAAAGATTTGTCTGATAGACATTTCTTGAGATTGGATACATGAAATACATCATGTACTCCAGATAATTCTTCTGGTAGTTGTAAACGATAAGCAACTGGTCCTATACGTTGAATCACTGGAAATGGTCCTATGTATCTTGGACTTAGCTTTCATTTCTTACCAAATCTAACCACTCCTTTCCAAGGAGAAACTTTCAACATTACTCTGTCTCCAACTTGGAATTCTAATGGCTTGCATCTATTGTCTGCATAACTCTTCTGGCGATCTCGAGCAGTCTTCAGCCTTTCCTTGATTTGAGTAATCTTGTCGGTCGTCTCTTGCACTATTTCAGGACCTGACAATTGACTTTCTCCTATTTCTGCCCAACAAACTAGAGTTCTGCATTTTCTTCCATACAATGCTTCGAACGGGGCAGTTTCAATACTTGAATGATAACTATTGTTATAGGAGAATTCGATCAGAGGTAAGTGATCGTCCCAATTTCCACCAAAATCTATTACACATGCTCGGAGCATGTCTTCTAGAGTTTGGATCGTCCTTTCACTTTGCCCGTCTGTTTGAGGATGATATGCAGTGCGTAAGTTTAGTCGAGTTCCCATTGCTTCTTGGAAACTTTTCCAGAAATGAGAAGTGAAACGACTATCACTATGTGATACAATGGAGAGTGGAACTCCATGTAGAGATACGACTTTATCTACATACAACTTTGCCAGTCTTTCCATGCTAAAGGTTTCTTTCATAGGTAGAAAATGAGCAGATTTGGTTAATCGATCCACAATTACCCAAATCGCATCATTACCTTCTCTGGTTTTGGGTAACTTAGTAACAAAATCCATTGTTATGAGTTCCCATTTCCATACTGGCATTTCTAACTATTGTAATAGACCTGACGGTTTCTGATATTCTGCCTTAACTTGTGAACAAGTAAGACACTTACAAACATAACTAGCTATATCCTTTTTCATACCTATCCACCAGAAATTATTTCTTAAATCTTGGTACATCTTATTGTTTCCAGTGTGTATAGTATACCTAGATTTATGAGCTTCCTCTAAAATCTTATTTCTTAATTCTCCCTGCTTTGGTACCCAAATTCTTTTCTTATGGAATCTCCAAATTCTATCATCTCCCTGTTCTAATTCTTTTATTCGTCCTTTTATTCCTTCAGCAGCATCCTCTATTGCTGTTTCTTGAACATTTTTCAATTGTTCCATTAAATCTAATTGTAGATTTAACCTAAGAGCACGAACTCGTCATTGTTTTTCATGATACTTACGACTTAAGGCATCTGCAACTACATTTGCCTTTCCTTCGTGATACTGCATATCACAGTCGTAATCACTTAGGATTTCCATCCATCTTCTTTGCCTCATGTTTAACTCTTTTTGCCCAAATATATATCTTAAACTCTTATGATCTGTATAGACAGTAAATTTACTTTCGTACAGATAATGTCTCCAAATTTTCAGGGCAAATATTATGGCTCCTAATTCTAAATCATGAGTCGTATAGTTTTCTTCATGCTTTTTCAATTGTCTTGAGGCATATGCAATTACCTTCTTGCGTTGCATTAGCACACATCCAAATCCTAGTTTTGAAGCATCACAATATACTTCAAAATCTTCAGTTCTTTCTGGTAAGGCTAAGATTGGAGCATTGGTTAATTTCTGTTTCAAGATTCTAAAATCTTCTTCTTGTTTAGGTCCCCAATCAAACTTAACTTCTTTACAGGTTAGCTTAGTTAATGGTACAGCTATCTTGGAAAAATCCTTAATAAACCGTCTATAGTAGCCAGCTAAACCTATAAAACTTCTAATTTCCATTGCAGTTTGTGGAACCTTCCAATTGGTAATTGCCTCTATCTTAGCAGGATCTACATGAATACCTTCGTGATTCACCATGTGTCCTAAGAATTGCACTTCTTGCAACCAAAATTCACATTTCGAGAATTTGGCGTACAACTTTTCTTTTCTTAACAAAGTTAAGAGTGCATGCAAGTGCCGACAATGTTCGTCCTGACTTTTGGAATAAATAAGTATATCATCTATGAAGACAATTACAAATTTATCCAAATACGGTTTACAGATCCTATTCATCATGTCCATGAATGCTGCAGGTGCATTCGTTAATCCGAAGGGCATGACTGTAAACTCGTAATGACCATACCTAGTTCTGAAAGCAGTCTTAGGTATGTCTTCTTCTTGTACCTTCAATTGATGATATCTGGAACGTAAGTCGATCTTAGAAAAATATCTAGCTCCTTGAAGTTGATCGAAAAGATCATCAATCCTAGGTAATGGGTATCGATTCTTAATTGTAACCTTATTCAATTCTCTATAATCAATACACATTCTCATCGAACCATCCTTCTTCTTTACAAACAACATTGGCGCTCCCCAAGGGGATGAGCTAGGTTGTTTGAATCCTTTGCCTAGTAATTCATCTAATTGCTTTTTCAATTCTAACGTTTCTGTGGGTGCTAACCGATAAGGTGCCTTAGCTATCGGTATAGTTCCTGGAATTAGATGAATCCTAAACTCTACCTCCCTATCTGGTGGTAATCCTAGTAATTCTTCTGGGAATACCTCTGGGTATTCTGAGACTACAGGAATTTCCTTAAGTTCTTTACCCTTAGTGCTAATGATTACCGAAATCATATATACTATTCCTTGCTTTCGTTCATAACTAGCAACTTTCATTACTGATATGAACTTCATGGGTTTACGTGGTTTATCTCCTGTAATCATAATGACTTCTCCAGTGGATGCCTGAATTTCTATGGAATTCTTATCACAAAGAATTCGAGCATGGTTGGTTACTAACCAATCCATTCCTAACACAACATCAAATTCAGCTAATTTCATAGGCAATAGGGTTGCAGAAAATTTATGACTTAAAAGTTCTATTTCTACATTTTGCAGAACTTTATCTATTTTAACTGAATTCCCATCAGCCGTTTCGACTGTAAAAATTTGCCTAATGTTGTTTAAAGGTAACTTAAGAGCTTGGCAGAATGAAGTATTGATAAAACTTTGGTTTGCACCAGAGTCAAATAATACTTTGGCGTAAATTTTGTGAACTAAGAACGTACCAGCTATTATGTCAGGAATCATCTCGGCTTCCTGAGTAGTTAACTGAAAGGCTCGAACATTCTTCTTACTAGCTCCGTTGGCTGTCTTGGCTTTGTTGTCTGCTGATTTGACCAATTTAGGACATTCTGGTCTAAAATGTCCCTTTTCACCACAGTTATAACAGATCGTTGTTTTCTTTCTGCAGTCTTCTTCACGATGTCCTACCATTTTACAAAAATTGCAGGCTATACTACATCTTCCATAATGTTTCCTTTTGCAATTCTTGCAGAATGGCAAAGTTGAAGATTGCCCTGTTCCTTTTCTTTTGAAGCTGTTATTATTACCTGTATAAAATCCTTGGGTAATTTTCTGAGCCAGTTCCTTCTTCCTGTTTTCATCTTGCGTGCGTACCAGTTCGTCAGTTAGGGTGTTAGCTAATTCCACAGCATCGTCAATCGTACGAGGTCTCGTAGCTTTAACGATGTTACGGATTTCACTAATTAATCCCCAAATATAACGAGAAATGACTACCGGTTCTGGCGAAGCCAGTGTTGGTACCACTCTAGCATACTCAAAGAATGTCGAGGTATAACTGCGACAATTTACTCCCATCATTCGATGGTTTAAAAACTTATTTGCCATTTGATCTTTTTCATATTCGGGACAAAATTTTCTTTCTACAAGACTCTTAAATTCTTCCCATTTCATGGCATAAACCCTATTTCTTCCTTTAGCCTGTAACACCGTGTTCCACCATTCTAGCGCCCCTTCTTTGAAAAGATTTGACGCGTACATGACCTGAAAATCTTTGTCACATTTACTTATAGCAATTACTGCCTCAGTTTTCTCTAACCAACGCAGTGCCGCAGTCGCTCCTTCATTACCTGCAAACTCAGTGGGTTTACAAGCAAGAAATTCTTTGTAAGTGTAACCAGGCGTTGCAGCTTTCATTTTCTTAGAGAGCGGAGCTTGCCGTGGTTCATTATCATGATTAACATGATCATTGACTCCGTTTACGCTATTACTGAAGTTATCTTCAGAAATACGTTTGCTAGGAACGATTTGTTGCGGTTCGATTGGATTTTTAACAGCAGCAACGATTTCTGGAATAGCGTTGGCTATCCCTTGAGCAACGATATTTTCTATATCCTGCCTAGTCATATATTGATCCCCCGGTTGTTGCTCAGATTGATTAACCTCATTAACTGGTTCATTATTAGCGTTTTCCATCTGATATCTAATTTATAAATAAATAATTAGTATAAAAGAAATAATCCAATGTCACAATTAATTGCACATAATCACGTAAACGAATATACAAACAAAATTGTAAATTTTCTAAAATTTTATTTGTTTTATAGATTATATCATGCTTCTATATACAACCGTTTTATTATTTATTTTACACATACTGATTTTACTATTACTATTACACAACCACAGTTCCATAAATCCCCTATCCTTTGTCAGATGATATTCTAGTAACGGCGTTCCCTCTCATCGTATTTCCAGGAGATCTGTCCCCCAATCTCTTGGATCCTATTCCCAGTATCCATTAATTCTTCACCAAAGTGGCGGAGTTCAACCATATTCTCGTTACTCATTGGTGGATTTGGTAAAGGTTCTGGATTAAACTGAGGAAAAAGCTTATAGGGATTGTTTTGTAACTGTATTTCATTAGTCAACCATTCGTCTATTCTAAAGGTTGCGAGTGGATTGAATGGTTTGGAATAGCTGGTTCTAAGTTCATTGGTAGTTGTGTTTCAAGAGAGTGAATAGAAACATTTTCATTAACAGGCTTAATAGTATTATAGCTTGCCAATATAAAATCTAGCTCTTCCTGAGATGGTAACCCCTCAATTTGCCTAGAGCTTTCCTCAATTTCCATTTTCTTAGGCTTGGGTTTCTCGAGAGGTAAAGCGTTGAATTCTATAGGTTCTTCTATGTCTGGTATATACCTATTGAAATCTCTGGAAACCTCTATTCTTACCGGATAAAGATTTAATTTCTGAAGGGCGTCAGACAAGTCACTCATGCTGTTTAGCAAAATACACACAATTACTAAGTTTAATAATCATAAGAAAATTTTATAGAAAAACTTTTTAAATATTATTTCATACTGGGTAACTACCAAAACAACTGAAAATTAAAACACACTAAAGTTTACTTATTTATTTACTGAATAAGGTTTCTAGACTGTAGGTAATCCGGTTGCTAAAACTTTGAGTCAGATTATTTTAAAGATTTGTTTTTATTGCTACAGCGGCTAGCATATAGAGATCTGCCCATACTGTACACAATTAGTCAGATAATAAAACACATAATCACAAAATAGTAATTAATAAAAATTAAGTATTTTCTAAATACTTAACTGGCTTAAATCAGTGGCTCTGATACCACCTTTTTCTGTCACGGCCCTTGACCCGGTTTGACCCGTTTCAGGAGCCACGGAACAGAAATCCCGTGGTATTTAATTAACAGCGGAAGTTTCTTCAGGATCTTTTTAAAACTGAAATATTTCCCGATTATTTTATTTCACAACTCGGGATAAAACCCCGGTAATTTACAATCATAAGATTTCACGGAGAAATCTTTATTATTACAAAAACATGTTTCTTTATTTTATATTGAGCCACTTTCTTAAGCTTTGTAGTGCTTCTCCGCACTTTTCCTGGATCACAACAGATCACCTGAAACATGTTTGAAAAAGGTTTTGTCAGCAGGAAATACTGAGTGAATCATTCATTTTTCTAAAATGACTCGTTTGTTATAATTCACAGTATTAAGAGCGATTACAATGTTTCTGATATCAACCAACTACCCTCGGTACTTGTCACTCAACTCGTTTCTGTGACTATGGTCATATCACCCATTGGCTAACTCGTTGTCCAATGGTGAAGATTATCAAGTAATGTATACAAAACCCCACATACCGGCTGTAATATGGTGACTACAAAGACTTAATCCCTGTAATTATAACTTTGAAAATAACATGCTTTTGAAAGTCATTTGATAAAAAGAGAATGACTCACACAAATTTGAGCAGAGCCTAGCCTACTGATTAGCCTTTTAACCTAAATTAATAACAGTGCACACAAAACTGGGTTAGTAATCAATACAGCATTTACGATAACTCACGAGATCAAACCCTCACAACGAATGACAAAGTGCGATACTTAAACATCCATCGAATTAACGACGAATGACAAAGCATAACCCTAATGTGGGCAGCACTTAAACATCCATTGGATATATTGATCGATCGGACAATGAATCGTAATAGCGATCGAGTTATTACCCTATTTTGCGGCAGCACTTCGTGAATTGTGTGTGTTTTCAGACTGTTTTTACTATAAATCAACGTACAAATTGAAAGTGAACGTCGAACAAACGCACAAAATCAAGTCCCACTACCTACTATTTATAGCTGGAAAATCGTCCCCCTCGCGCCACGCGAGGGGTCCTCTTGTTCCTGTCGCGTGGCGCGACAGGTTACTTTTAGGGTAGAGTAGGTGCGTGTCTTTTATAGCCTTAGTGAGTCACGTTTCAACGAATTTCAATTCCTACAGCAAACTGTGAGGATATTACCGATTAGGGTTTCCCCCCCCCCCTGAGTTTTAGGGGCCCTGATCCTGATTCCGATTGTTCTGAAAATTTTAGGGTTTGTACAGAATCACTTGGTTGTCTCAATTAAGGTTTCCTATTGGTCAATTAAAATAATAATTAGGACTTTTTAATGAGAGTTATTACAATATCCTCCAACCTTTTAACTCGCTCTTCTACAAGCGACAACACCGTGCCTTGAATTTTGTCTATAAACCCGGATAGACTTCCTTCAATTACCTTCCCTACCTCTTCGGCAATTATCTCTTTCATTTGTTCAGTGCTTGTTTGCACCGGATTATCATCATTCCCATCGGACATCTTGAAACTGAAATGTTTACATCAAACGTTAAACATTTCATTCATGACATTGCTTCGTTTGTTTCGGTTTAGCCAAGTTCCTAACTTGCTTTCACCGTTCACATTTAATGCACTTTCCTGGTTTGAGTGTGTTAACACGCTCTTCCCATGCATATCAATTCGTTTCTCATTCCTTACATAAGACATAATTTATTAACATAATAAGTTAATTCTTACCGGACGATCAATCAAGCTTGAACCGAACACTTTGTTGACAACCTTAAGCTCTGATTACCAACTTGTAACACCCGTCTAATTTTACATGATTTTAATAATAGATTATACCATTTCAAATAAAATATTGGTTAAGTAACATAACTTTCATTAAAGAAGTTCATAAGTAGCATCAACCTTAGTCAACTAACGACTAAGTTAAAACGTTTCAAAAGTTGTTTAGAAATTGTTTACAACCCATACACAAAGTCTATTAAAGATTTAAAACATTGCGGAAGCTTCAAAATGTAGTGTTCGGTTCTTCATCATATGCTTGATCGCCATCCGTAAGTTCACCAACGTCACCTAATGTCAAAACCACATCAAGGGTTAGTTTTGACAATAATAAAACTCGCATAATTGAAATCTAGCATCAAAATAATTCAAAACAATTAAAATTTCCGGAACAGGGTCGCTCGCGCCCCGCAAGAGGTGTTACGCGGGCCGCGAGAACCCTTCGCGTGTCGCGGCGCCTGCCGGATTTTCTTCCGCGTGGCGCGGGGGGACAGGTTTTCCAGCAGCTTATGTTTATTGAGCTGCATTTTCTGCCAGCTCCGGAAAACTCAGATTTCAACTTCAAATGTGCATATCTTTTGACTCGTAAGTCCGTTTTAGGTGATTCTTTTTCCTATACGTCTGTAAATTCATTACCGACGTGCCTATTATGATTATCATACCGAAAATTTTATTTACGGACCGAAAGACCATATGTCATTATGTAATTACTCGACCCATTCTAACCTTACTCATTTTACTACCATTTAATTAATAAACCTATGGCGCCTTATGCCCAACATCCGGGGCTTATTATCACCCGCATTTCTTACCAATTTCATGGTTTAATGCCTTTGTGATTATTATCGCCATTATCGACTACTAGAACGTTTACAACTACAATTTTCACAACTAATAGACCCGTTGGCTCATCTTATGGAACCATCCACTTATGATGACTACCAATTGGTTCGTTGACTATACTAAGTCTATTAATTCACATTCCAACCATAATCAATATAAATTCAACGCAGATTTCGATTCAACAATAAGATTTACAAAACTTATCAACAACTTGCTTAATGTAACCAATCAAGTTACGTACCTTCAAAGTAGGCCTTTCAAACGTGGTTCGCCACCCGCTTGTCCGCTTGACGCTCCTGCGCCCGTTCCTATAGAGTTCATTTATGATATGTTTAGAACTCTCTTTAAATCATAATTCGCATGATACACCAAACATTATGATTATGCGTTTAAACTTGGAACTTCAATTTTAAGCCTTCATAGAGGCATTTCAACAAACACTTCATGGGCAGATTTTTACATGATTAAACATCAAATCTCTAGTTTATCATTTAGCCCTAATTTCACATCATTCAACCTTTTTACATGATTGATAACTTCTAATTTTCTGGAATCACTTCAAAATTGCCAAATTACACTAGATCAACAATCTATTTCCTAGTGTTCATCAAATTACACATAACCCACTAATCACCTACAATGGTGATCATAGTTTCCACTAAAATTTCACATGATTTTAGCTTGTGTTTGTCTAGGGTTTGTCCCTAGACACTATAGTTGTTCCTAAATCATCATAACATACACATGCAACCATAATTTCAGATTATCCCAATTTCATGAGAATTTCAAGTTAAGAGTTTTCATCAAATTTTACATACCTTGTAATCCTCTTGTGATGAGGATCAATAATCTATGCTTAAATTTCGATTTCAACTTGGATTGAACCTTCAATTTGCAGATTTAGTGAAATTTTAGGGTTTTGAAGAGTGGGGATGTTAGGACCGGTTTGACTCCGAACGATTGCGAACCGACTCGTACGACGTGCGGAATCCGTGTACGAGCAAGACCGAAACACACGAGACGTAATCAATCTGTGATTCTATAAAAGATCTGAAAGATACAAGCACCTCGAATCACCTTTTGCCTTTCTCTCTCTACTTTCTCTCTCTACTTTCTCTCTCTAAGCTTCAAATCTTCAAAATGGCAAAAGTTTTCCAAAAGTGTAAAATGAGAACCCTAATGGTTCTATTTATAGGCCAAGGCTTATAAGGGATTTCCCCTTATTTACAATAATGTCACCTTGCCTTTTTCTATCTAATATTACAATGTAAGGCTAGTTTGCTTTAGTTTCAGCTACGACTTGAGATGACGGAGGCGATAGACATACTGCACTAACAGACTCCCCCTTGGATATTGCCGCAGTCAATCTCAATCATTGAGTCAAACTCGTAGCTTATTTTCTTTCTCTCTCTCTAGCTCGAACAGAATCCCGATGGATCTGTCTTCAGCTCCAGCTCCTTCCTTTCGGTTGATTCTTCAGGCTCCCCCTTTTGTCAAGCTTTCGTGCTTTTGGGATCGACACCTGGCTTTCCGGTTACAAGCTCTTCCGGGAAAAGTATCCTGGCTCCTATGCACGCTTCCCCTTGCGTTGAGCTCGTCTTCAGACTCCCCCTTAGACTCGGCTATCGGGATCGTAGTCTGGAATCTGCAATCCTCAAGCATTTATAAGTAACAATGTTTTGAACATCCAATTGTCCAGGAATCGTATCCTGGCTCTATTAAACTTTCTAAATCAAGATCCTGGTTTTTCGATATAATAAAATGAATATATCCAGGAAAACTTGATTTTCTCCCCCTATCAACAAGCTTCAAAGATTTGGCAGTTTCAACGAACCGTATCGGAAACTGGCTCTTTTACAGATTTTAACAATATAAGCATCCAAATCCCTCACAGTTAATCATCCAAGTCCAAATTAATGACCTTGGAGATATCACAAACTGTTTTTGATTTTTGATTTTAAAAACTTCAAGTTTTAAATTAATGAACTTGTTTTATTTTCAGAAACACAATCAGCATACTTAGATTTTAAAACTCAGCTTCAGACATCGGTTGTCGAAAATAAAGCAGAAATCAAAATCTTTTAGTATTTTTCTGAAAATATAAAGCAGTAAAGAAATATGTACAAACATATTTACAGACAATATTTTTGTTTGAGTATGCGTCAGAGGATCATATCAGTTTTTGACAAGTCACAAGTACCGTTGAGCTTAGTTACACATTAAGAATTAAACAATTCACTTAGATTGTCGATATATTGATCCACTTAAATTTTTACACAAATTTCAACTGATTCAGGATACGAAGTAGGTGTTTTAAGAACTTAAACTCATTCATGTGTCCCACCTCTTGAATATACTCCCGTATCCAGATCCCAATATTCAGTCTTACAGGTGAGTATACCTAGATGATATCTGTAAGGGGAATAAATTATAGTACGAAACCGTGAGAGCTCAGGTCAGAACTTCCGTTCAGCAGAGAGATGACGGCTCGACTTTTTGGTGTGTCCCCTTTAGAGGATCTTTTGAATTACAACAGCCATGATTAGCATTTTTCAATGTTTCATCATTTTTTAGCTGAGGGCTGCGCTATGTTTCAAGCAATGCGGAAAGTATTCTCCGGGGACTAGGCCATTGCTTCCGCAAAATCAGAAGTCCCGGGATAATACCCCAGATATCACTAAGCATAAAGACCTAGTATCTCAGAAAGAGGGGTCCTTCAAACGAGATTTCAGGGGTTACCTATATATCCAAGTAGTGTTCCCCACGAAATAAGCAAGTTTGAATTTTAAGTTTATATCCCGAAAAAGTTTACTAAATGTATAAAAATCTACCGACACATCTACGGTGAGATCGTTTAACACATTTTGACTTTCCAATTCTTTAGCGTACTGTAACTGTCTACTGATGTACTATCATTTCCTCTTTTTACACAAAAACTCAATTTTGAATTTTTATCATGTTTTTGGCTTTTTCAACTTTTCTAATGTTTTTAGATTTTCTGACAATATTACTCCCCCTAAAATTCAAAACCATTCTAAAGAAAATTTGACAACCAATACTGATAGCTTTGTCTCGCCATCCATTTTCTGCTAACTATGCCCTGTTTTTGCAGAAAAACTAATATAAAGTACCCCCATGATTTACAACCCATTGATTTTCGACAGTTTGAAAACCGTTTTTCAATCTTGTGAAAGTAATCATGTTTGTTCAGCCGTGAGGGTTTCGGCGTATTCAAGCAACACATATTTTTGTATTTTTGAATATTTTTGACAAAAACAAAACATATTTTTGGTTTTTCAAAATTTTCAATTTTTAGGGTTTTTGAAATATTGTTTATTTATTTACAGAAAACAAACAAACTCCCTGTTTCAACCAACACAGGGTTCAGCAGCCTATTCTTCTTGTGCCAGGCTGCTCCGATTTCCATTCTCACAGTCTTCAGTTTTCTTGAGCACCTGCACATTTACACTTACTCAATCACTTGAACAATTTAGCCCAGGTCTGTTTGACCTTAGGCATTTCAACACAATATGCATCAGTTAACTTCGGAAAATCTTTGTCATTTTGCACAAAGACTTTTTCAATTTTAACTTCAACTTTTTCATCATTTACCGAAGTCATTTGTTTCTTAACTGTCCATGTTTGACCTTTCGGAGTACCTCTTTTGTAAAAATGAGACTCTTTTTGAACATTTTGTTTTTGAACAACTTTTGGTTTCCAAAACTCTTGTGGTTTTGTCATATCAACAGTTGTTTTCCAACTTTGAGTTGTTCTAAATTTGGGTGTGTGAGAATTCCAGGTCTGTCTTGAATCAAACCTGTTCGGGTTAGATTTCCAATTTTGATTCGAAGCAAACTTGTTTGTGTTGTACCTCCAAGTTTGTTTTGAATCAAATCTGGTTGACCTTTGTCTCACATTCTCAGATTTTTGTTTTTCAGCATCAATCTTCTTTTTGTCAACATCCACAGGTTTCAGATTAGGACACTTGCGTGCAAGATGTCCTTTTTGATCACATTTGAAACATGTTCTCATGGACACATCTTTGACCTGTGGTTGTTGCTTTTTCTTTTTAGCAAAGAACTCATCATTAGACTGTCTCATCTTGAGCTCTTTTTCTTTTGCTAAACTGTCTCCTTAAACAAAACTCATTTTTGCCTGATAATTTGGTGTTTCATTTTTGTTTCGATTCTGTTTCCTTTTATAACCCAACCCAGCCTTCATATTTTTCTTCTTGTAACCAGGTTTGTTATGCGAACCTCTATGACTCTTACCAGCAAACTTTGAAATCTCAGACTTCTCAATCTCAACTATTTTGAAAACTTTATCAACCTTTTCCGAAATCACATTCTGAATCGGGAATACAACATCTAAGAATAATTTGTCCGATCCAATCATGGTATAAAACAATCCTTTTGAATCATCATTCAAATTCTTCTCGGATTTTGTGTTTTTCAGATATCCATCATGAAAATTACCTTCATTTTCATCCTGTGATTCAGATTTACCTGTATCAACCGACTCTTCTTTCAACACACTTTCAACGACTTTACCTACCACCTCTAAATCACTAGAATCATCAGATTTGGAATAGGTTACGTCAATGTTATCTGGCAATTGATCTACCATGCTGAAAGCTTTTTCGACCTTTTCCTCATCATAAAACACAAACTTTTTCGGTGGTGGAACTTTATGAAACTCTGAGCCAATGCCTTTCTTGTTTTGCTCAGACTCACCATCCTCCAGTTTTATGTTGAAAATACGTTCAAGCACATATGACGATGCGTGATAACTTTTTAACTTGTTATTATCCTGTTCTAAATCAGCAATCTGACGCTTTAGCTTAGCAACATCCTCAATGTAAGAATTAACAACTTGTTGCTTTATTTCATACATTCGTTTATACTCATTAGTTGTTTCAGAACAGTATTTCAATCTTGATTGAACAAGTTTCATTTCATTTTTCACTTTTTCATATGATTCTTTTGTAATGTGATAAGCCAATTTTATTGAATCATATTCCTTTTTCATTTCCTGAAAAGCATTTTCTTTTTGATCACATTCTCCTGTCTTTTTCGAAACATTTTCTTTCAAAACTTCATTTTCTTTTTCTAACTTTTTACATTTTTCTGAAAGCGTTTCATTATTTTCTTTTAAAACCTTTTCATTTTCAAACATTTCTTTGCATTTTTCTTTGAAAACATTTTATATTTTAGTGAATTCAAGATCTCTTGTTCTGAATTTATCATCTTTTTCAGTACAAGCACTGCATGGTTCCATGCATTTCTTGCACTGTTCATCAATTTTAATTTGAGTTTCAGAATCAGAATTTACCTCAGTGATTGGCACTTCGGTGTCTGCTTCAGTTTCTTTCTGATCAGCTTCTTTCTGCTGCTTCTCATCAATAGAACCAACATCTGTTGAACTTTCAATCTTCACTTCTTCTTCTGCTTTCTTCACATCTTCTCTAACCTGCTGTTCTTCAGTAACAGCTTCTTCTTCAACTTCCACATTCACCACCACTTCTTCAACAATCTTCACATCTTCTTCTTTAACTGCTTCTGCTTTAACCTCTTCAGCAGCTTTCTTCAGATTGTTTACCATCTCTTCAACATTCTTCTTCATTCTTTCTTCATTCCTCTTCCTTAGTTTTATCGTCATAGCATCCCTGATGATTTTATCCAGCCTTTTCACATATGTCTTGTCTTTTGCAACATTTGAGTAATATTCACCGGATCGAGGAATTACTAGAAGAACATCATCGTGAACTATGTCACTTCTGGGAACAACTGGTTCACCTTGTTTGTTGACATAACATTCTTGCTTTTTATCCCATCTTTTGTTCGCAACAGCATTCTCATATTCTTCTTGCATTTTCTCCATTCTGCACCCTACAATGAATCTTTCTCTTGGAGTTTTTTCTTTCAAAATCTCTTCACGAGTTTTCTCTTTGACCTCAGCAGCAACATTTTCTTCTTTGTTTTCTTCACGAATTTCAGCAACAAGAACATGATGCTGGGCCTTTGATGTTTTTCTCCCATGAGCTGTTACAGGACGATCTTCATCTGGTAGAATCTGACTCCAATCATATCCTTCATCATCGTGGATTACAGCATAAGCTCTGGACTTCTCTCTGGGTTTATCTTCGATCATCTTTGGCTCTTCTCTGCTACGGTGGTAAATTGCCTTTCGGTAATAATCGTCATTGAACGGATGTTCATTTCCACCAACCGCAGAGTTAGTGCACTCTCTCTTGAAATGACCTTTTTGCTTACATTTGAAGCAGGTCACTTTGGACTTATCAAATCCAAGCTTTGTAGATGCACCACCGAGAGATTGCTTCCCAGTAATTTCCATATATCTTTGAGCTCTGCGGATGCAGCTTGCCAAACACCAACGGATGTCAATGAGTTCCATTTCTTCCGGATCAATCTGGTCGTAGTCTTCTTTGGTTAACTCAGAGTTACCAATCTTGCCTGCAACTAGACCTTCATACGATTCCAGAACAGATGCAAGGAAGCTCATTTGTTGTTTAGCTGCATTGATGCTCATTGCAGGAGAATTCTTCAATTTAAGAGCAATGTTGCACAAAATCTCCTCAGTTTCATCAGAACTTGATTTTGAAGATGAATGATATCCAGAATGATAACTTGATGAAGTTGTTTGTGGTTCTTTCATCTTTTCACCACTGAATGCTGTCTTTGGTGAACTGCCAACTTTCTCCGAAGGTACACTGCCTTTGTAGTATAGACCAACATTCTGATGATGAGATGAACCACTCATCTTGTTTTGCTTTTGTAGCTCCAGATCATGACTCTCAATCTTTTCTAACAATGCATCAAGAGAAATTGTATCAAATTTTTCATCATTTTTCAAGATAAAAACAAACGTTTGCCACTGATCAGCTCGTGGTAACGCTTCGATTACTTTATCAACAATTTCTTTTCTGGTTTTCACAATTTTAAACCTTTCAAGTTCAATCTTTAAATGGCAAAACCTCTCAATCATTTGCCTCACAATCTCTCCCTTTAAACTGTCAAACAAATCAAATTCTTTTTTCAATAAAGCTATTTTGTTTTGGCAAATTGGCCTGTAATAATCCCACCTACACCTTTTTGGCCAATAATAATCCCACCTCAGAATATTCCCCACACCAGTCCCATTTTTCAGAAATTTTGCCCACACTGGTCCTCCGTTAAAAATCCCTAACTCAGTTAGTAAAATGGCTGATGTGGCAGCTGACTTATGGATGATGTGTCAAAAAAGAGTATGTGGCAGCTGATTAGGATTCCCTTGGTCTTTTACAACTTAAATCATTTATAACCCCCTTCAACTTGTCTTCTTACAAGAATCACAACTTTCACACTTTCACCAAATTCACCACCACCGTAAACCACCGCTCCAATCCACCACAACCCCACCTCTCATCACCACCCACATTCCCAATTTTCCTTTAAATCAAACAGTCCCACCATGGCGCTTTGTGGGTTTGCATTTCCAATCAACCACCGGTCGATCAGTTCCCACACAATTCAACATTGTTTCTTTGGTAAAGATCTGCAACAGGGTCAATCTTGTTCGCACAAACCCTTTAATCAGGTTTGATGGGTTTCAGTTTCTTGATTTTATAGCTTTTGTTTGAGGTTTTTATGAGTTAAAGGTTTGATTTTTGTTGGGTTTGAATGTTTGGTTGTTTGTGAATAGTTGAGTAAAAGATCAGGTGTTGTTCAAGCTACACTGTCTGAAAGAGGTGAGTATCACTCACAGAGACCTCCTATTCCACTTTTGGACACCATAAATTACCCAATTCATATGAAGAATCTGTCCATTAAGGTAAATTGTTTGCATATATGTTTTGTTTTACTAATTTACTAGATTGTATGCTGGATTTGAATGAAGAGAAATGTAAACTTTTGAGTTGTTATGCTAATTTTGGGTTTGGAACTATGGTTGGTTTGACTTTGACTGAAAAGTCAAATCATATGTACATGTGTTTTGAGTCATGTAAGAAGACAAGTTGAAGACTGGAAAATCGCTGAAAAAGAGATTCGAACTCGCGTGCAAGTGTTTTGAGTCATGTAAGAAGACAAGTTGAAGACAGGGGAATCCTAATCAGCTGGCACATACTTTTTTTTGACACATCATCCATAAGTCAGCTGCCACATCAGCCATTTTACTAACTGAGTTAGGGATTTTTAACGGAGGACCAGTGTGGTCAAAATTTTTGAAAAATGGGACTGGTGTGGGGAATATTCTGAGGTGGGATTATTATTGGCCAAAAAGGTGTAGGTGGGATTATTACAGGCCAATTTGCCTTTTGTTTTTCTGGATTTGTTTACCCCCCCTTAGCTTTAACCTTTAAAGCTTTCCATACAGATTTAGATGACCCATTATGAACTAATAATGAAAAGATGTCATCACGAACTGATTGCTGAATCAAAGCAATCATCTTCTGTTCATAAGAAAATTTCTTTCGATCATCCTCTGAATAATCTTTGATCAGAATTTCTTCTCCTTTGTCATTTGTTGGGTTCTCATAGCCAAACTTTAAACAAAACCAACTTTCATGTGCATATGCCTTCGTCCAATTGACAAACCTCTCCTTCCACCAAACATAATCCTCAATGTTATTCAGCTTCGGAGGTTTTGAATATGTTCCATAAAAGTTGTCATTGTTAATGTTGTCTTTGATGGTTTTCGTTATCGCTTTGGGTGTATCGTTTGAACCTTCCACTGTATCCGAGGTAAACGCATTGTAGAAAGTATTGATAAATTCTTCAGCCATGATGTGATCTTCTCGATTAACAGCACCTTTTAATCACCTGAATCACAAACAAACAAACACAATGAGTTTAAACAATATCAAACAAATGAATCGGACGGGTACTCGAACGAGTGAGTCGACACAAGTCAACAGTGAACATAATCGCGTGATAAAGTTATCCGTTCGGATGAGATTGCTATCCGGATTGAGATCCGTGCGGATGAGGATCCGGGTGATTAAGGTGATGCGTACGGGTGGGGATCCGGGAGATGTTATACGCACGGGTGGGGATGTTATCCACGCGGACAAGTTGTCCGTGCGTGTGACAAGTCAACAAGTCAACACGGATGGCTGAAAGTAATCCGTGCGTATGATGCTATCCGTGCGTATGATGCTATCCGTGCGTATGATGCTATTCGTGCGTATGATGCTATCCGTATAATGTTATACGCACGGGTGACACAACACCTTGAATCTGACACTTAAACAGTCACGTGACAACCATTATGAGAATTATCTACTATAATGAAGATCACATGCAATCAACAACTTCACATGCAAATGGCAGATAACATGCAGACTATTTTTATATCAACAATAAAGTCAACCCGGATGGTTTAGGTCAACAATCAGTCAACGCGGATTAGTTATCCGTGCGTGCAACTTATCCGTACGTATAGGTCATGCGTGCGGATGAACTTCAATGACAACAGCAACAGTTTTCAATATTTTCGCACCACAAAAATCTAATTTTCTCACAAATGACTTAGAGTTATGATTTGAAACTTTGAAGGCTTGTAAATCATGCATATACGCATAACATATCCGAAAATTATCAATTTTTAACCGTAAAATCCTGGTTAATTTTGCGTTTTTCTGTTTAAAACGTGACAGAGATGAAAGATGAAGAACTAAGACAAATCTGAGTGAAATTTCGATCTGAATCTGCTGAAATCAAGTGCGAAATCGTGTGAATGATCTGAGCAATCGATCTCCTGCTCTGATACCACTTGTTAGGACCGGTTTGACTCCGAACGATTGCGAACCGACTCGTACGACGTGTGGAATCCGTGTACGAGCAAGACCGAAACACACGAGACGTAATCAATCTGTGATTCTATAAAAGATCTGAAAGATACAAGCACCTCGAATCACCTTTTGCCTTTCTCTCTCTACTTTCTCTCTCTATCCTCTAAGCTTCAAATCTTCAAAATGGCAAAAGTTTTCCAAAAGTGTAAAATGAGAACCCTAATGGTTCTATTTATAGGCCAAGGCTTATAAGGGATTTCCCCTTATTTACAATAATGCCACCTTGCCTTTTTCTATCTAATATTACAATGTAAGGCTAGTTTGCTTTAGTTTCAGCTACGACTTGAGATGACGGAGGCGATAGACATACTGCACTAACAGGGGATCGCCCCTGTCTATCTCCTGTACGACCAGACACCTTCAAATGGTGTTTGGTTTTTTATTTTTATTAAAATTAACAATATAGTTTCAATTCTTACAACTTTGGCCCTTCCACTTTGTTCAACTTATAGTTTAGTTGTTTTAACCCTATTTATAAGCTATTTCTAGACTTGTAACTAACTAGGTTAAAATTCCTAGTTAGTAAATTCTCATTTATTATACTTTATAATTCTAATATAAAGTTTTATATTTTTCGGGGTGTTACACAGGGCCCTTAGGTTCATCCGCCTAGAGGATGACAAAAGGATCCAGGCTAGATTGACAGGATCCTCAAAACAGGAGAAACAAGGATCCTACTTCAGGAACAACAAATCCAAATCCTACAACAAGTCTGATAACCAGAACGTGCATGCAGTGGAACAAGAAGAGGATGATGAGGATTATCCTCCTATTTCTGAATACTGTTTTTCTGTTGATAACAATGAACTAATCCTTGCAATGCAGAATCTAGGTGAAAAGGCTAGGTGGCCGAGAAAAAGTGATAAACCACCTGCTACAAAGGATAAATCCAAGTGGTGTGCATATCATGAGGATTTCGGGCATCTCACTGAAGAGTGCATTGCACTTAGAAAGGAAATTGGTTACTTGTTGAGCAAGGGGCATTTGAAGGAACTTTTGGGACGAAAAAAGTCAAGGATCCCGGAAAGGGCTCCTGCTCCTCCAGCAGATGCACAAGTTATAAACTTCATATCCGGTGGATCAGACATTTGTGGTACCTCCTTTTCAGCAGCAAAAAGACATGCTAAGGAAACCAAGATGGATAATGGAGACAAACCCGTCCGGACCTCCGTTGTTACCCAGGATAAAGTCATAACCTTTGATGAGGATGATCGTGTTGATGTCCAGGATCCTCATCATGATGGTCTTGTAATTACATTATTTATTTCTAACCACTTTGTTCGCAGGATCCTAATCGACGGAGGAAGCTCTGTGAACATCATTCAGCTTGATGTCCTCAAGAAAATGAATATCCCGGAGTCTGATATTGTCCCAAGATCCTCAGTACTTGTGGGATTCAGTGGAGAAACTAAGAACACATTGGGGGACATCAAACTCCCAATCTATATTGAAGGATTGCATTCTTATCAAAAATTTTGTGTTATAGATTGCTTATCCTGTTGCAATGTTATCCTTGGCAGGCCATGGATACATGATATGAAGGCAGTTCCATCCACCTATCATCAGTGTGTGAAGCTTCCAAGTCCATGGGGAGTGGTGAAAATTGAGAGTGATCAACAAGAGGCTAAGAATTGTTATACATCTTCAATGAAGCCAGCCTCAAGACCAAGGGAGCAATAGCAATTAAAGTATCCTTCAAGAGATGTCTTGGAGGCAAGAGAGCAGGATGTAAAAGAAATCCTCATGGATCCTCATGATCCTGAATCCATAGTCTTCATATGATCAGGGATCCTTAGCAACATTGAGCAGGATCTAGTATCCTTCCTTAAGAGTATGAAATCCACCTTTGCCTGGAAACATGAAGACATGACAGGTATATCTAAGGATATAATTACTCATAAGCTTGGCATTGACAGGTCATTCAAGCCTATACATCAAAAGAGGAGGAAGTTTGCACCTGAAAGGAATGCTATTATCCAAGAAGAAGTAGATAAATTGCTTTGGGCAGGTATGATAAGAGAGGTTAAGTATCCAAGATGGTTAGCCAATGTGGTTGTTGTTCAAAAGAAAAATGGAAAGTGGTGGGTATGTGTCGATTTTACTGATTTAAACAAGGCATGTCCCAAGGATCCTTTCCCATTACCCCACATTGACTCCATTGTGGATGCTACCGCGGGTCATGAGTTGTTGACTTTTATGGATGCTTCATCTAGATTTCAACAAATTCAGATGGAACCATCTAATCAAGAGGATACAGCCTTTATGACCCCAACTGGTATATATTGTTATATTGCTATGCCATTTGGACTAAGGAATACAGGTGCTACTTATCAAAGGCTAGTCAATATGATGTTCAAGGAACAAATTGGACACACTATGGAGGTCTATATTGATGACATGGTGGTTAAGTCCAAGAAAGCTGAGGATCACCTTAAAGACTTGGAGGAAGCATTCAATATCCTTGCTAAAATTAATATGAAACTAAATCCTTCCAAGTGTCATTTTGGTGTTAAGGTAGGTAAATTCTTAGGCTATATGGAGACAAAGAGGGGCATTGAAGCAAGTCCTGAGCAAATCAAGGCTATTGTGAATATCAAATCTCCTGCCAATGCTAAGGATGTGCAAAGATTAACAGGCAGGATCGCAGCCTTGAACAGGTTCATATCCAAATCCTCAGAAAAGTGCAAGGAATTCTATGACATCCTGAGGAAGAACAAGAAATTTGAATGGACTGAGAAGCCTGAAAGTGCCCTCAAAGATCTTAAGGATTACCTATCCTCAGCCCCGGCCTTGATGAAACCAGAAAAAGGGGATATATTATCCTTATACTTAGCAGTATCCTCAAAAGCAGTAAGTGCGGTCCTTGTTAAGGATCACCAAGGTACACAACATCTTGTTTATTATGTAAGTAAGAGTTTACTTGATGCTGAATCCAAGTATTCACACTTAGAGAAACTCATCCTTGCATTAATTATGGCATCTACTAAATTAAGACATTATTTTGAGACTCATGCCATTATTGTTAAGACTAATTTTCCAATTAAGAATGTTCTTAGGAAACCTGAAATGTCAGGAAGGATGGCTAAGTGGGCAGTGAAGCTTAGTGCATATGATATAAGATATGAACCAAGGACTGCCATCAAATCCCAAGCCTTAGCTGACTTTGTGGCAGATTTTAGTAGTGATTTTCAAAAGGAAGCTGAGTTAGAAGTCCAACAGCTTGAAGAAACTAAGGATCCTTGGATACTCTTCACTGATGGAGCATCTAATGTAAAAGGAACAGGGCTTGGAATACTACTAAAATCGCCACAGGGGGACATAATACCCCACTCCATAGCTTGTGAATTTCAAACTACCAACAATGAGGCTGAGTATGAAGCCTTGATAGCTGGTTTGCAAATTGCTAAGCATATGAGGATCAGGTATCTTGAGGTACATGTAGATTCATTATTAATCACTAATCACTTTAATGGATCCTATGATGTTAAAGGTGAAAAGCTAATCAAATATTTAGAGATAGTCAAAGAATTGGCACTCTCTTTTGTTTCCTTTAGTTTGACACAGGTACCAAGGGAAGAGAATGCAGAGGCTGATGCATTAGCCAATTTAGGATCATCCTTGAAGATCCCGGAGGATATCAAGATCCCTATTATCCATATCCTGACCCCTGTTATCGAGGATCATGTAGCCATGGAGATAAGAGAGGATTCTGCAATCATCCCTAGTTAATACTCAATCTCATTCAGGATCGTGGATCCTCCCAATCATGAGATACATACAACATGGTGAGATTCCTACAGGAGAAAACCCTAGGGCTTTCAAAATCAAGGTATCTCAATTTACAATATTGAATAATATGTTGTATAACCGATCTCTTGCAGGTCCATATCTAAGATGCATTGAGGATCCTGAAATCCAAGAAGTCCTAAAGGATTTCCATGAAGGAGATTGTGGAAACCACATTGGGGGCAGGGCATTATTCTCAAGGATCCTGAGGACAGGATACTATTGGCCTACTATGAAGAAGGATGCTGTGGAATATGCCAAGAAATGTGATCCTTGTCAGAGACACAGTAATATCCTTCACCAACCAGCAGAACTTTTGCATCCTATATCCTCTTCTTGGCCATTTATGAGATGGGGAATGGATATAGTTGGTAAGCTTCCTAAGGCACCTGGTGGAAAAGTATTCATGCTTGCTATGTGTTTTGGTCAAAAAATCTGATGAGGATAATGCAACCAAACTCTCTGTTACGGGGTATGATGCTTAAAATGTAGGACAATGACAAGGATCACTTCAATGTAAATTGCACAAATGACACAAGGATTTATACGGGGAAAAAGCCCTTGATCAAGAGTTGATCTCCGGCACAAAAAACCCCGGGTGATGGAAACTACCGATCACCAAGCTCAAATAAATCAATAAATGTTTACAACTTCGGATAGTAACGAGCTAGGTACAAGGATCACTAGTGTGAAATGTGTAAGGGTGAGTGAAAACTAATAAGTGTTCGTCGAGAGCTTCAAGAGTGCGATTGTACGAGAGTATGTGTAGCTGAAAAATGGCTAAGTGTTCTAATTCTAGCTCGTCACCCCTTTAAAAATAGAAGTTAACTACAATAACAAACTATCCGACTTTCGTGCCAAGCTCCCACGTTCTCCACAACGTCCAGTTCCAGTCAAACGTGTGCGAAATACCCATGGAATATTCCATAGTAACGTTGCCAAGACCAAGTCAAGCTTGTTACTCCTGCGAAGTAATACAAAACACAAACAAACAATCGTCAGTATGAGGATCCTTAAAGTAATCCATGATCCTGATCCTGAAGCTCTTCTGAGGATCACCATCTGCCACAGAAGTAAGGATCATTAATTAGGATAACGAATAAGGGTCACTAATTGTTAGAAAATCCTCCCCTAACAATTGCCCCCAAAATATAAGGAGTGAAATGTAAAATGAGCGAGTTATGTTTTCCTGATCTTATCTGCAACTAACTATCGTAAATATAGCCATTATTGTTGAACTATCCGTTGCAACCATGACGTCACAGAAGTGACAACCCTGCATTATCATGATTATAAATAGGAGATAGAGATAGGATCAAATGCATTTAGAATTTCAGAAAGACTCCCTTTATAACTGCATTCCGAAGATAAACAGGTATTCTCTCTTCATCTTCTTCCTTCTCTTGCTCTGTTTTTCTTTCTTTCTGTCATCTCTTCAAGAATGATGCTTCGGTCCTCCCCCGCCAAGGATCACCAGAAGGATAGTCCCTTGAAGAGTCAAAAGATCATCAAAGACTCCACAAATGAGAGGTGTTGCTTTAACGATGCTCAAATAGACAAGATTCGTCACTGCTTTCCGGCGAGTGCCTTTTTCAAACCCTTCGATCCTACTATCCTATGCGACTATGTTTCAGAAACATGGGTTGCCTTTCCAGTTACTCCATTCGCCATAGGATACACCTATCCTTTCCCAGAATTTACACAATCCTTCTTTTCCCTTACCGGCATCTCTTACATCCAAGCCATGCCGATGATTTAGAGGGTTTTGTATACCCTGGAGAGGATCATCGAACAGGAAGGCATTGATCTAGGAATGTCAGAGCTGACATAGATGTATGATCTTACTACCTTTGGTTCTCATCGTTATTTGTTCAAACGAAAACCCGGCGGAGAACACCCCCTTCTTAAAGTCACCAAGAATGACACAAATTGGAAACGTCGCTTCTTCTTTGTCAGGAGGGATACCATTCCAAACGGAAAGGATCTACCAAGGACATGGTCCACCCATGGTAGGCCAGAGGATCCTGAGAAGGATCACCAGGTAGTCTTGTTTTTGTATAAGGATCACTAACCCCTTTTTGTCTTGTGTTAGGCAGCTATTTCTGTCTCACACATCATCACAACACCTGCAACCAAGGATAGGCTTGCTGCTTTTTGGAAGCTTGATCCTGAAACAAGGACATTCAAGATAGACACCCAAGACTCAAAAGAAGTATCCTCAGGTTCCATCACCATGTCAAGTAAGTATCCTGTCTTTTGCATAATTTGAATATTAAAATAAATAAGTAAATTGAAATAGGATAAGGATACTTATCTTGCTTTGAATGTGTAGGTGCCGGAAAATCTGCCAAGCCTGTATCCCAGTTCAACACGGCTGACCTTGATGTTGTACGATCCAGGAAGAAGAGGGCCACTACCAGTCCTAGCATCTCCATTCCCAAGGCACCCATTAAAGGAAAGGGTGGCAAGAAGAGGAAAACTTCTGACACTGAGGACCTTCAAGGCCTACCACTAATCCGCCACCAGTTCCTTGAATACTTCAATGATGTAAGGATCACCAATTCCGCCTAGGTATCCTACTCGTATGAGGATCACCTGATCTTGAACTGCTTTGTCCTTTTCTTTGCAGAAATTTGCTGAGATTGAAGATTATGTGGGGAACGTCGAGGAGCAGGACAAGAAGATTGCTGACCTCCAACAGGTTGCAGTGCTTAAGGACCTTGCAATTGCTGATCTTCAGAAGGAACTCCAAGATGCCAAGACTAAGACGGCTAAACTTCTGATTGACCTTGACTATGAGAAGCATGATCTCATAGAGAATGCTAAGGTCTCTGCTGCCATCACAATGTATCAGACAAAATTGAAGATGGCCCAGGAAGCTCAAGATCCTAACTTCGATAGAAGCAACTGGGATGTTGAAGGCTGGAAAGCAAGGTTGGCCGATCTTGAGGATGATGAGGAGGCTGAGGAGGTTTTGGCGATCGAGGCTGGAGGTAGTGGGAAGGATCCGGTGAAGGACACCGCAGCTGGAGGGGAAGAGGATGCAGCAAAGGTGTAGGCTGTACAATTGGGCGATGATGGACATTCCTAGACGCAGCCGGAGCCCAATTTTTAAATTTGGTAGTAGTTTTTTGTGGTTGTGATGTTGAACAATTTGATGGTTTGTACTGAACAATAGTTTTTAGGATTAAGGATCATGTATGATCCTTTGGACAATAGGCAGGATTGCAATTGGTGGAGGGATCCTCTGTTTAGGGGATGAAGCCATCGTGATCCTGCCGCCTTTATATTCCTGCACTACTTTTGAACCTATTATCATGGACACCCTTTACCTACCCCAGCGGACGGGCCACGTTTTGCTGGTAGATGCTCGGGGTAGGTAATTTTGACAACCTTTTAAGGGTTAGTCTTTTGTTAATAAATAAAATCTTAACCTTTTGTCGCTTATCTTGTGTTGTTATCCTTTTGTTTCTTTAACTCTCCTTTGTTTTGATGCACATTATTGAATAAACAATTTTGAATAAGTCAGATTGAAAATACTTAGGATATGATCCAAGATCAAGTATCCTATAGTTAAAGAATCCCAAAAAGTAAAATATTTTAAGGATCACAAGTTTAGTTGTCAAATTTTTAGGGTTATTCAAATAAATAATGAATAGAATTAAAAATAGTTAAGGATCATACCTGAGAATCCAAGTTAGGATCCTAACCATAATCAGGATAACTACAAAATAAACCTTAGAAAGAAGTAAGGATCAAGGATCCCTAGTTGCTTATCTTCAAGGACCTGAAATAGAGCATAACTTGGGACTAAGCCAATATAAGATAAGAATAAGCAACTGGGGACAAGCCCAAGGATAACTGGGGGCAAGCCCAAGGATAACTGGGGACAAGCCCAAGGATAACTGGGGACAAGCCCAAGGATAACTAGGGACAAGCCCAAGGATTGCTGGGGACAAGCCCAAGGATAACTGGGGACAAGCCCAAGGATCGTGTGTAAACTGGAGTATGGCCCTAACTGGCGACTATCCAAACTTAGTGACATGACAATGCCAAAACCTTAGCTAACGTGAAAACGTTAGAAACCTTAGGAATGGATGTATGGTACGTCTACCATTATACTTAGGATCCTAGGTATAGCCAGTACAATGGAATTATCAGCCCCTAAAGCGAGTACTGGTCCCACTGCCTTGAACTATACCAGGATCATCATGCGCTACAGGCGGAACTGGGGTCAAGCCCAAATAACTGGGATTAAACCCAAAGAACGGATTGCTTCTGCAGATAACCAATGTTATGCTAAGGATACCTGAACTTTCAAAACTTAAAATCACGTGAGAGATGGATAAAGGACACATGATCCTTATCCTTATATGAGAAAATAAAGAAATGAAATAGTTCAAGGTTAGGATATTACCAAAGTAAGGATCACTGATACTTTAAGGATCCTTCAAGGATACCCCTAACGTGAGGATCATCTGTGCCATGAGGATCCTGCTCACATGAAATATTTCTTCAAGTGGACAGCGTTCCAAGCTCTTGGTAGCAAATCACCTCCCATGGTTAGCAATCTATATGCCCCCTTTCCTGCTTCAGCTTCAATCAAATAAGGGCCTTCCCATTTTGGAGCCAATTTTCCATCAGCAGGATTGGTGGTATTCTGAAATGCTTTCCTTAATACCATATCTCCAACTTGAAACTTCCTGATCCTGACATTTTTGTTATAAGCACCAGCCATTCTTTGTTGATAACTGGCCATCCTTATCCTAGCCAGATCCCTGATTTCTTCAATAGTATCCAGGTATTGAGCCAAGTTCTCATCATTTTCTTCAGGATCACGAGTACTTGTTCTAGCAGTTGGAACCACCATTTCTGTTGGGATCACTGATTCTGCCCCAAACACCAAAGAGAATGGTGTTTGACCAGTTGCATTCTTAGGGGTTGTCCTATCAGCCCAAAGCACATAAGGTAGTTCTTCTGCCTATTTCCCTTTCTTGGATCCAAGCTTCTTCTTCAAATTGTTGATGATGATCTTGTTGGATGATTCTGCTTGACCATTAGCTTGTGGGTGGACTGGTGTTGATGTTATCATCTTAATCCCCCAACTGTCACAAAAGTTAGTGGTTCTGCCCCCAATAAATTGGGAACCATTGTCACATATGATTTCAGAAGGAATTCCAAATCTAGTTATAATATTCCTTTTAATGAAGGATATAACTTCCTTTTCTCTGACTTGGGCAAAAGCTTCAGCCTCTATCCACTTGGAGAAGTAATCAGTCATAGCTTGCATGAATACTTTTCCACCAGGTGCCTTAGGAAGCTTACCAACTATATCCATACCCCATCTCATAAATGGCCAAGAGGAGGATATAGGATGCAATAATTCAGCTGGTTGATGAAGGATATTGCTGTGTCTCTGACAAGGATCACATCTCTTAGCATACTCCACAGCATCTCTCTTCATGGTTGGCCAGTAGTATCCTGTCCTCAGGATCCTTGAGAATAATGCCCTGCCCCCAGTGTGGTTTCCATAATCTCCTTCATGGAAGTCTTTTAAAACTTCTTGGATTTCAGGATCCTCAATGCATCTCAAGTATGGTCTTGCAAGAGATCGTCTATACAACATATTATTTAAAATTGTGAATTGAGATACCTTAATTTTGAAAGCCCTAGGATTTTCTCCTGTAGGAATCTCTCCATGTTGTAAGTATCTCATGATTGGTGAGATCCATGATTCTGATCCTGAATTGGATTGAGTATCCTCACTAGGGATAATTGCAGAATCATTTCCTATCTCCATAGCCACATGATCCTCGATAGCCGGGGTCAGGATATGGATAATAGGGATCTTGATATCCTCAGGGATCTTCAAAGATGATCCTAAGTTAGCCAATGCATCAGCTTCTGTATTTTCTTCCCTTGGTACCTGTGTCAAACTAAAGAAAACAAAGGAGAGTGCCAATTCTTTGACTATCTCTAAATATTTGGTTAGCTTTTCACCTTTAACAGCATAGGATCCATTAAAGTGATTTGTAATTAACAATGAATCTACATGTACCTCAAGATACCTGATCCCCATATGTTTAGCAATTTGCAAACCAGCAATTAAGGCTTCATATTCAGCCTCATTGTTAGTGGTTTGGAACTCACAAGCTATAGAGTGGGGTATTATGTCCCCCTGTGGCGATTTTAGTAGTATTCCAAGCCCTATGCCTTTGACATTTGAGGATCCATCAGTATAGAGTATCCAAGGATCCTTGGTCTCCTCTAGCTGCTGGACTTCTAACTCAGCTTCTTTTTGTAAATCACTACTTAAATCAGCCACAAAGTCAGCTAATGCTTGGGATTTGATGGCTGTCCTAGGCTCATATCTTATATCATATGCACTTAGCTTCACTGCCCACTTAGCCATCCTTCCTGACATCTCTGGTTTCCTGAGGACATTCTTAATTGGGAAATTAGTTTTAACAACAATAACATGAGTTTCAAAATAATGTCTCAACTTAGTAGATGCCATAATTAATGCAAGAATAAGCTTTTCAAGGTGTGAATACCTGGATTCGGCATCAAGTAAACTTTTACTTACATAATAGACAGGATGTTGTGTACCTTCATGATCCTTAATAAGGACCGCACTTACTGCTTTTGAGGATACTGCAAGATACAAGGATAGCACATCGCCTTTTTCTGGTTTCATCAAGGCCGGGGCTGAGGATAGATAATCTTTGAGGGCTCTTAAAGCATTTTCATGCTTCTCAGTCCACTCAAATTTCTTGTTCTTCCTTAGGATATCATAGAATTCTTTGCACTTCTCTGAGGATTTGGATATAAATCTGTTTAAAGCTGCTATCCTGCCTGTTAGCCTTTGAACATCCTTAGCATTGGCCGGAGATTTGATGTTCACTATTGCTTTGATTTGTTCCGGGCTAGCTTCAATGCCTCTCTTTGTCACCATATATCCTAAGAATTTACCTGCTTTAACACCAAAGTGACACTTTGAAGGATTAAGTTTCATGTTATATTTGTCAAGGATATCGAAAGCTTCCTCCAAGTCCCTTAGGTGATCCTCAGCTTTTATGGATTTTACCACCATATCATCTATGTAAACCTCCATAGTTTGTCCAATCTGATTCTTGAACATCATATTCACCAGCCTTTGATATGTTGCACCTGCATTTCTAAGTCCGAACGGCATAGCAATATAGCAGTATATACCAGTTGGAGTCATGAAGGCTGTATCCTCTTGGTCGGATGGTTCCATTTGGATTTGTTGAAATCCAGATGAAGCATCCATAAAAGTTAACAGTTCATGACCCGCAGTTGCATCCACCATGGAGTCAATGTGGGGTAATGGGAAAGGATCCTTGGGACATGCCTTATTTAAATCGGTAAAATCGACACATACCCTCCACTTTCCGTTTTTCTTTTGAACAACAACCACATTGGCCAACCATCTTGGATACTTGACCTCTCTAATCATACCTGCCCGGAGCAATTTCTCTACCTCTTCCTGGATAATGGCATTTCTTTCCGGTGCAAACTTTCTTCTCCTTTGATGGATTGGTTTGAATGACCTATCAATGCCAAGTTTGTGAGTGATTACATCTTTAGATATGCCTGTCATGTCTTCATGTTTCCATGCAAAGGTAGTCTTTCTCCTTTTGTGGAAGGATACGAGGTCCTCTTTCATACCGCCAAGGATCCCTGATCCGATATAGATTTTGCATTCAGGATCATCAGGATCCATGAGGACTTCTACCACATCCTGCTCTCTTGCCTCCAAGACATCCCTTGGAGGATACTTTGATTGCTATTGCTCCCTTGACTTTGAGGCTGGTTTCATCGATGAAGTATAGCAATTCTTAGCCTCCTGCTGATCACTATCAATCTTCACTATTCCCCAAGGACTAGGGAGCTTCACACATTGGTGGTAGGTAGATGGGACTGCCTTCATATCGTGTATCCAGGGCCTGCCAAGGATAACATTACAACAAGATAAACAGTCAATAACACAAAATTTTTGATAAGAATGTAGGCCTTCGATGTATATTGGGAGCTTAATGTCCCCCAGGGTATTCTTAGTTTCGCCACTAAATCCCACGAGCACGGAGGATCTTGGTATGATATCTGTTTCAGGGATACCCATCTTCTTTAGAACATCAAGCTGGATAATGTTCACTGAACTTCCTCCGTCTATAAGGATCCTGCGGATAAAATGGTTAGAAATGAAAAGAGTAATAACTAAGCCATCGTGATGAGGATCCTGGATATCAACACGATCATCCTCATCAAAGGTTATGACTTTTCCTTCGGAGACACTTGATGTTCGAACGGGTCTTTCTCCATTATCCATTTTAGTTTCTTTTGCATGCCTTTTAGCTGCTGAGAAGGATGTGCCACAAATGTCTGATCCTCCAGAAATAAAGTTTATTACTTGTGCATCTGCTGGAGGAGCTGGAGCCTTCTCAGGGATCCTTTCAGGATCCTGAGTCCTTGACTTTTTTCTTCCCAACAATTCTTTTAGATGTCCCTTGCTCAACAAGTATCCAATTTCCTTTCTTAGTGCAATGCATTCTTCTGTGAGATGCCCAAAATCTTCATGGTATGCACACCACTTTGACTTGCCCTTAGTTGCAGCTGGCCTATCATTCTTTCTGGGCCATCTGGCTTTATCACCTAAGTTCTGCATCGCAAGGATTAGTTCATTGTTATCAATAGAAAAACAATATTCAGAAATTGGAGGATAATCCTCATCATCCTCTTCTTGATCAACAGCATGCACGTTCTGGTTATCAGATCTATTGTAGGATCTGAACTTGTTGTTCCTGAATGAGGATCCTTGCTTATCTTGCTTTGAGGATCCTGCCAACCTCTCCTGGATCCTCTTGTCATCCTCTAGCCGAATGAACCTAAGTGCTCGGGTTCTTACCTCATCTAAGTTCCTGCATGGTGTCATAACAAGATCATCATAGAACGACGAATCCCTAAGCAATCCCATTTTAAAGGCCTCAACAGCCGTGGCTATATCTAAGTTGGGAATGTCTAAGGATTCTTTACTGAATTTGGTAATGTAATCTCTTAGTGATTCATTATGACCCTGGGTTATCCTATATAGATCACTAGTTAATCGTTCAAATTTTCTACTACAAGAAAACTGATTATTAAACAGGTTAACTAGATTAGCAAATGAGGTAATAGAGTAGGGGGAAGACTTAGCAGCCATTTGAGAGCTGATCCAGTAAGAGTGGATCCGAATCCCTTGCACATGCATGCTTCCTTTAACCTTTCTGGGATTGGATTGATCTCCATCCTCTCCCTGTATTGTGCTATGTGTTCTTCAGGATCCGTCGAACCATCATACAGCTTCATTGTTGGCACATGGAACCTCTTGGGTATCTCAGCATCACAGATTGGTGGTGCAAAACGAGATATCTTGTGGCTCCCATCTGCAATCTCTGGGATAGGTTTGACCACTCCTGGAACACTTGATATCATATCCTTTAGCTTTTGCAATTCTCTGGCCATGGCATGATTGATACCTGGATCCTGCATAAGACCATGGTTAGTAGTATAAGAATTATTAAAAGTGTTACCTCCCATTGGATTCAAATTAGGAAGAATGGATGTTAATCCATATTGTTGGGGCTCTGGAATGATCGAGGGACCAGTAGAAGCATTGGTCTGCATTGGAATAAAATCTCCCTGATGGACATCTGAACTTCCTGTTTGCAAATTCCTCAAGGATCCTGGCATCTGGAAGGATCCCTGAAACTGGGACGATCCTGGAACAAAGGAGGATCCTTGAACCTGGGTTGATCCTGGAACAAAGGAGGATCCTTGAACCTGGGATGATCCTGGAACAAAGGAAGATCCTTGAATCTCCTGCGCTCCTGAATATCCTCCTGAATTCGTGAGGGATCCCATATGCTGAGGACAGGATCCCGCTGGCTGGAAATATGGACCTAAAGCCTGGGGCACTGTTGTTGTTCCGTAGTGCACTCCTTTTGGTCCACCCACATATTGAACATCTGGAACCACTGATGGCTGAGAAGTAATCACCGGAGTGTCAAAATTCAAAGACCTGGGCATTAGTGGGGAATGATCCTCTGTCGTTTTCTTTTGTTTCTTGAGATCTCCGATTTCTTTGAGAATCCTTTCGTTGGTCTTATCCTGTTGCTGTATATGATCCTTCATCTGCAAAATCAAAGTAAACATGTCACTAGTAGTGGGAGTGTAAGAAGCAGAAGAAGTTGGAGGTTTTGAGAAAATGGGAGTTGGTTTCTTCGCAGCATTCTCAGCATTCTTCTGGGATCCAGAAGGTGGTGGAGGTAAAGGGGGAACGCCTTGTGAAGAAGTGAATGAGGGCATCAAATTTGAAGCATTCTTCGCTGAGGAAGCCATTTGCTTGGTTGTAGTGAACTGAAATGAGCACAGAAATACGAATTTTTCTAAGAGTGAAGCACCAATTGCCCCACGGTGGGCGCCAAACTGTTTTGGTCAAAAAATCTGATGAGGATAATGCAACCAAACTCTCTGTTACGGGGTATGATGCTTAAAATGTAGGACAATGACAAGGATCACTTCAATGTAAATTGCACAAATGACACAAGGATTTATACGGGGAAAAAGCCCTTGATCAAGAGTTGATCTCCGGCACAAAAAACCCCGGGTGATGGAAACTACCGATCACCAAGGTCAAATAAATCAATAAATGTTTACAACTTCGGATAGTAACGAGCTAGGTACAAGGATCACTAGTGTGAAATGTGTAAAGGTGAGTGAAAACTAATAAGTGTTCGTCGAGAGCTTCAAGAGTGCGATTGTACGAGAGTATGTGTAGCTGAAAAATGGCTAAGTGTTCTAATTCTAGCTCGTCACCCCTTTAAAAATAGAAGTTAACTACAATAACAAACTATCCGACTTTCGTGCCAAGCTCCCACGTTCTCCACAACGTCCATTTCCAGTCAAACGTGTGCGAAATACCCGTGGAATATTCCATAGTAACGTTGCCAAGACCAAGTCAAGCTTGTTACTCCTACGAAGTAATACAAAACACAAACAAACAATCGTCAGTATGAGGATCCTTAAAGTGATCCATGATCCTGATCCTGAAGCTCTTCTGAGGATCACCATCTGCCACAGAAGTAAGGATCATTAATTAGGATAACGAATAAGGATCACTAATTGTTAGAAAATCCTCCCCTAACACTATGACTGATTACTTCTCCAAGTGGATAGAGGCTGAAGCCTTTGCTCAAGTCAGAGAAAAAGAAGTGATATCCTTTATTAAGAGAAACATTATTACTAGATTTGGTATCCCTTCTGAAATTGTTTGTGATAATGGATCCCAGTTTGTTGGGAATAGAACTACTAACTTTTGTGACAGCTGGGGGATTAAGATGATAACATCAACACCAGTCCACCCACAAGCTAATGGTCAGGAAGAATCATCCAACAAGATCATCATCAACAATTTGAAGAAAAAGCTTGGATCCAAGAAAGGAAAGTGGGCAGAAGAACTACCTTATGTACTTGGGGCTGATAGGACAACTCCCAAGAATGCTACTGGCCAAACTCCATTGTCTTTGGTATTTGGGGCAGAATCAGTGATCCCTACAGAGATGGTGGTTCCTACTGCAAGAACAAGCATTCGTGATCCTGAAGAAAATGCTGAAAACTTGGTTCAAGACTTGGATACTATAGAAGAGCTCAGGGATTTGGCAAGGATAAGGATGGCCACTTATCAACAAAGAATGGCTGGAGCCTACAAGAAAAATGTCAGGATCAGGAAATTCTAAGTTGGTGATATGGTGTTAAGGAAAGCATTTCAGAATGCCACCAATCCTGCTGATGGAAAGTTGGCACCAAAGTGGGAAGGCCCTTACTTGATTGAAGCTGAAGCAGGAAAGGGGGCATATCGATTGCTAACAATGGAAGGTGACTTGCTACCAAGAGCTTGGAATGCTGTCCACTTAAAGAAATACTTCATGTAACAAGGATTCATGATCCTTACCTGACAAGTATCCTTGAAGGATCCTTACAGGGCAGAGGATCCTCATTTCGATAATGATCTAATCTCAAACTATTTCATTCATTAATTATCTTACATAAGGATAAGGATCCTGTATCCTTTATCCTCCTATCACTTGATTCTGAGTTTTGAAGGTTCAGGTATCCTTAACAAAGGATTGAGTATCCACAGAAGTATCCAGTTGTTTGGGCTTGACCCCAGTTATTTGGGCTAGTCCCCAGTTTGGGCCAGTCCCCAGTTTCTTCAGTAGCGCACGATGATCCTGGTATAGTTCATGGCAATGGGACCAGTACTCGCTTTAGGGGCTGACAATTTCATTGTACTGGCTATATTCAGGATCCTACGTATAATGGTAGACGTACCATACATCCGTTCCTAAGGTTTCTAACGTTTTCACGTTAGCTAAGGTTTTGGCATTTTCATGTCACTAAGTTTGGATAGTCGCCAGTAAGGGTCATACTCCAGTTTACACACGATCTTTAGGCTTGTCCCCAGTTATCCTTTGGGCTTGTCCCCAGTTATCCTTTGGGCTTGTCCCCAGTATATTGGGCTTGTCCCCAGAATTGTTGGGCTTGTCCCCAGTTGCTAACTTTTATCTTATATTGGCTTAGTCCCAAGTTGTATCCTATTTCAGGTTTTTGAAGCTAAATGACCAAGGATCCTTGATCCTTACCTTCTACTAAGGTTTGTCTTTTGGTTATTCTAATTATAAGTGTTAAAGGATAGGATCCTAACTTGGATTCTCAGGTATGATCCTTAATTACTTTGATTTTATTTATTATTTACATAAGTGGCCCTTATCCTTTGACAACTGAACTTATGATCCTTAAACTACACTACTTTTCAGAACTTGTCGACTATTGGATATGTGATCCTTGATCATATCCTAAACTTTTTGAGGATATTTATTAAATTTTTTCTTTACTTGATAAGTTTAGACAAAATGAATATCACAACAATTGAAAAGTAAAGTACTAACAAGGATAGCAACACGGGAGATAGCCAAAAAGTTAAAGTTATTTTATTCACAAAACGTTGAACCCTTTAAGGTTGTCAAAATTGCCAACCCACGTTTCTACCAGCAAAACGTGGCCCGTCCACATGGGTTGGCAAAGGGTGTCCATTGTTTACGGGTCTTTGTAGCGCAGGAATTAAAAGACGGCAGGATCACAATGGCTTCATCCCCCAAACAGAGGATCCCTCCACCATTTGTAATCCTACCTATTGTTCAAAGGATCCATGATCCTTCACCCTAGAAACTATTGTCTAAAGTTATTACAGACCAGCATTGTTCAGAAAAACATCATCAAAACAAAAACCACTACCAAATTCTAAAAAAATGGGCTCCGGCTACGTCTAGAAATGTCCTTCATCGTCCATTCCTGCAACTTACACCTTCGCTGCATCACCATCTCCTCCAGCTTCAGCATCATCCACCTGATCCTTGACTCCACTGCCGCCAACCTCGATTGCTAAGACCTCTTCTTCATCATCCAGCTCAGCCAATCTAGCTTTCCAGCCCTCAACGTCTCAGCTGCTCTTGTCAAAGTCAGGATCCAGGGCTTCTTGGGCCATCTGCAACTGGGTTTTATACAGAGCAATGGCAGCGGAGATTTTAGCATCATTTGTGATCTCATTCTTCTCTTGGTCAGCAGTGATGTGAGCCAGGACGAGCTCCCTCTTGACCAGATTAACATCATTTTCAAGGGAGGCAATCTTCTTATCCTTGGCCAGCATCATTTTTTGGAGATCCACGCACTTTTGCTCAATCTCTTCAACATTGCCTACGTAGTCCTCGATTTCAGCAAATTTCTGCAAGAAGACAATGTAAAGTTTAGGATCACATGATCTTCAAATGGGCAGGATAACTAGGCTAGGTCAATGATCCTTACCTCAGTAAAGTACTCAAGGAACTGATGGCGGATCAAAGGCAGGCCTTCTAGAGTGTCAGCCTCAGAGGCTTTCCTCTTCTTTCCTTTGGAAGCAGTAGGCTTGGGGATGGCAGCACTTGGGCTAGCAGTAGCTTTTTTCTTCCCGGACCTGGGACCAACAGTGGTGAGATCGGTGACACTAAAGCGAGTAGCAGACTTCGATGATTTTCCAGCACCTACACATCCAAAACAGATAAGTATCTTTATTTCATTCTAATTTAAACATTTATTTCTGTACAAAACATGGATACTTTCTTGACATTGTGACAGAACCTAAGGATACCTCTTGAGAATCCTGGGTATTTGCTTTGAATGATCTTATTTCAGGATCAAGCCTCTGAAAAGCAGCAAGCCTTTCCTTTGTGGCAGGTGTTGTAATAAGGTGTGCAACAGTGATAGCTACAAAATAGAAACAAAAGGATGTTAGTGATCCTCAGCAGAAACAAGGTCATCTGGTGATCCTTCTAAGGATCCTCTATCCTACCATGGGTGGTCCATTTTCTAGGCAGATCATTTCCATCAGGGAGAGAATCCCTTCTGACAAAGAAGAATCGCCGTTTCCAGTTGGTGTCATTCTTGGTGGCTTTGAAGATGGGGTGTTCTTCACCAGGTTTATGTTTGAGTAGGTTTATGTTTGAGTAGATATCGGTGGGATCCATGGCTAACAAGGTCATACATCTCTGCAAATTCCGACATTCCTAGATCAATTCCTTCATGTTCAATGATCCTTTCAAGGGTATATAAGACCCTCCAGATCATTGGCATCGCTTGAATGTAGGAGATGCCGGTGAGAGAGAAGAAGGATTGGGTGAAATCTGAAAAAGGATACGAGTATCCTATTGTAAATGGTGTGACCGGAAAAGCCACCCAGGTTTCAGAAACATAGTCACTCAGGACAGTGGGATCAAAGGTTTTGAAAACGGTGTTCGTCGGGAAACAATGGCGGATTCTGTCTATCTGTGGATCAGTGAAGCAGCATCTTTCTTTCGCATAATCTTTGATGATCCCTTGGGACTTCAAGGGACTGTCCTTACGGTGATCCTTAGCCGGCGAAGATCTCAACATCATCTTGATCGCAGATGAAGATGAGGAAAGAAGGAACAGAGAAAGAAGGTGAAGAGAGAAAGGAGAGAGAATTACCTGATCGGATCTTCTAATGAAGATTTAAAGGATGAAACGCACGGTTTTAAATGCTCTCTAACCCTTATCTCTAACTTCAATTTATAATGATGATCTTGCAGGGTAGTCACTTCAGTGACGTCAGGATGGCAACGGATAGTTCGATTACAACGGCTATATATCCGTTAGTTGGTTACGGATAAGAACAAGAAAATATAACTCGATTATTTACAAATTACTCCTTATATTTTGGGGGCAATTGTTAGGGGAGGATTTTCTAATGATCAGTGATCCTCATTTACTGTTGGGCTTAGTGATCCTCAATTCTGTCTGAATTAGTGATCCTCAGAAAGTATTGTAGGATCAGGATCATGGATCATCATAAGGATCCTTATACTAACGATTGTCTACTTTGAATATGATGTTGTTTTGCAGGAGTACGAGCTTGGACTTGGTCTTGGCGATATTCCTGGAGCATATTCCATATTTATTCCGCACGTGCATGGCTGAAATGGACGTTGTGGAGGTCGTGGAGGACTTGCACCAAATGCGGAATGTTTGTTAGCTTAGATATTGTCCATTTTTAAAAGGGGATAGCGAGCTAAATAGAAACACTTGGTTATTTTTAGCTTAACACACACACTCGCAACTGCTCTGACCAGCTCTTGACAATTCACCTGGCGATTACACACATTTTTGCACATTATACTATAGTGATCCTTGTAACTAGCTCGCTATCATCCGAAGTTGTAACACATTTCATGTTTAATCTGAGTTGGTGATCGATAGTTTCCATCACCCGAGGTTTTTTATGCCGGAGATCATTCATTGATCAAGGGCTTTTTCCTCGTATAAATCTTTGTGTCACTTGTTCATTACATTTCTGAGTGATCCTTAGTATTGTTCATTAATTCAAGCATCAAACCTCACAACAGAAAGTTTGGTTGCATTATCATTGCTTGATTTTTGACCAAAACAGTGATCATTTAAACTTATTTGAATAAGTGTAGCTTTTTATGAAAATGCTAAACTTGAAATAGGTCATGTTGGGTTGAGTACAAGGTATATCCTAAACTGATGATACCCAAAAGCTCAACTATGTATGCTCTGCATTTTCAACGTTGTTTAGAACCTACGGTCGGATAATGCGGTTATCATGGGATAGTGGTCTTTGAGTAATGTGTGTAATGTGGTTCGCATCCTTTGGGTTTTCTACATGTGCTCGGACCTTAAGATCTACCTCCACAAGTCAAACATTTATGTGATTGGGGTGGGGGATGTGGAATTAGAAGATACGGCTAGGGTCATCTGGTGTGTGTGTGTGTGGGGGGGGGGGGGGGGGGCGTTTATTGAGGACAATGTCTTCATAGCTGTTCACTCCATGGACAGTAACCAATTTCAAAACAGGTGATGTTCCATGGACAGAACATGTTTTTGTTGATTGACAAACGATGACAATGCGGTGGTGATGACAATGACAACTAGACGTTGACGACAAACGATGGTTATAAGTGTTACAAACCCATTTAAACGTGTTCTAAGTTTGCAAATATTAGAGTAACTCGTTTCAACTCATTATAATGAAACTTCATGTTCATAAAAGTCATCTACAAAGAGAGGACAAGGTGACTAATCATTTTTCAGAAATTCAAAATGGTAATATTTTAAAACTAAACTATAGTAACCTGCAACAAATTAAAAATACAAAATGATTCCATATATTATTATTATTATTATCGTAATTGATGAAAAGTTTGAAAAATAATAATTATAGGGTCACGTGAAAGTCCAAGGAGAAAGCCGACAACAACAAAAAGCAGCTTAAATTATATCTCAATTTCTTGGTTTGTTTTGTGTTGAATTTATGAGGACAAAAATACATCACATGCGTTAGATCCTTTTCGCTCCCCGCACCCACTGTTTTCATTATTAACAATTCGTTCACCCCCTCAAAAATAAAGAGTTAAGTGTTATTTATTTTCTTGTGGTTTGTATACTTTTTCAATTTCAGGCTAAATTTTAAAACTATATCAAATTTTTTCTTTAATATTCTCAAAACATGTCATTTCAGTACAAAAATCTAACCCTAGTTAAAAAACTCAGTTAGCTGAAGGGTAAAATGATCATTTTGCATGATGGTTCAGAGGTTTTACATACCCTCCACGGCTCCACCGTGCACCAACCTCCAAACCACTTTGTAAAATGACCATTTTACCCCTAAGCTAATTGAGTTATTTTAACAAGTGTTAGTTTCTTGAACTGAAATAACACGTTTTGAGAATCTCAATGAGGAAAATGGTATAGTTTTGAAATTTGGCTTGAAATGGCAAAACTAGACAAATCACGTGAACGTAAATGACAGTTAACTCAAAATAAAATTAAATTAAATAAATCTAACTTCAACATTTAATAACTCAATCACAAAAATATATAATAATAACAATAACATCAATTTATATTTTACTCCACAAAATCCGTGTAGTTCACCAAGGGCTAGTGAACTTTTGTAACGAGTACTGGTACCGTGTCAATACCATACCAGGTAACCAATGTTCACGGTTGAGAACACCCTGTCCGCGAAAATCCCAATCGCGATTTTCCAATATCGAATTCGAACAAAAACCCTTGTTGCATCAAGTTCCCGATAACCGAAAACCCACCCGGCGTCGTCACCGGTTGTAACGCCACACATTTCACATCCTCCGCCGTGTCGATAAAATAATTCCCAACCGGTGGCGAAAACACCGAGTCGTCACCAACGAGTTTAAAACTCAGTCTCGGTACACTCGGTCTATCCACCCCGGACACATTAAAACAAAGATCAAAATTTGGCGGCGCACCATCCGGCGTCGGGAGTTTCACGCGCCGCCGGAACGCCGCCAACACGCGCCGGTAGGCAGTGTCCGGTAGGAAAGTCAAAGTAGTACCGGAGTCAACGATGGTCCCACCATTACCCAATTCATCAATACTCCAAACCGAAGGGCTTATTCGTAATTCCACATTATCTACATAAACATCTTGAATCCCAATGTAGTAAAAGGGGGATGCTAATGGGCTTTTTTGCATCGGTGTGTACCGGATTTTTGAGTTTCCCGATCCGGGTCGGGTTCCGATTAAAAGGTAACTCGTTGGTGGAGGGACAATGGTGTAGTCTTTAAGACAGTAAGAAAATTTGTTACCGAACCGGCGACCGAGTTGGGTAACAAAAGAAATGGGCCCACGCCCTAAGCCCATTACGCCTTGGGCCCCGTGAAAGCCCGGACCGGAAACACTCGGGCCGGAGGTTTTAAACCCGCACCCGAAAGCTAAACTATCATGTTGTAATAACTTTCCGTTGGAGGAGTTAAACGTCGTCGTTTCCTTAGCGAAAAACCCGCTAGTAATAGACCCGTCAGCGTAGGAGTATTCGTATCTACACGGGGAATGCAGGCGCGTGTGGTTACACGCGATGGAGGGGCGTGGGTGGGGAACGAGTCGACAAGCTGAGTTGAAACAGTGAGTTAGTGAGTAGGAAGTGGAATGGCGGGCGAGGAAGGCGGAATGCGGTGGTCTGGTGGCGGAGCAGTTGTTCCGGCAGGCGGAGCAGGTGACCCAGATGAGATCGGAGCCGGTGTCGGCGATGAGGAGGAGGGGTTGTGGTGGGGAGCCTAAATGAAGGGTGACGAAGTACTGGCCGGCGCCGGCGTAGGCGCCGGAGGTGACGGGGAGGTTGGGTTTGCGGTGGAGGGCGGAGATAAGGGCGGAGAGGCGGGCGGAGTCGGCGGAGATGGCTTGGGTGGGGGATTGAACAGGGTTAATGTGGTGGAGGGGGAGGCGGAGGAAGTGGTGGTCGCCGGAGTTAACGGTGGTTGAGTGGCAGATGTGGGTGAAGGAGATGATGATGATAATGATATTAATGAGCATGGTGGTGTGAGGGGGAGGAGAGAGGGGGGTGGGTGGTAAGTGTAAATATGGAGTCTGGCAATTGGCTGAAATAATGAGGTGATGTATTTAATATGGAAGTGTTTTTATTTTTTTATTTTGGTTTTTGTAGTGTGTTTGTGTGTGTGATCTCGTTTTTTGTAGATATAAATATTTAAATATAAAGAAAATTTAAAATAATGTTTTATAAAAATAAGTCGCTGCATGGTGCGTTAAATTCGACACTCAAAATGAAACGTTCCATTTAATAAATCAAGTATAACAGCATTTGCCAATGAGTCTTTGGTGGAGTGGTGGAAAAGACTTAGACCTTGTGAGAGGTCTCAAGTTCGATCCCCACTCCAAGCAAAGAGGAGGTGGGAAGGTTTTACTCCTTCGGAGGTTCCTGCCCGGGTGCTCAGGTTCGATCCCAAGGCCTGAGTAAGGTGCTGCATTTCCTTAAGCAATGCGGAGAATTATACAAGAGTGGGTTTCCATAGGGTTGTATACGCCTCGCTGTTCAAAAAAAAAAAAAAAAGTATAACAGCATTCACATTCTATCCATCAAAAAATATGTGAGTGGGAGTTTTTATATTATAAAGGGTATAAAAAGTGGTTGTAAGTGGAGGAGAGAAAATGTTACTGTTCATCTGTATATTTGGGGGAACACTGTTCACCCAGTATAATTTTTTTAATATATATTGAAAGTGGTTGTGAGTGAAGGAGAGAGAAAAATGTGATGATAATATTATTTAATTGAAAAGGAGAGAGAAAAAATATTTGTTTTTAGTGGAAATATATTGATATATGAGTTGGTTTTTAGTGGAATGTATGTATAATTTGATGGTTTGGATGTGAATGCTCTAAGAAATTGCAGAATGATATCCATATAAATAGCTGAGTTTTAATGTGGAATACCCAAATCCCGGATGACGTTCAATGGGGTCTTTGCTGACGTCCATATATCCCGGTCCTTGTAGCTACAAAAGAATAAACCGTTAGCCTCGTCACAGAGGGCCCCGGGAGGGGGATCCGTGACCAAGCTCCGGCGTGAGAGTAAGTAAACTTGCCGGAGAGTGAGGGGAGCCTATTCCGATGAGTGTGATCACCGGAATGTTTCCTCTTAGGTGTGAATCCAATAAATGTATGTGTGTGTTTAATGTATAAGAATATTGGTCGGTATAAATGAGGGAGAAATAAATGAGAGAGCCTTTAATGTGATACCTCCGATAATGCCCCATTACCGTCTCCTTCTCCTTATATAAGTATCAGACCTTATCTTGCATGTGGGATATTTTGTTAAGGTAATCCGACGGATCTTAAGAGTCTTCGGGGGGGGGGGGGGGGGGGCTCAGACACGTGTCTGACCCCCAACGGTAAGATGACAGCTTCATTAAATGTTTCCGGCTGGGAGGTACGACTTCCAGCCAAAGATCCTTTTCCAATCGAGCATTAAATATGGCATGTCCTCTCTGATCCTAGTTTTCCACCCGTTTCGTAAAGGGAGAGCCTTAGTGGGCAAGGCAAACCACTGTTGGGCTTATTTCCTGTTGGGCCCGCATGAAGGCAGCCCAAAGCGGGTAAAATGGGCTTTCCTATTGGCCCGTCGTCAAGTCATCTTTAGTCCCTGGTTCTGAGACCCGAGGCTCATGATCCGGGGCTGAATCGTAACTGTTCCGGAAGTTGATTTTCTTGGGCTACGAGTGTGGGCCCATCTCTGATCAGTTATTAATTATCCTTTCTTTTTATAAAACTCATCATTTCACCAGCAGCGGGAGTTAATCCCATAGGTACACGTGCACCTTTTTGAATTTTGAAGGGATGGATGATATGACGGTTCCCTGTGCGTCAGTTATTTCCTTTTAAATACCCCCATTATCTTTTAAACTGCCTCTTATTTCCTTCTAGTTCTTTCTTCCTTTCCTTCATATTTCTCCGATTACCGCCCCCTTTAAACATGAGTCATTCCGGTCGCTCTTCAATTCGATCGGTCTTGACAGCGAGAGACTTGAAGTCCTTTGTCGAGACGTACAACATTCTTGAGCGGTTTTCTCCTTCCTTGCCGGGCCCTAACGAACCAGCTGAATGTACCCCGGACCGAATTCCCCTTTATACATTGGCGTTCTCCTCTTGCGGAGTCCGGTATCCTCTTTCACCTTTCAAGGTTGCTTTACTTCGTCACTTCGGGGTTCACTTCTCTCAGTTGCATCCCTTAGGGTTTATGAGAGTGGTGCATTTTGAGTTGTCTTGTGCGGCCATTTCTGGCGAGCCATCTGTCCCCTTGTTCTGTATGTTCTATAAACTGATCTCTGATGGAGATTGGTTTACTTTTGCTAAGCGACAGAACAGTGTGTCGAAACCCTGTTACACCTTTATGCCAACCTCCACATACCCGAAGGATTGGAAGAGTATGTTCATCTTTGTTTCCGCTGCCATGATACCAAAGTCCCCACTGCCAAGGGATGCTGAGGCCGTTATTGAAGATACTGTTCCCACCTTGTCTGCTAACGAGACCGTTCAGTGGAAACGCATGTATGAAAACCCCACGAGGGCTTTTACTTTTTCTGAGGGAATCTTGGCCATGGGGGGGGGGGGGGTTGAGTCCTTCCTACTCAGTTAGTCCCAAGGCTTTTTTTCGGTAAAAAAAGGTACCTTTTTGCCCTGGATTTGCTGTCGTTTGCTTTTGTTTCTTGGTATTTGTGTAGTCATCTTTAGTGTTTTTCTTATGCAGAGTTGACTTTGTGGAGACTGCTTCAAGGGGATTCTAAGGATGTCAAGTTTGTAGTTGGTGATGAGGTTGATCCGGGTTTGAACCGGAGTGTAGGGATGCAGGTTACCGGGGGGTCAGCCCAGGCTGGGGGCTCCGTTGTTGTGGAAGGGGGTGAGGAAACCTCCTCTGATGGGGAGGAGAGTTCCCCTGATCCCGCCCCCGTAAAGCATTCTGATCAAAGTGATGATGAAGCTCTGGAGGTTCGTTTAGTTCGTAAGAGGAAAGCTGCAAGTCCTAGGCCAACCCCTGCTCCCCGTGATATCCGGCAAAGGCTCCGGAGTGCCAGTGGACAGAAGCCCCCCCTTCATCGAATGCTGCTTCCGAACTTCCCATCGTTGGGGTTAAGGGTTCTTTGTCCAAACACCTGAGGTCTTCATGTCTTGTGAGTGTACCTTTGTTGGTGAGCTCTTTTTCCCTCTTACCTATTTGCCTCGTATTTATTTTGTTCTGTGGGGGATTTTTGATACTCTTTTTTTTTTGTGTAGGGGAGTTCTCATGATCCAATAGAGATCCCTACTGGTCCCTTCTCTTCCCGTGTTCGGGACAAGACTCCGGAAGTAGGCATGGCCCATTTTACCTCAGCCTTTGAACTCTCTCCTCACCATGCTACTGGGACCAGTAAACCTACTCAACCCGAGGGTTTTGCTCATCGGTCCCCTTTGGCTCCCCTGTTTGCTGATGTTATCCCTTTCACCTATGTCTCTAAATGGAAAATAACTCATTCTTCGGTGATAGGGACCCCTGAGGCTGCTAGGGATTTTTTGAGTCATGCTGTTCCTCCCTCCCATAGATTCATGAATTCTTCTTTGAGGGATGATCTTTTTGAGGATCAGTATAGCATGTCTCTTTGTGAGAATTTTTTCAGGGGTGCTGGCATGCTGCAGCGGATTGACCATTTGAGGATGGCGAATGAAGGACTCAAGGGTGAACTCAAGACCTCCCAGTCTGTCGCTGCCGAACTTAGATGTCAAGTGGTCGAGGCTGAGAGAAAGTTGCAAGAGGAGAAGGTAGATAGCCTTTCTCCCCCCCCCCCCCCCTTTTTTTTAATTTTCCAACTGTTTTTGGATTTTTTTTATGATGTTTCCTGCCCAGGGGGCTGGAGCCATGTTGGAGCGGAAGGAACGGGCCTGGGAAAGAGAGATGGCAGTGCTGGTGGTGGAGAAGGAAGAGTTGGTCGCTGAGTTAAAGCATCTGAAGGAAGTTGGCTCCGTTTCTCAGGGGCAGCTGAATACTATGTATGCAGATTATGGGATAACTTCTGATGATAACCAGCGGTTGGCTAAGGAGAAACATTGGTTAATCACCGAAGGTTTTGGAGCCTTCCTTACTGTCGTTTCTCAGTCAGAGGAGTTTAAAAGTGGCTTGGAGGAGGTGTATAGGGCGTACCGGGATGTTGGCTACCAGGCTGGGCTGAAGGATGGCTATATTTACTCTGCTCAGGGCCTGGGCAAAAAAGAGACCCCGCTTTACAACTCCAAAGCTATGAAGAGACTTTCCAAGCTGGATGAGGAGTTTGGGAGTAAGACCCCGGCCATTCTTAAGAAGATCCTGGAGCATCCCATGATATCGATAGATGAATTGAAAGCCCTGTTTTCCTCCGTTGGTCCTTCGTCTCCACCGTCTTTGTCTGGGGATGGTCCCCAATGATTTCTGAACATTAACCTCTTTCGATATGGTTGTAATCTGGATAATTTGCTTACCCTAGGATACTTTAAACTCTTGCTATTTTGGAAGGAGAACCTTTGTGTTAGGGTTCTTCTAGGTACTTATTCATATAACCTATGACTGTATATTGCCGTCTTGTTTTTTTGTTTGTTTTTTGTTGTGCTCTTTTGTGTTGCAGGGGGTCATGTTGGCGTTTCCCTAAAGACTTTTGGGTTGTTTGTAAGGAGTCGTGCTTTAGTCTGTTTGTTATGCCTGTTGGCTTGTATGTTGGTTGTTTAAGCCAATAGGACTTCCTATTGTACGTTCATTTTGTAATAAAACTTTTCTTTTTGTAGTTTGTTTACAAGAATGTATTATGTTTATGGTTTGTTTGATAAACCGGGATCGTCTGTTCGAGGCCAATCGCTGGACAAGCTTATAATGTGAGATTATGTTTCTGGCTTATTTGTCCGTTTTCTTTGGGTTAACTAGACCCTGTTTTGCCCCACGGCCGGGCTTTTGGTATGTTCAATATACCTTGTACACGTGTGTTTGTTTATTGGTTAGGCTTATAATATTTATGGGCACGTCTGCCTAGATATAATACCTGTTATCTTTTTCAAAAGAGGACAAGCTATTTGTCCGTTTGTCATTCATTTCTTGGGGACTAAAACCTCCCAGTACAAATTCTTACAAAAGATTCTTTCTTGGGGTATGCCCCGGATTAATAGTTAATCATTACAAAAGTGGCTCTCTGGCCGTCTTTCCTGGGGATAGACCCCTCATATGTGATACTTCCTGAGCTGCATGAGGTTCCACGTCCTGGGGACCTCCTTGCCTTGGAGCGTTTCCAGTTTACAACTTCCTTTGCCGTTTGCCCATATGACCCGGTAGGGCCCTTCCCAATTGGGTCCTAGCTTTCCGGTGCTCTCTTGTAGGCTGGCTTCGTTGGCTCTTAGGACCAAGTCCCCCGAAACGAGGCTAAGTTTTTTCATTTTGGCATTATAATTGCTTTCGAGCTGCTTTTTGTACTTAGCCTCCCTGACTGTTGCGACTTCCCTTCTTTCTTCAAGCAGATTCAGATTCATCCGGAGTTCCTGCTCGTTTTCGGCCTCCCTGAGCTTCATTCGGGCAGTTGGGGATTCTATTTCAACCGGGATAATAGCCTCCGTCCCGTAAGTTAAGCCGAAAGGAGTCTCCCCTTTGCAGTCCTTAGGGGTGGTCCTATATGCCCATAGCACAAATGGCAGTTCCTCCAGCCACCCTTTTTGTTTTCTTCCGAGTCTCCCTTTCATCCCTTTGATAACGCTTTGATTTGCTCTTTCCACTAGCCCGTTACTCTGGGCATAGATGACGGAATTGAACACTTGGTGTATGTGCATTCGTTCACACCAGGGTCTGAAAGGTTTCTCAGCAAATTGTACGCCATTGTCACTCACGAGCTCCTTCGGGACACCATATGTGCAGATAATATTGTCTAACACAAACCGCCTCATTTGCTCCCCGGTTATTTTTGCCAAGGGTCTTGCTTCTATCCACTTGGTAAAATAATCGATGGCGACCACCACATACTTGACCCCTCCGGGACCCTCCGGGAATGGTCCGATTATGTCGATGGCCCATTTTTGGAAGGGCCAGGACGTTGAGACGGGTATCATCGGGTGTTTGTGTCGATGAGTCATAGGTGCATGTACCTGGCAATTGTCACATCTCTTAATCTCTTCGGATGTTGTTTCGTACATTCGAGGCCAATAGAACCCCGCATTCATTTCCTTTGCTACTACCGTCCTTGGCCCCGAATGCATCCCACAAATCCCTTCATGTATTTCTCTGATCACATACTTAGCTTCTTCCATGTCGACACACTTCAAGGATGGGCCTAGGTACGATCTTCGGTAAAGTTCTCCGTCAACCAGCTCATACTGTAAGGCTTTTACTCTTACCTTTCTGGCTGCCCAGTCTCCCTCAGGTAACGTTCCGTCCCTCAGGAATTTTGCAATTGGTGTCATCCATGTTTCTTGTGCGTTTTCAACTGCAGCTACCTCCTCTGTACCAAGGGAGGGGGAGGTCAGGACTTCCACTTTGACTTCCCTTGCCAGGTGGTCAAATGCTACTGAGGCCAGCTTACTGAAGGCATCAGATTTTCTGTTTCTCCCGCGGGGGGTGTATTATAGTTTGAAGGTTTTGAACGCTTCGGCTGTTTCTTTTACTCTTGCCACGTACTGAGCCATGGTGTTGTCTTTAGCCTCATACTCTCCTTGGTACTGCTTGACTACCAACTGAGAATCAGTACTGGCCTCCACATGCTTTGCCTTCATTTTCTTGGCTAGCCTCATCCCTGCTAAGAGAGCCTCGTATTCTGCAGTGTTGCTGGTGTTTTCGAAGTCCAGTCTGATGGCATACGTCAGTTCGACCCCCTCAGGGCTGATTAGTGTAACGCCTGCTCCGCTACCTTCTTCGCTGGAGGCTCCGTCTGTGAGCAACTTCCATACTGCCTCATCCTCCCTTTCTTTCTCTTCCTTTTCTAAAGCTTCCCACTTTAGAAGTTCTTTCTCTTCATCCTCAGGGACCTCTGCCAAGAAGTCGGCCAGTATTTGTCCCTTCATTGCAGTTCTGGTCTTGAATTACAAGGAATGTTCTCCTAACTCGACTGCCCACTTAGCCAGTCCTCCCGACAACTCCGGCCTTCTTAACACCTTTTGGAGGGGCTGATCTGTCATCAGGGTGACCTTGTGCCCTTGGAAGTACCTCCTCAGCCTCCGGGATGTGAAAACAAGGGCCAAGGCTAGTTTTTCCAGGGGCATGTAACGCTCTTCGGGGCCTTTGAGGGTCCTGCTGATGAAGTATATTGGTATCTGCTTCCCTTCCTGTTCCACCATCATGACCGCACTTATGGTAGTCTTTGAAGCAGATAGATACAGGAGCAGATCTTCCCTTGGCACTGGGGTGGCCAAGGTCGGGAGCTTGCAGATGTAAGTCTTCATTTCTTGGAAGGCGGCCTCTGCCTCGGGGGTCCATTTAAACCTGTCTGTTTGAAGGCAGTCCTTCAGCACCTTCATGAAGGGAAGGGTCCTGTCAGCTACTTTTGATAGAAAGCGGTTTAACGCAATTAGCCTTCCATTCAGCTGTTGGATGTCTTTAAGGGACCTGGGGGGTCGCATTTCGGCCACGGCTTGAGTCTCCTCCGAGTTAGCTTTGATTCCGCCCTTAGTAACTACTACCCCCAGGAATTCCCTTCTTCTACCCCAAAACAGCACTTCCCAGGGTTTAACTTCATATTCACATCCTGCATGGTTCGGATGGTCTCGGCTATGTCATCTATCATGGCCATTTCGGTTAAGCTTTTGATAACAATGTCGTCCACATATACCTCCAGGTTTCGTCCCCGTTGTTCCCTGAAAAGGGCATTCATGAACCTTTGATAGGTGGCACCGGCGTTCTTGAGTCCGAAGGGCATTTTGGTATAGCAAAATGTCCCTTCGTCTGTGATGAAGGCGGTCTTCTCCTCGTCTTCCATTGACATCTGTATCTGATGGTATCCTTTATAGGCATCCAAGAAGCACTTCAGGGGATACTGGGATAATGAGTCCACCTGGACGTCTATCTCCGGGAGTGGGTAGCAGTCCTTGGGACATGCTTTGTTCAGATCTTGAAAATCAATGCACATCCTCCACCCTCCGTCTTTCTTCTGGACCATAACCGGGTTGGCAACCCAAGACGGGTATTTCACTTCCCTTACTATTCTGGCTCTGAGCAGTTTCCTGGTTTCTTCACAGGCGGCCCTCCTTTTACTAGGGCCCATACTCCGTTTTTTCTTCTTTACTGGCTTTACCCAAGTGTATGTATTGAGTCGGTGTTCAGTCAGGCTTCTCGGGATTCCTGTCATATCCCCATGCTGGAATGCAAATACGTCTATGTTGAGAAGGAGCAACTCCTTGAGAGCACTTTTGCACTTGTCACTTAGGTGACTTCCTACTTTAACCGTCTGCTCCAGGAACCTGTCATAAAGGACCCACTCTTCGACCCCCTCCTTCCGGGGCTTCTCGGATGTTTCCCCCTTGGATACGGAAGAAACTACTTCGTATGCAGATTTAACCCAAGCCAAGCCCTTTGGTGTCTGGAACACTAAGGCTCCGTGTGGGGTGGATGCCTGTGCTTGCAGATCTCCAATCCCAGGTCTTCCCAGGATTGCGTTGTACTTTGAGGGTGCTCGGACTACCATGAAGGTTAGGTTTGTAGTTCGGATTCGATCCCCTACCCCAACTGTGAATGGGAGTCTGATCTTTCCCAGGGGGTGTGGCACACTGTTATTGAAACCTACTAGGGGGATGGAGTCCTCCTCAAGTCTATCTCTTACGTCCCTGTCAAATCTGAGGAAACAATGCTCGTATATAACTTCTACCCCGGATCCCCCATCCACGTGTATTCGGGCCACCTTGTGGCCGGCTATTATGGCTGAGATGTTGAGCGGGAGCCGTTGCACCTCGTTTTCCTCTAGGTGTGGCATTAGGATGGGAGCTTTCATGCAGTCTGGGGAGCCCAGGATTCTGGCCTTTATACTCCTGGTGGTATCAAACTCATTCCTCCTTCTGATCATATCAACATCTGCCCTCCCAGGCTCCCTTACATCTTTCCCTTTACGGTCCCCTCCCCCTTCCTTAATTTCCTTGACCAGATGGGCCACTTTTCCCGTTTTCACCACGGCCTCTATTTCTCTCTTTAGATACATGCAATCATCAGTTCTATGGCCAAACCCTTTGTGAAAGTCACAATAATCATTAGGTTGTGCCTTTGGCCCAGGTTTTATGGGTGGTGGCCTTGGGAAGGAGCCATTCACCCTTTCAGTAGCTAGTATTTCACTTGGGGTTTTGGTGAGAGGGGTGAAGTTGTCAGAGTAGGGGGACGAGCCTCTTCCCCGGGGCCTATACGGGGAGTACGAGGGTCTCGTTCTATCGTGCAACATTCTATCAAAAGCAGGTTTTCTTGAGTAAGGTGTACCTTTTCGGGAGGTTTTGCAGCCGTGGTGAGCCTTCGGGGTGGGGTGTCCATCTCCTTGGCTTTGCTGACTGTGTCCTTCCCCCTGACAAAGGCTCCGACTCTGTCCATGAGGTTGTCAAACGAGTGTGGGAATTCCTCTCCCAGCTTCTCGCACAGTTGTGCATGCTTTAACCCGTTGATGAAACTGCTGATCTTCATGACCTCCGGGACATCCTTGATGTTCATGCTTTCCTTGACAAATCTCTCCATGTATTGGTCTATTCGCTCGTTGTCCCTCTGTTTTATGTGCAGGATCTCATTTGGGTTCTTGACCACTTTCCTCTGCTGACCAAAGTTCCTCAGAAACTTTTCACTTAACTCTTCATAGCTGTCGATCCCGCCGGGGGGAAGGCTGTTAAACCAAAGCCTGGCTCCCTCTGTCAGGGTTTGTACGAACATGTGGCACCAGATCGGCATGGGCCACCGCCCCAGCTGCCCTGCCCCCGGAAGGCATGGAGATGATCCTCGGGGTCCCTAGTCCCATCATACCTGTCGAAGTTTGGGGGTAGTTTTGTCTTAGGGGGCATTGGTGCTTCTGCAATCCTCCTGGTGAACTTTGAGATCTCAGCCAAGTCCCGAGGGAGGTATGGCTGATTCAGACCGTCATCGCATTGGCTTTCCTTTTCTTTTTCTTTCCCTTTCGCGCTTCTTTCCCGTTATGAGATCCTCCCTCTCCTCCGAGGACATCTGTCTAAGGGCCATCATGAATGTTTCCAGTGGGTCACTACCACTTCTTTTGTTCTGTGGGTCCACCTCTTCTTGGTTGGAAGGTGTGTCGAAGGATAGCCTAGCCCTGAGGCTGTCGAGCTTTTCTCGTCTTTCTAAATCTTCAAGACACTTTTTTAATTTTTCCCTATGCATAGCCACGAAATCTGGAGTGATGGGTTCCTCTCTTTCCAGAACTTCCACTTGATTCTCATTCTCTTCCTCATGAGTTATGTCTTCCACTGTTACTTTGTCATGGTCGTTCTGTACCGTCTGGATGGTACGTGAGCCGGGTGGAGTAGCCATGTTGTTTCTTGTCAAAACGGGTTATCTCAACGTCGGAATTTCGGAGCGGGAACACCAGTCGGACCGATGTCCCACGGATGGCGCCAATGTCGAATACCCAAATCCCGGATGACGTTCAATGGGGTCTTCGCTGACGTCCAGATATCCCGGTCCTTGTAGCTACAAAAGAATAAACCGTTAGCCTCGTCACGGAGGGCCCCGGGAGGGGGATCCGTGACCAAGCTCCGGCGTGAGAGTAAGTAAACTTACCGAAGAGTGAGGGGAGACTATTCCGATGAGTGTGATCACCGGAATGTTTCCTCTTAGGTGTGAATCCAATAAATGTATGTGTGTGTTTAATGTATAAGAATATTGGTCGGTATAAATGAGGGAGAAATAAATGAGAGAGCCTTTAATGCGATACCTCCGATGATGCCCCATTACCGTCTCCTTCTCCTTATATAAGTATCAGACCTTATCTTGCATGTGGGATATTTTGTTAAGGTAATCCGACGGATCTTAAGAGTCTTCGGGGGGCTCAGACACATGTCTGACCCCCAACGGTAAGATGACAGCTTCATTAAATGTTTCTGGCTGGGAAGTACGACTTCCAACCAAAGATCCTTTTCCAATCGAGCATTAAATATGGCCTGTCCTCTCTGATCCTAGTTTCCCGCCTGTTTCGTAAAAGGGAGAGCCTTAGTGGGTGTCACACCCCGACCACATAGAACATACAAAACGTGGCGGAAACATCGGGGAGTGTTGTAACAGAATTAATTGTTTCAAATCCATGGCAATTGAAGTTTCGTTTTATTGATCAAAGTGCTACAATGTCTTAACAAACAAGGAAATACAACATAATTAACTAGTCTGCATCTTTTATTGTCACTAAAGCCCAAGTCTGCCTATATGTATCTTGATCATCTTATGCAACAGTTCCTGAAAAACACATGTGAAAATAGGTACGTCAGCATAAAAATGCCGGTGAGATACATAGGTTTTGTGAAAATAGGTTTCATGACTTATGTTTGAGAAAATGTTTAGTCATGAACCTTGTAATTTGCTTTGTCTTGTAAATCGTTTGAAAATCAATAAGTTCAAATGATATGTATAGATAAAAGAATAATGTATGGTTAAATGAATAACCATGTAGACTGAGTTTGTATAAGATAAGTTGTTTTGTAAAACAATGTCTTGTGAAAAGTATGTTATTTGTATAAAATGTTATATGTATCAAACTGAAATGATTCAAATAACGCTACGATATGTAATACCATACAAACACTTATATATAGGAAGTACCAGCGGCGTATCCACCATGTTTGTATCATATTACACACGTGTCGTTACTTAATCACTTAATCAAACCAAACCACCAAAGTAATGTTCATGTCTAATGTAAATCATGTAATGGATACAAACGGTTCAATAGTTACAAACGGTTCACATATATCAACGGATCACATAGTCAAATGATTACAACGGTTCAAAATGTAGTATAATGTGTTCATACGCTGGATAAGCATATGCAACAGAAAGGCAATGTAAAACAATGTACTAAGTAATGCACACAATGGGCACACCTAGCATGAGATGAAATGTAAAACGATGTACTAAGTAATGCACACAATGGGCACACCTAGCATGAAATGTAATGTAAAACGATGTACTAAGTAATGCACACAATGGGCACACCTAGCATAAGATGTAATGAAATCATGTACTATAATGTACTAACGAACATAGCATGTATATGATGTGAAAACAGGAAAGCATGAAAGTAACAAGTAGGCACATGTGTTCCACCCCAAAACAGTTTGGAAAACAGTAAAAGAGGGGTCTATGTACTCACTTGAGATTGCTTAGTAGTCCTTGAGTAACAACCAAACAATGCTAGAGATCGCGGATATCAAACGGCACCTAATATAGGTAACTATGTTAATAACCGGACCTAAATCGGATGATTGGATAGAATGAGGGTTCGTAAACCAAACGAGTATAGAGACTCGTGTCATATGGTTTAACAAAGCCTACATACTAAATGAAACCTAACCTAATTGCTTTCGACCCATTACGACCCGTTTAGGTAGCTTATGCTACTTTAACGCGTCGTGCGCGTGAAACGCGTTCGGACCGCCTAACTAGCCCTATGACAGGTATTATATGCCTAAACATGTTATATAATCAGTTACGTGACAAAAGTTTAGGTTACATATGCTAAATTACCGATTATACATGAAAAGGGTATTCTGGTAATTTACCTAAGGCATATAAACTACCTATCATACAACTACTTAAACGATGTGACCATAGGATATAACCTCGGAGGGTTATTCCCTACCTACTATGGTCACCTAATGTGTTTGGTCGGATCTTAATGATCGACCAAATGGGTCGGGTTCGAGGTATAAGCGATTTATCAGATCGCTTACCCTACGACCCTAGACAACGTGGTAATCAGTAGGCATAGTCCCAAGGGACTATAACCAACGTGATTACACTCACGTTGCGAAGTTCAAACGAACTTCGCATTGACCATTACTGGTCAACGCTGAAAGTCAAACAAAGTTTGACTTTCTGACTCTAAAAGCAATAAAATAAGGAAAAGAACGAAAGAATACTTACCCAGGGTCCCCGAATGCTAATCCCGATCCAAGAACTCAGGTATGAAACAATGGTTTCAACTTAGAGCTCTCAAATCAGAATTCTTGTAAGTTTTAAAGCAATGGGGGGTGGGGTATTTATAGTATTCGGGTAACCGTTAGGATCGTTTCAAGGAAACCGTGCCTTAATCCAACCCGTACAAGTGTCGGGACCTTATGGTAACTAAAATTCCATCCTTATCACATGACTAGACAATTGGGAACATGTGGGTGAGATTAAAACAGCTGCAGCCTGCTATTTAGAAACTCTGAATCTGGTCAGCAGACCCCTAGCGCACCGTTACATAAAAAGGGTAGCGGTGCGCTAGCCACAACTTTCACAGAATTACACTTTTGGTCCCTGTTGTGTATTCAGCCCATTTTCGACACGTTTAAGGCCCGTTAACCCCATTTCAAAGCTCTAAAATGAAGTTAAAGTATAGGGAACTTAAAATGTGCTCAAAAATATCTCGGATGTCGGTTCGTTTAACCGTACGGTTGCGATGTTCGGTTAATTACGACGGAATGCGCATAAGCGCGAAAAACGATCCATATGACGCGACGAATGGATTTTTGGCAATCCAAACACTAAAGCATAATATAGTCATGCTTACATAAATTTTTGGATGTCCGGATGTATTCAGAACGTAAGTTATGCGTAAAAATGCAAACTTGTGCACTTTTTGACGCTTTTAGTCCCTGTAAGCGATTAAACTTTGATTTCACCACACCAAACCTTCCAAAACTTATATCTAAGTTAAGTAAAGGTTATTTAAGGTATGTTAAGCCTATTTCACTATTCCGGAGTGTTCGTTGGATTAAACTGGTTATATTTACGCATCAGTGCGTGTATAACCTTCCAGAAAGCGATTTAGAGCTTGAAATCGTACAAGAGTTGATATGTGCAAAAGATACACATATTTATACAAGTCCAAAGTATGAAATACAATATTTCATTGGCTTGGTATTTGTTTGATGGCCGTGGAGACACAGGTGTTACAGTGGGCAAGGCAAACCACTGTTGGGCTTATTTCCTGTTGGGCCCGCATGAAGGCAGCCCAAAGCGGGTAAAATGGGCTTTCCCATTGGCCCGTCGTCAACTTTTTAAATCATTCAAAATTTACATACAATGGTTAACAAGTTGCTAAACATAAAGTACATATCCCCTCTATTGCAAATCTTACAATCACCATACCAGAGAAGCTCACCCAATTGCCTCATTCTGCGTTGTTTCTTTTCGCCCGGCTCTTGAACCATAGATGGACGTTGCTTGTAATTCTCCAAATGTCTTGTCTATGCTTGGCCGATTACCCAAGAAGATTAAATCGTTCCGTGCCTTCCAAATTACCCAGCATCCACCACAATTATCATCATTTGTATCACATTTTTTTATGGTTTGAAACCTCCGCCAAGTTTTTGTTTATATATTTCAAACAGATCGTTCATAGTATTTTGGGTTAAGAGAGTGGCAGCCTCCACTTCTTTTGGTTTAATTCATTCATAATGGGAAGTAATGTTGAACGGATTTACTTGAGCATTCATTTTAGTTATATTCTTTCTCCAACAAACATGTTATCATCATTGAATTAAAAATTCAATTCCATCAAAGTTTGTGAACGTAAAAGAGATTCCAATTCTAATGTGTTTTGTTGATGCAACAGATAATAGACCAGTGCTAGTAGCGAGGCTGTTGATTATATCATAAAAACATGGGTAAAACATAAACCCTAATGATGTAAATTCAATCATGAATAAAATAAGATGTGTGTACCTGATTAGCCAGTCACCACACCAGAGAGGGAAGTAGACGTCATGTTCGTCAGATTGGTCTGGTTCCCCTTTAGGATGTATCTTCTTGATGGTAGTACCGAGTTCTTTAGGGTTGAAGAACTCGTAGTAATGGAGAGAGAGGAGGGGCGATTTTAGTGTTGATGTTATGAATGTCTAACCCTAATCCCTCTTTAGTAATCTCCTTATATACACCCAAGGGGAAACCCAATTAGTTAATTAGGGTAATCTGGCCCATCAACAATTACCAACTAATTTATTATAGGTTTTAATATATTTTGATCCGTATTATATAAATGATAATGATGGCTACTAGATTAAATATAAATAAATAAATAAATATTTAATCTTACATTCTCCCACTTAGCCGAATAATCATTTATCATGAGTATTAGATAAGTCTGATTAGAAGTTAATACTCATTTTAGCCTTAAACAAGTACTATAGCAGAGAAATACCGCCGTTGAATCATTATGCGACTCAGGACCCCCATTAGTCATACTATAGCCTTGATTTAAAACCTAAGAGTTATGATCAAAATAAGTAAGCCCTTTAACGTTTGATTTGTATTTATAGTTGTCTATATGTCATTACACCGGCAGAACATATGTTAGAGACATACAAAATCAAACTGATGAGGAAAATTAATTAATAATTAGTCATTCATAGTACGATATGCAGTTGTACATGGTCATCAATTAAAACCCGTCTCTTTTATGAGCTCTCTTAATAAGACTTATGGGTAATAGACCTTCAGTTATAGGATCCTTAAGCATATCACGAATGTATTCGATACAAATATTTAGTTTCCTCAATTCGTTCATAAACGAATAATTAATTGTGTATCGAAATTTAATGCAGCACCTCTCGAACTGTTACTGTTCAAGGAGACATGGTAGCTGACTTTATCACAATAAGTATTCAATATATTAATTATAATGAGTTAATAAACTTATGAGTCCACTGATAAATTTCCAACAACATTTAGTGACTATATTATATCATTATAACTTAGGTTGTTGATATCAGTACATTATGACTCCTCCATGAGATAGGTTTTGTCTGCTGACATAAAGATATACCCGACATTACATTTTGTCATCTTTGAATATTACAAAGTTAGAGTAATCAACCGGTTTCAGTTCTCACTTCTTCTTTCAATTATAGCCTCTCATTTCTTTTAAAGATATTGTAATACTCTATTAAATGCTTCACGTTAATCTAGACATATCTAGTGTGTTGCAATGTGAGCAATATCTAAACGAGTATAGACTTGAACTTACATAAGTCTTCTAATTAATGAAGCGTAAGTAAATAATCTCGTTTATCCTATTATCCTCTAAATGGGAGCATTAATGTTTGTTACATATGTAAGGACCCATTTAATGTTAAACTTATGGGACGGAACTAATGTCTCATTGGGTATATCTCAATATGTTATGATATCTATCACTTAAGAGATATCTCTGAGATCTATTATATCAAAGTTTGTGTTAACAACGCTTTGACTTATGTAACATATACCTGTCAAAAGAATATCATCTATGTAGACAAGTTTAATTTAGTTGCTCCCACTCATCTTGAGGTAGGTACATTAATCCACTTGGTTGTTGATGAAAATAATTACGTTAAGATTTCATCACATTATGATGTTTCCATTAACCCATACATGGATTTTATTGGCTTACAAATAAAGTGTTCTTTAACCTTCAGTTTAGAACTTTCAAGTTGCTTTATGAACATGTAAATGTGTCATCCAATTGTTAGGGAAAATTGTTTTTAATGTTCATCTAATGTAGCTTTAAACTATTATAAGCTACTAGAACAGTGATGATCCTCAAAGAAATCTTTGATAATTTATCTCTTCCTAAGTATAACCTTTGACAATCAATCATGCTTCTTTGTGTCTTAACGCTTATATTTGGATTTGGTTTAGTTATGAACACTCTTAGGTAATTCAATCAAATCCCAAACGTTATACGAACAAATTAAAACAGTTTTACTAGAAAACAGTTTTATTCTATTTAGAAGATTAATTGACGCTAATGGCTTAATTAGAAGAGATAGGATCAGTAAACTTTTCCAAAATCCATTTCAACTTCAGTTAGGGAGGTTATGTAATCATCAAAGTTAGTAGGCTTTTAAACCTAGATGACCTCCTGAGTTGATTATTGGGTTTGTTAGAAGTTTCAGTTTTATGGATTAGCTCTTGGTTAGGTTGCTATCATTTTCAAGATTCTAAGTTTGTAAGAGTTGGTGCAGTATGGTGTACAAGAGGTGTAATCGGAGTTAAATTCGGAGTGAAATTTAATGACACTCTTCCCCCCGCCTCTTGTATACCTTACAAGTCATGATAAGGACTTTGACTGCTCCCACTGACCTTAGAAATCATTTGGAACTCAGCATGCTTAGGGTCAATATTTAACGACCAACAAATTCTAATAGAGAAAAAACAAATTAATGACGTTAGTCGTTGTAGTTTCTCTTGTTGATGATTATGTTAGTTTAGGTAAGAAATCTAAGTGTGCCCACAATTAAGCAACAATGAAACTTTTGTAAGAGTAGCTTTAGATTTAAGGAGACAAGTTTTGATTGAACAGTGTCATAATGGAGCAGTGTCTAGTACAAGAGGTGTAAATTGAAGTAATATAAAGTTTTCACTCCCCCACCTCTTGCAACTATTGCAAGTTATTATTAAGACACTTAATGCTCCCACTAATCCTTAATATCTCTAGAAAAGCTACAAGAGAAGTTTCAATGAGGTACGTGACGTGGGAACCTATCATATATATGTTAGACTTTATTTGATTTCTTTAATATCCAGATATCATAAGAAACTTTAGGGACATATTTAATAGAAATCTTATTAAGTGTATATATGAATAGATTTCTTCTAAGACCGTCGGCCATATGCGACAAAATTTAGATACAAGTTGATAGTCTTTAAATGATAAATGAATTATGTCTGAATATTCCATTTGAAATAAGTTCCACAAATGTCAATGAATGACTTATGATGGACCCATACTTATTCCTTAAGCCAAGTAATAATTAGGGCTTTAACGTCATGATTTAAAATCACTTAGAATGAGATTAGTTGAATAATCATCCTCATTAACTATGTCATGATTTCTCATGAATTTCGGTTATAATGGATGAAATTTATAAGTCTCATTTTCCTTTTGTCAAATTCTCATTTGCATGATGACAAAATTTGTGAAAGTGTAAGGTATCATCTAGTTTCATCTTAGTAATGTTTCTATCCAGATATTTAGAACAAATAAAATGAGAGTTTAAGGTAAGTATGACTTTATGTTGACTATGCAAACCTCACAATCTTCATAACATTGCTTAATTATGATACTATATTCTGATTAATCTTCAGAATATATAAGGTATCGAAAACGTTGTTAAAAGATTGCTTATTATGGTTCTTATAGCCTTAACATTTAATTTTGTCACTAACTCTCATGTTAGTTATTTGTTGACTTCTGGTAAGGAAACTAGAGTCAACTAATCATGTGTTAATTGGAATATTAAAATTACCAGACTTAAATATCATTAGTAAGTGACTATCTAATTAACTTATTCAACTGTTCTTTTGAATAATGGATAGTCTCGTTGCTTATGTCTACTCTAATGGCATAATTATGCAGTGAGATTTTCCCTTGAAGAACCTAAAAGTTGGAATTTTTACTTGTAATTTGTCTATGGACCTTAGAACAATCCTCTTTTAAAGTTTTAAGTGGTTATAAGGTGAGTAACAACTTATCTTTCAGCTTCAAACATTTATTTCTTTGTACATATGTTGCTTATCAACACACTCGTTATACTTTGGTACTTTTGAGTGTTATAGTTGATTTATAAGGCATCAAATTGTACAAGTGAAAATCTTAGTATGTAATGTACTGGAAAAATGTACTTATTTCCATGCGTAAGCCCCTAACTTTATGGGTCATGGTATTGTACATTATAATGTATTCACATATACCACTTAACCTTATAGTTTAGAATTTTAAATGAAGGCATGCATCTTAGGAGTTCTAGTGATTATTCCGCAAATAATAGGTTTGTCTTAGGAAAGACTTAATTTGGAATGACCTTTTAGTGATAGCATTTATGTTAGAGAGATCTTGATTATCATAAGAGACATCATGTTCGATTTATCCTAATCATCATGCTCTACTTTTCTTCTGTAGTGCTTTATCAGAAGAGAGCAATAGGATTATCGTGTCTTAAGAGATAATCAAGGATTTAATTTAAGAGCTAATTCTTATAGAAACTTTAAATAAAGAAAAACATTTTAGGTTTAAGAATTAGAGTGGATGAGATATTGATTTATAGAAGAAAATTACAGTGAGTAAAATTTATGGGTACTAAAAAAAATAAGGCAGACGAAATGATCATAAAAAAAATTAATGAAGGATCATTAATATAAGGATCATTATGTGAAGAGGTTGTGATATGTCTATTACTAACATCAAAATAATAGACTTATTTAAAGTTCTACTTAAACGAAGACAAATCAACTTTGGCCAGAAGTGTAATCATTTAAGTATGTGTGCAAAGTAATCGTGACAAATCAGCTTTGGCCAGAGATGAGACAATCACTTTAGTTATGCACTTGTTAAGAATTCTATACATGAATGAATTAAATCAGCTTTGGCCAGAAATTAAGACATTCACGTTTGTAATGCATACTCAACATGGCTTTCATAATACTTGAACGATAAATAGATGTATTAAATCAGCTTTGGCCAGAAATGATACATCAGAAGCTCATTCAAGTTAAACCATTTTGGTTTTGTGAAACTTTATTTGATTCTGATTAATTATCTAATTACAAAACCAATTATTTAATAGCAAAATCTTAGTTCACATTAAACAGCCTAAAATTATGAGGTTTCGAGTGAGATCTTGACTCGGTTATGAGGTCTCGAGTGAGATCTCAACTCAGTTATGAGATCTCGAGTCAAGTCTCGACTCATCTTGCAACATTATGAGGTCTCGACTCATTAAGGTCTCGAGTCGCAACCTTAGTGTCTCGATTCGTAATCATGGTCTCGACTGCTGTGTTTTATGAGATCTCGACTCCTTGATGAGGTCTCGAGTCGCAACCATGGTCTCGAGTTGTGAAGATTGAAGTCCTTAGTCGAAACCTTAGTGGTCTCGAGTCGAAATCTTATGGTCTCGAGTCGAAATCATTGTCTCGAGTTATAAAAATTTGAGAACACTTATGATTTCGAGTCGAGACCTTGTGGTCTCGAGTCGAGATCTTGGTCTCGGCTCGTCAAAATTTATCTCGAAACTCCTGTAAACAGCTGATAGTGTGATATGGTTGAATCCGCTAATTTTTAAAGGATGTTGATCATAATTTCAAAATATCTCATGTGTATCTATCCAAGTTAATTATTCGAGTACAAATTAAAATAATGTTTATTCGAAACTTGGAGATGAAGATACACAATTTTAGGAAATATAATCAAAATCTAAGTTATCTGAAGGTAATTAACCAATTTATAGTCATTAAATCATCATTGAATTAATAAAATCAATTAAAATCAAGAGTTATATTGTAACATGTATCACGTAAGAAATATATTGATATAAGAAATATAGAAATAGTTGTAAGACAACATAGAGATTTACATAATTCTGATTATATCATAATTAAAGTATTGGAATATTTAAATTATGTTCCAAGTTTTATATATTAAAATATAACCATTATCATCATGATCAGCACCTTTATGGGATTACGAATTCTAATGCATAGTCAATGGATTTTCAACACATTCTTAATTAATGGCTTCATGTATTTCAATGTTATTATATCCAATTGATTAATCGCAAATTGAATTTCGAGAAAAAAACATTCTTAATTGAATTTCGTATATCCCATCAAAACAAATTTTATAATTGAATCACATGATTGAATTGATATAATCAACATCGCTCTGATACCACATATTGATTATATCATAAAATCATGGGTAAAACATAAACCCTAATGATGTAAATTCAATCATGAATAAAATAAGACGTGTGTACCTGGTTAGCCAGTCACCACAACAGAGAGGGAAGTAGACGTCATGTTCGTCAGATTGGTCTGGTTCCCCTTTAGGATGTATCTTCTTGATGGTAGTACCGAGTTCTTTAGGGTTGAAGAACTCGTAGTAATGGAGAGAGAGGAGGGGCGATTTTAGTGTTGATGTTATGAATGTATAACCCTAATCCCTCTCTAGTAATCTCCTTATATACACCCAAGGGGAAACCCAATTAGTTAATTAGAGTAATCTGGCCCATCAACAATTACCAACTAATTTATTATAGGTTTTAATATATTTTGATCCGTATTATATAAATGATAATGATGGCTACTAGAATAAATATAAATAAATAAATATTTAATCTTACAGAGGCTGGTTAGGCAAAAGAGTTGAAGGGTTCGATTTTGCCTAACGCTGGTCGTGGGGTCCCCCCACGTTTGCAAGACGTGGAGAGAGGTTCACTAGTTTGATTTTGTTATTTGCTCGGGATCCTCCACTGAAACGTGTTCAGTCTCGGATGTGGGAGCAATAAGAATGTGTGTGTTGAATGTGATGGCGAGTGACTTGCATAGAACAAGTACTCGAGAACAATGACCAGAGATTCGCCTGGAATCAGAGCTGATCAAGAATGTTTTTCACACTTAATGAAGTGTCACATTTATAGGAAAGGTGATCTCCCAAAGAAGAAACCATTGACTAGTGAAGTATGTCTGCAGTGGGGGACTTACCCTTTTGAGGGTTCAAGCCTTTTGACCTGCGGGTAAAAGACTGCGTTCTGTGTACTCTCCTTACTTTTGAGGCTGGGAGAGTTGGTGAAGCAATCAGAGATGTGACCTTTTACTGTTCACGTGTTGCTTTATCTTAGCTCCTGTGTTTTCAACCTTTGAACCTTTTAACCTTTTAAGTATTCATGTGTTTTAGTCATTTTATTTGGTCTTGTGCTACCCCCGTCATCAGCCCCTCAAGTCAGAGGTTTTTGGGAATGAGCTCAAAGACTTCTGACTTTTACACATTTATTTTCATTGCTCAAAGGCTTCGAGGCTTGAAAGCTTGAAGGGTTGAGAACAGTTTGAGAATTTTTTGAATTTCAAAACTGACAACTGATTTGATTGATGTGTGGCAGTTTATTGGTCGTCGGTTTTTGCAGTGCCATTAACTGCTGTGTAATCATAACCCCTATTTTTAGCCTTATTTTCATTTTTTATTATCACAATCACAAAGTTCCTTCATTTTCTCTCGAGTTTTCTTCATATCTTCCGTTCTCTTCGTCCAGGTTAGTTCTTTATTTTTGCTTTTCTTTATTTCGATCATAACTTATGGGTGCTCATAAAGATTTAGCCGTAAGTTATTCGCGTTTAACCCAAGAGGAGGTTGAAACGTTTTGTATGGAATGGGGAATTGGGCTTAAGTTTAAACCAGTTACTTTGGGGATGGATGTCTCAATCGATCAGTGTCCGGCTGGTTCGATTGCTCTTTACTGTCGACACTTTGAGTTTTCTAATCTCCGACATCCATTTTCACTCTTTGTTTTAAACGTGTTAGAGTATTATCGTGTGTCTTTTGGTCAAATACACCCACAAGGCTTGGCTAGGGTTTTACTTTGTTGTCGTTCCGCCGTTTCTTTCGATTGGCAAAGAACGGTGATTGGTTTACATTTGAGACGTCTAAAGCCGATATTTGCTTGGTTTCATCTATGGTTACCACACTTGGTGCCTGGAAGGATCGGTTTTTCTGGGTCTCGGATGAGATTCTTCCGTTCAAAATGGTTTGGAGGCGACCTGAGGCCATTCTTAACGAACCCGAACCTTCTGCTTCTGAGATAAACTCCCGTTTTCTTGAAATTATTAGGGAATGTCCCTCAAGGGTTCGTCCTTTTCCCGAGCAACTTTTGGTGTTACTGGGTATTAGTAAGTTGTGGGATAAACCAAATTGAGACCCGGTTTTTATGAGGGATGGACAGGGTATGTTTTTGTACATTTATGTTTTCCCTTTTACTTGCCTTTTATGATCTTTTAAATATGCTTGTCCATTTTTTGCAGTTATGTCTGCTTTGGAATTCATTAAGAGCGATGATACATCGGATGTTGCATTTGGGGATGTCCAGGCTACTCTTGATGAAAATGCTATGGTTAAGGGTTCAGAACAGAGGTTCGAGGGTTCGAGTTATGTAGGTGTGCCTGATGTGAAGGGTTTTAAGAAGGCTATTGTTCCCAAGGTTCTCTAACATTCAAATCATCGTTTGAATACTTCTTGTCCACCTTCTACTCCGGAGCATGTGGACTTGAGTGATGATATCGGTGTTTTTGTGGATCATGCCCTGGATGAAGGTGTTGACAGAGGAGAAAGAGTTGGCTATTGCTGGGAAGAAGTCTGTTGGTAAAGGGGTTGTTGTGGCAGGCTCATCTGGAAAAAGTGTCACACCCCGACTTTCCACGTGTCACCGGTGGGCCCGGTGGGGAGTATCGTGACGTAGTTGATAACATCATAGTCAAACAACACAATATATAAATGCACAACGGAAGCAAAAGATAAATATTATTACATTTCCGAATATAAAGTAATATTCAATATTACAACGGAAAATAAAGGATCCACAGGCGGATCTTAAAACATATCATTTGTTCAACAGACTTTAGACGCCTGGAACTTGCAAGATTTCCTTATTAGCGCCCTGAGCTTCCAGCCAATTACATTCAGTACCTGTCACTTAACCCTTTTGGAAAATACGTCAGTTTTCACTGGTAAATACACTCAACCAACTCATTTTGAAAAGAGTTTGTAAATTGATTTGAATGCACTTGGCACAAAATATATTGACACTTTGATTAAAATGCACAGAGGCAAAATTAATCTTTTATACTTGGAACAATTATATTTATAACCTTGTATACAGATTTACATGTTCGTTGTACGTTCAGGGCTCGATGTAGAAACCGAGTCAGATTAACAGACACACCACAAGTATAGGCTCACAAGAGAGTGAGATACCGTTATTACTTAAGTAACTGTCAGGTGTATGCCTACACCCCGTACTTAAGACGTGGCCATTTTATAATACAATGATGTCAAGGATATCCGGGACATGGTCATTAACCCCTAAAGGCTTTTATTTCAAACAATACAGATTAAACCGGGTTACCTCAATAATTTAATCACAATCCGATTAAACATTCAATACCCGACCAAGCGGTATCATTATACCGTATTCCAAGCCCGTATAGGGAAAATAAGTTAAGAGTATTTACCTGAGCTAGCTCCTGTCTTAAATAGCAAGAATCTAATAACTCAACCGTATTCACTTAAGTAAGCGTAGGTACCATTTACCGAAATGCTCTAGTCTGGAATGATGGTATAAATAATTAATTAGACTGCTAACGGGTCTTTAATTAAGCCTAAGCTCAGACCGGTTAGTCTTAAGGAAATATACGGTTCAAACGCATGATTAAGCGAAGACCGGAATAGAGTGTGATTTAAACCCGACATGTTCGGAGACTTGTCTTATATGGGTAATTCATACACATTCTGGACTTTGAGATAAAACCGATAGGGTTTGACCCATTTCGGCTAATTTATGTAAACTTGTTACATAAACCGAACCGTACGCGTAAGAAGCGTGACGGGTATTTATGAGAGCTATATACAGGTTTCCTAAGTTAATTTATGCCTCAAATATGTTGTGACATCAGGAAGATGTCTTTCATTATGCCCGAAACAAGTTTAAACACAAACTATGCCCCGTAGGGGTAGTTTGGTCATTTTAAAGTTTGTAAAAGAGTTTAGATGTTTAAGTGAGTTACAGGTCTGATGTAAACATCAAACATACTCAATTTGATAAGTTATATCAGTAGGCTAAAGCATATATGTGAAATTTATCATTTTTAACCAAGCTATGCCCCGTAGGGGTATTTTGGTAATTTCACATAAGCCGAAAAGCTCAAGAACGAAGTCTGAGTTAATCAATCTTTAATTACTGTTAAATTATCATAATTTGCCTCATATATCAGTAGGTATCAACCCGGGTATGTCCAATATGATTTTAAGACATACTATGCGTTAAAACGCTAATTATGGCGATTAAAGGCCATTTCCGGGTTCGACACTTAAATCTGATATTTTTATATTTCCAGAAGGCTTAAAATAATTTATTTATCATATTGGATCAGTAGCAAAAGGTTTGGAGTCGTTTAGATATGCAAAACTCATTTTATGGCCCGTAAGGGCAAAACCGACAATTTCCGGATTAAGCCTACGCCTACTAGTTATGCCCAGCCTAAAATTAATTAAAAATCTTTAAAAATCCAAAAATAATATATTACATCAGTGGGTATTTAGTTTGATACTAAAAAGTAGGCTTAATTAGGCTATACGCTAATTACGCCGTTTTATTAACATAAAGCTTTAATTTTGCGACATTGAGCATAACTCTTAATCTACAAGTCAAACTGATGTCAAACTTTGCATACAAGTTTATATATCAGTAACTAAGGTTTCTACACTTTTACATTTTCATAAATCACGTTTTGAGGTAACAAGGGCATAATGGTCAACATATGAGCAATTAACGGAAATATGCATATTAATTGGATAACTAGTGAACCAAGGTGTATAATCACAGAGGGTTGTTCTAATATGTAACCTAATCCAATTTAACCTTTTTGTTACCCGAAAAGGCCTAACTTTCAACGTTGACGCTTTAACCCCTCGCACACGAATTTGATCACAACTTTCTCATACGTTGACGAAACTTTATGAAATTTAAATCGTGCATTATAGTGAGCATAATTAACATTTACAAAGCTTCGGGTTTGTCAAAAGGTCACTCAGAGGTATATCTTTAAACATGTTGACACATTTAACCCCTGTAGTTCGTAATCTCTCACTTTTAGCTTCGTATGATCCATGATTTATTCGTTTGAAGGTATGAGCATCGTGTAGGGTTAATGTACATTATATTTATTCACGGTTGACACTTAGAATACGTAATTTCACATACTTTCCATGTTTGTCAACTTTAGTCCTTCTATAATATTTCTTTCACACGTTTAACATTTGACACGTGTCTACACATTATAGGACGTGAATTTTCGAGGTGTTACATCCTCACCCCCTTAAAATAAATCTCGACCCGAGATTTACTGAAATAAGTAAGGGTACTTTTCTTTCATCATGGATTCAACCTCCCACGTGTATTCGGGACCTCTATGGGCATCCCATTTAACCTTAACAGTAGGTATATGCTTCCTTCGAAGCTTCTTTACCTGTCGACCTTCAATCGACAAAGGTTTTTCCACAAACTCTAAGCTCTCATATATATGCACATCTGTATGCGGTATAACCAGTGATTCATCAGCGAAGCACTTCTCCAGATTGCAGATGTGGAACACATAGTGAATTCCACTGAGCTCTTCTGGTAAGTTTAACTTATAGGCAACTGACCCGACATGTTCGATAACCTCGAAAGGTCCTATGTATCTCGGGCTTAGCTTGCCTTTCTTACCAAAACGCATCACCCCTTTCCAGGGTGACACTTTAAGTAGGACTTTGTCACCTATTTCGAAGTGAAAATCCTTATGCTTAGGATCAGCGTAACTCTTCTGCCTATCCCGGGCAGCTTTGAGACGGTCACGAATCTGGACAATCTTGTCCGTCGTTTCGAACACAATCTCTGGTCCTGATAACTGGACATCTCCAACTTCCGCCCAACAGACGGGCGATCTACACTTTCTACCGTATAATGCCTTGAAGGGCGCAGCCTTAATGCTTGTATGGTAGCTATTGTTGTAGGAGAATTCGATTAATGGTAGGTTCTTATCCCAACTACCACCCAAATCGATCGCACATGCACGTAGCATGTCTTCCAACGTTTGAATAGTACGCTCACTCTGCCCGTCTGTTTGAGGATGGTAAGCCGTACTAAAGTTCAAACGTGTGCCCAAAGATTGTTGGAAACTCTTCCAAAAATGTGACGTGTACCTAGTATCCCTGTCAGAGATAATAGCTACAGGTCTGTCATGTAGGCTACAATCTTATCAACGTATAACTGGGCTAGCATATCGGAGCTATAAGTCTCCTTGATGGGTAGGAAATGTACTGACTTAGTCAGTCTATCAACTATAACTTATAACGTATCATTTCCTTTCCTTTTCTTGGGTAACTTGGTAATAAAATCCATAGTTACCATTTCCCTACTTCCACGTAGGAAGTTCAGGCTGTTGTAGCAAGCCTGACGGCTTTTGATGCTCGGCTTTGACTTGCGCACATGTCAAGCATTTAGCTACATGGGTGGCTACAGACTTTTCAAGCCTATCCACCAATAATTTGCCCTTAGATCTTGGGTAGCTGATGGCAAATTCTTAATCGTTGCCTAATTAGGGTTGCGGCATTTAATACGTAAGCAATATGGACCGTCTTTCTTATTTAACAATATCAAACCCTCAGAAGATTGAGTCAGGCTTTATGTGCCTATGTTTTAAAACCTACTAAATCAAGGTTTCGATTTTTCCATAATCAATATGGAGTTTTCATAATACTCCAGTCCACAGCGGGATGTTAATCTTAGTTCTACCTGTCTTCCAGGAGGTAAGCAGGGGAAACTTTTGAGAAGATAATTAAGATACAAGGAGGCTATAGAGATTTTCCATATCTCAGGCTCCAGTTCATCCATCATTGTTCGTGTCAAATGAGTGACACCTTTATGTTATAAGTCCACGAATTCCTTAATCGGGAACATTTACTTGGGGAAAAAAAATTTCCATTTTTGGATATCTTCTTTGAATACTACTAGTCGACTTTAGTACAATATGACCATTGGGATATCTCAGGGGTTCCATGTATTAAACCTCCATGCTGATCAGACATGGAAATAATCTATGGGACACACTAGGATACGCCAATCCTCATATGACACTTTAATCAAACATAGTTTGGCATTCGCAGGCGATAGAAAACAATGAGAAAAATAATTAAAATAACATATGTTGTCGTACTCTATGCAAAGAAGGAGTGCTCTTAGATTTTCGGAAGGATTCCTTGCCGATCTATAAGAATCGGTTACTATAGTTTCCTTGGTAGTTATACCTTGTGGATGATAATAAAAATTTTGCTAAGTTTATGGTTCATGAAGATTTATTATTGCCTGTATTAAAAACAGGACACTTAGCAGAAATTATTATTGATAAATGATAAGGAAGTTTATTGTACAAGTGCTTATATTTAATCAATAATGGAAGTTTCACAAACTAGGCACCTAGCTCAGTTGGCTAGGCGCGCGAAAGGGTGCGGCCGGCCTAGACCCAGGTTCGATTCCGGGGACGGCCAGTTCCACCATTTTTTTTATGTTTAATATTAATATTAATTAATCGTACGGATACGTGTAATTATGAGAGTTGTCTCATAAGGAGTCTTGATAATTAATTGCTTCTTATTACCCACAATATGGGCTTGATTTTTAAGGCAACTAATCGATTTTTTTTTATCACTATATTGAGTCCTTATGTATGCAACCAAAAGTTTGCTATAAGGTATTAGAAAAGAGTGATTTCTAATAGATATTAGATATCAATATAGGATTTGTTGGAGCATTTTCTAAAGCATCATCGGCCAATTTCTACCTCGTATTAAATGACCGGAGTCTTAATCAGACGGAGACAACAGTTCTCAACATTTATTATTCATTATAGAGTCATATGTGCTAGTATCAAATAAGTTTCTGCATAAGCTGCTTGATAAGGAAAAGTACATATTATACTATTATTATTCTGCACCATCTCTTGGGCGTTCATCCTGACAACTCGTGCGTTTGTTCTCTTGGCCTACTCGGGCTTCTTCTGGTTCCTAGGGCAGTTGGTCTTGATATGCCCCTTCTCGTTGCAACCATAACAGGTTGCATCTTTCAACTTCTTGCAATCCAGGGTTTTATGTTCCCTAGATTTGCAAATTCCACACGGTAGAGGCTGAGACTCAAATCTGCATTTTCCAGGATGGTATTTCTTACAGGTTTCGCACCTGGTCTTCTCTCCCGACTGCTGGTTGTCTCTCTTTAACCCGGAACTCTTCTTATCTTCAGAGTTCCTCTTCCTATCGGAGCGATGGGAATTCTCATCCTCCCTTTTACGCTTTCCATCTTCCGAGACTTTGGCAGCCTTGTTTCTAACCATATCGAGTGTGAGAGATAGCGACAGATCTGCCACTGACCTGAATGTAGTAGGTCTTGAAGCCTTAACACTGGCTTTTATTTCTGGGGCTAAACCCCCAATGAAGCGAGCAATTCTCTTGGGTTCCGGTGTGATCAAATAAGGAACCAATCGAGACTTGGTATTGAAATTTGTAAGGTATGCTTGACAATCTAAGTTCTCCATGACTAATGTCAAGAATTCAGTCTCAATCTTCTCAACTTCATGTTGAGGACAGTAACTTTCTTTTATAAGAGCAACGAACTGATCCCAAGTCATCTCGTACAAAGGGATCTTCCCCGTAGCTTGAATGAGAGACTTCCACCATGCTAGTGCCTCTCCCTTGAATGATTGGGATACATACTTCACTACATCCCTTTCAGCACAACCGCTGATATCGACAACTGTGTCCATTTCATCCAACCAAGTTATACAATCTATTGCTCCTTTCTCCCCAGTGAAGTCCCGGGGTTTGCAGGAAACAAAGTATTTATATGTACAGGACTTGGTATGCGGTTCATCATCGAACACTATCTTCTTGGATGGAACACTGTTTTGACCAGATGAATGTCGATCATCATCTTTCTTTAACTCATCTTTCTTTGAGGGCGGCTTGTTATCAGGCTCTGGATGAGTTTTAGGGATGGATTTAGGGTGGGGTACAGATGAGGCTTTACTATTTGTCTCACTATACTCCTGGACTTGCTCCTTCACAGCTTTAGATACAGCTGAGTCAATCAATGTACGAAGTCCTCCTCTGGTTATATTAATCCTTTCATCATCGCGGTTTTCCAGAGGGTGACTATTCAATTCTTCCGACCTAGCCATGTAGTTTTAATTGCTACACAAGAAAATAAGGCAAGGTTTATACGGAAGTTTATACAGTTTCATCGTTTTAAACGATTTATTAACTATGTTTTTAATACACATTTTAGTTAATTTGTTAAATATATATAATTGTTCAGGATCTTTATCAAAATCCTAAATTATAAGTTAATAATAGCACAGAAGGCCTAGTCACGTAGACAAGTTTAGTTTATAAGCCATGATTTCAGAGAATCGAGGCATTATAATTTATCCTAGTTATAAAACATTACGGATATTAAGGTGGCACAAGGCCTAGTCACATGGACACTTTTAAATTATAAGCTATGATTTCAGAGAATCAAAGCCTTGAGGTTTGAAGCTAGTTCATTACCTTTTTCTGACAGGGAGTCATAGCTACCACTGTATTTTGGCTCATGTAGAAATGAGCAAGGCTCGTAGGCATTTTTATTACCACGTATGGTTAAAATATGATCATTTTAATTGATGATGTAAACCCAGGATTCAGAGATCATTAAACTGGGTTAGGAATCTTTTGAAGAATCCTTAATTACATGTGTGATTTCCAACGAATCACATCTGTCAGGAGTGTTAACATCTTTACAGATGTTAACAGGGATTCGAATCTTTTAAACAGGTCTTACCATCATGGCCCGACCTTAAAATGACCCGAAGGCTTTAAGATTCTTATTAATATTTAACGCAGAAAAATTTCTAAATTGAACTGTTAATAGGGATCTGAATCTACATTGAGGAACTGCCATCTTGGCCGGTCTTAATATGACCCGAAGCTAGGTCTTGTCCTTTTAGATTTTGCCATTTTATTATAATGGTAGATCTTATAAAAAGAATGTTATTTTAACATAATCGTCCCTTTAAAAATTTAAACAAGTATAGGGTTGCCCTAAATGGGATTTCAAAAGAATAATGTCGTCCTCGGAGGGACTGAAAGGTAAATATGTCCTTATAAGGACTATATAAGGAAACGTTCTTCAACAAAAGGAGTTTCTTCTTCATTCAATTCCTGAATGTTTTCTCCGTGGTTGTACGTTTCATCCTGGTCGCGGTACGAAGCTCAGCATTTCAAGGCTCCAGATGTGGAGAAATCTTATTATAGCTTCTTCGCTTGGCGACGTATATATAAAAAAAAATTTGGAAGCAAAATTTCCAGATTAGGATTTGAGAATAATCCTATGTTAAGTCTAGACTCAGAAGGTCAAAGAATGTGCTACTGTGTCATTGAGATTAAACACTAAGGGTTAGTGTTTAATTCACTCAATGTTGGCTCTGATACCAACCTGTCACACCCCGACTTTCCACGTGTAACCGGTGGGCCCGGTGGGGAGTATCGTGACGTAGTTGATAACATCATAGTCAAACAACACAATATATAAATGCACAGCGGAAGCAAAAGATAAATATTATTACATTTCCGAATATAAAGTAATATTCAATATTACAACGGAAAATAAAGGATCCACAGGCGGATCTTAAAACATATCATTTGTTCAACAGACTTTAGACGCCTGGAACTTGCAAGATTTCCTTATTAGCGCCCTGAGCTTCCAGCCAATTATATTCAGTACCTGTCACTTAACCCTTTTGGAAAATACGTCAGTTTTCACTGGTAAATACACTCAACCAACTCATTTTGAAAAGAGTTTGTAAATTGATTTGAATGCACTTGGCACAAAATATATTGACACTTTGATTAAAATGCACAGAGGCAAAATTAATCTTTTATACTTGGAACAATTATATTTATAACCTTGTATACAGATTTACATGTTCGTTGTACGTTCAGGGCCCGATGTAGAAACCGAGTCAGATTAACAGACACACCACAAGTATAGGCTCACAAGAGAGTGAGATACCGTTATTACTTAAGTAACTGTCAGGTGTATGCCTACACCCCGTACTTAAGACGTGGCCATTTTATAATACAATGATGTCAAGGATATCCGGGACATGGTCATTAACCCCTAAAGGCTTTTATTTCAAACAATACAGATTAAACCGGGTTACCTCAATAATTTAATCACAATCCGATTAAACATTCAATACCCGACCAAGCGGTATCATTATACCGTATTCCAAGCCCGTATAGGGAAAATAAGTTAAGAGTATTTACCTGAGCTAGCTCCTGTCTTAAATAGCAAGAATCTAATAACTCAACCGTATTCACTTAAGTAAGCGTAGGTACCATTTACCGAAATGCTCTAGTCTGGAATGATGGTATAAATAATTAATTAGACTGCTAACGGGTCTTTAATTAAGCCTAAGCTCAGACCGGTTAGTCTTAAGGAAATATACGGTTCAAACGCATGATTAAGCGAAGACCGGAATAGAGTGTGATTTAAACCCGACATGTTCGGAGACTTGTCTTATATGGGTAATTCATACACATTCTGGACTTTGAGATAAAACCGATAGGGTTTGACCCATTTCGGCTAATTTATGTAAACTTGTTACATAAACCGAACCGTACGCGTAAGAAGCGTGACGGGTATTTATGAGAGCTATATACAGGTTTCCTAAGTTAATTTATGCCTCAAATATGTTGTGACATCAGGAAGATGTCTTTCATTATGCCCGAAACAAGTTTAAACACAAACTATGCCCCGTAGGGGTAGTTTGGTCATTTTAAAGTTTGTAAAAGAGTTTAGATGTTTAAGTGAGTTACAGGTCTGATGTAAACATCAAACATACTCAATTTGATAAGTTATATCAGTAGGCTAAAGCATATATGTGAAATTTATCATTTTTAACCAAGCTATGCCCCGTAGGGGTATTTTGGTAATTTCACATAAGCCGAAAAGCTCAAGAACGAAGTCTGAGTTAATCAATCTTTAATTACTGTTAAATTATCATAATTTGCCTCATATATCAGTAGGTATCAACCCGGGTATGTCCAATATGATTTTAAGACATACTATGCGTTAAAACGCTAATTATGGCGATTAAAGGCCATTTCCGGGTTCGACACTTAAATCTGATATTTTTATATTTCCAAAAGGCTTAAAATAATTTATTTATCATATTGGATCAGTAGCAAAAGGTTTGGAGTCGTTTAGATATGTAAAACTCATTTTATGGCCCGTAAGGGCAAAATCGACAATTTCCGGATTAAGCCTACGCCTACTAGTTATGCCCAGCCTAAAATTAATTAAAAATCTTTAAAAATCCAAAAATAATATATTACATCAGTGGGTATTTAGTTTGATACTAAAAAGTAGGCTTAATTAGGCTATACGCTAATTACGCCGTTTTATTAACATAAAGCTTTAATTTTGCGACATTGAGCATAACTCTTAATCTACAAGTCAAACTGATGTCAAACTTTGCATACAAGTTTATATATCAGTAACTAAGGTTTCTACACTTTTACATTTTCATAAATCACGTTTTGAGGTAACAAGGGCATAATGGTCAACATATGAGCAATTAACGGAAATATGCATATTAATTGGATAACTAGTGAACCAAGGTGTATAATCACAGAGGGTTGTTCTAATATTTAACCTAATCCAATTTAAGCTCTGAGGCATTTCTAAAACATGCCTAAACGGGTCAGAACTGAAAGTCAAAGTGAAAGTCAAACTATGTGACTTTCGGTTCCGAACCGGGTCTAAACAGGAAATAGTCGGGTTGAACATGTGCGGACATGTTCTTACACTTATTACTAAGTTATAACAATGATCAAACAGGTTATATATGTTCTAGATAGCTAATTATGCATAAATGACATTTTAAGCATCCTGTTGACTTTTTACTTAAAAGTTTGACCCGACTTTTGACCTGGTTAGAGTGGTGATCAGGGGAAACCCTTTTGAGGTTTTATTACCCACATAAATACCAACTCATAACTACTTTTAATTCGAGAAATGACTGAGCCATTATTGACTAATCTCGAAGTCAAACCGTAATTACGACGGTTTGACTTTTAGCTAATTAAACAAGCTAAACTCAATTAAAGAAGGACTAATAGACTTACAAGAGTCCTATGCATGAGATATGATCAGTTGGACCTGCTTGAGAGCTCCAGAATTGATCAGTTATGCACTTGAAGGTGTGTGGAATGATGTTGCAACAAGGTGCCCTTTTATAGTGAATTTACTCACCACAATTGAGTGACAACAAGGTCTAGCAATCACCACAACCTTCCAACATGTGTCCTAGTGTTCTAGGGGTTGTTTTAGGGGCCAAGGGAGTGTGAAAAACTGTTTAAAATCGATTACAAGTGCACCTAGCAAGCCCCTATTCAATAAATATGGATTCTGCCCAGGTATGGCCGTCGCGTAGCGCGACGGCAAGTCCCTTAAGGCTCGCGCTACGCGAGCCCATGTAGTTCAGCCAAACAACTTTCTAAAAATTGCAGTTTGGTCCTTGGCTCTTCAAACCTTGTACAGACACTTGTTTATTGCAGTATGGACCCTCATTATTGAACTATAAGGGCTTCAAGACATATACCCACTTCGTTAAGTCCCCGGTTAACCTTTTTGTTACCCGAAAAGGCCTAACTTTCAACGTTGACGCTTTAACCCCTCGCACACGAATTTGATCACAACTTTCTCATACGTTGACGAAACTTTATGAAATTTAAATTGTGCATTATAGTGAGCATAATTAACATTTACAAAGCTTCGGGTTTGTCAAAAGGTCACTCAGAGGTATATCTTTAAACATGTTGACACATTTAACCCCTGTAGTTCGTAATCTCTCACTTTTAGCTTCGTATGATCCATGATTTATTCGTTTGAAGGTATGAGCATCGTGTAGGGTTAATGTACATTATATTTATTCATGGTTGACACTTAGAATACGTAATTTCACATACTTTCCATGTTTGTCAACTTTAGTCCTTCTATAATATTTCTTTCACACGTTTAACATTTGACACGTGTCTACACATTATAGGACGTGAATTTTCGAGATGTTACAAAAAGTGTTAGTGGTTCTGAGGGTCTTGACCCACAGCAGGTTTATGTACTTGATTGGGGTGTGAAGTTGGATGATAGTTTCAAAGATGCTACTGTTTGTGAGGATGTGTTGAGCCATATTGCTCCTCCTTCAGTTCATGGTACTATTGCTGAGATGGATGATGATATGTTGTTGTCTCGTATGATTTTGAGTACTTGCAACCTTGCTGCCATGCTTCCTCAAAGAGTTGCCCGTTTTCGTAAGAGGATGCATGAGTATGAGGAATTTTCAAAGAAAAAGGACAAGATGAAGGCTACTATGAGCACTTTGAAGAAAGAAAATGAAGGGTTGATGAAAAAGGGTGAGACTTTGTCTTAAAAGGTTGAAGAGTTGACCCAAAAGCATGAGGCAGAGGTTGGTGAGCTAAAGAAGCAGATGGAGGCCTTGGAGGCTTCGAGGGTTCAACTTTCTGCTGACAACAAATGGCTGATTGAACACGAGTTTCAACAAGTTGTTACTTACCTTTTGCATTCGGGTGAGTTTAACAGTGTTTTGGGTGGTGTATATGGTAAGCTTTTGGAGCATGGGAAGCATCAGGGTTATACTTCCGGTTACAAAGCTTGCCAGTCTGGTGATCCTCAAGACAAATCTTCCCTCTTCCGCCCCGGAGCTCTCAAGGTTTTTCAAGATTCAGTCCGAGAGATGGAACGTTTGACTTACCCATACGTTGGTGAGGTCTCAAAATGTTTTGGGAAGCCCATATCTGTTTTGTAGGACTTGAAGCCACGTGGGCTTGATGAGGTTGTTTGTAAGGAAGTGCTTGGATCTTTGTCAAGGAAGCGTTCCTGCTCGGGAGATAGTGAAGATACTTTTTCTGGTGCTGGTGAAGGCTCCAAGGATCCAAGTCTTGAAGCCTCTGGGATGGCTGTTGAGGAAGGTAAGAAGAAGAAGAAGAAAAAGACTAAGAAGGCTAAGGGTGATGAAGCTGGTGCATCGAAGCCTGTGGTAAGTGATGCAAAGTAAAAGCTTTTTGGGGCTTATTCGTAGCTTTCTTAGCATCTTGTTGAACAATGTTATGTATCTTTGTTAAACACTTTAGGTTTTGAAGAAAACCCTTAAGGTTTCTACTTTGTGGTTGTGTTTAGCCTTTGTGGCTTATTTGAACAATTTCTTAGGTTTACAAGTCGTTAGGGCTTGTTTTAACTTTGTTTGGATGTCTGGATGTTTGGAAGTCTGTTAAGGCTTCCTTTATTATGTTACTAAGTTTCCACTACTTGCCTTGTGTTATATTTTTGTTCTTGTGACTGTTTTGGTAAGGCAGCTTGGTTGGCTTCGAGCTTTCAAGGCTTCTGGCCTTTTGGATGTATGTGGCTTGAAGCCTTCAAGGCTTCCGGTTACTACCTTAGTTTTTTGACTTGATGTCTTGGTTTGTATTTTTTAGTTTTGGGTTATGTGTAACCTCTTTTCTCATGATGTTGCATTGTTCCTTGGATTATTTCTTTTCTTTATGGTTTTGTCTTTGTTGGGTTTGTGTTGTCTTTATGTTTTTCATACCTTAAAGGGTTCAGTGTTGCAGTCACTTAGCCTTGGTATTTTTAACAAGAAGACATAGCACCTATCCTATTCATCATCTTTCTTAGTTTGGTTTTATTTCGTAAGCCTGTTTTTGATACTTTTTCTGAGGCTTAAGGAACACTTGATGTAGGCTATTCAAACCCGTCTATGAGACAACTTTGTTTTCAATAATAAGTCTCATGGAGTTGTATTGATTTAGTAACTCACCCCTTATATAGGTTTATTTAACCCTTGAACCTATTGAGCGATATGGCCTGGGGGCTCATCCCCTTACATGGCCCTTGCCATGGAGTTTCTTGCTAGGTTCTCAACCTGATTTTAGGATAGAAAGACAAATTTGATAAAACATCATCATTCATTCAAGAGATATTGTGTTACAAAAGGTGATCAACTCTTGAAATACAACTTTGTGAAATACAAACCAATCTTTCTTGATTACACATGGAACCTCTTAAGGGTTTTTCCATTCCAGTGTCTTGGAAGCCTTTTACCTTATGAGTCTGCTAGTTTATAGGATCCACCCTTGTGTGCTTCAAGGATTGTATATGGCCCCTCCCATTTTGGGCCAAGTTTTCCTTGGTTTTCTTTCTTACTAGCCTCATTATTTCTAAGCACCAGGTCTCCTGGATTGAAGCGTTCATATTTGACTCTTTTGTTGTAATAAGCTTCCATCGTTTGCTTGTACTTGGCTTCTTGGATTACAGCTTTGGCTCGTGCTTCCTCTAGGAGTTGTAAGTTCAACATGGTCTCTTTTTGGTTTGCTTCGGGATCCATGTTGATCGTTCTTTGTGTTACAACTCCTACTTCAGCTGGAATCACGGCCTCAGATCCAAACACCAAGCTGTAAGGTGTTCTTTTGTGGCTTGTTTTTTCTGTCGTTCTTATGGCCCATAGAACACTTGGCAATTCTTCGAGCCAATTACTTTCATATCTTCCCAATATGGTTTTGAATCCTTCAACTATGCTTCGGTTCATCCTTTCAACCTGACCGTTTGATTATGGATATGCCACTGAGTTGAAAACCTGGGTTATTCTAAACTCTTTGCACTAAACGCTAAAAGGATTCTCAGCGAATTGCTTTCCATTATCGGTGACAAGCACTCCTGGCAATCCATAGCGACAAATGATGTTTTCCCAAACGAAGTCAATGACTTGCTTGCCCGTGATTTTTGCAAGTGGTTTAACCTCAGGCCACTTGGTGAAGAAGTCTATGGCCACTAACAAGAATTTTACTCCACCTTTGGCTGGTGGGAATGGGCCAACGATGTCCATTCCCCATTTATAAAATGGCCATACCGAGGTTATCGGGACAAGATCATGCTTGGGACTTTTTGGGACTGGTGCATGAATTTGGCAAGAATCACACTTTCTTAGTTGCTCAGTGGTGTCTCGGTGCATGGAGGGCCAAAAATACCCAAGGTTCAAAAGTTTGGCTCCGCATATCCCTTCATGAACCTCTTTGACCAAATACTAGCTTTGTTCGGGACCAACACATCTCAGCAAGGGTGCAAGGTAACCCTTCTTGTAGAGAATTTCACCTTGCAACACGTACTGTCTAGACTTGATTTTAACCCTTTCAGCCTCTGTTTGATCAGCAGGTAATTCACCATTTTTAAGGAATTTCTTGATTGGAGTCATCCAATTGGGACCTTCTTCGGTGATTACGTCTTGAACTTCCAATTCTTCAATTGATGGAGTTTTCAATACTTCTACCAACACCTTTTTAGTGAGGTGGGCAAAAGTGAGAGAAGCGAGTTTACTCAAGGCATCAGCCTTCTTATTTTGAGACCTGGGAATTTGCTTGACGGTACACGTTTGGAATGTGTTCATCAGTTCTTTGGATTTTTCCTTGTACCTCTTCATGTTAGGTTCCTTTGCAACATAACTGTCATTCACTTGGCTTGACACCAACAACGAGTACATGAAGACTTCAAGCTTTTGGACCTTCATTTCCTTGGCTAACCTTAAACCAGCTATCAGTGCTTCGTATTCAGCTTCGTTATTGGTGGTCTGAAAATCAAATCGAAGAGCATACGTGAATTCTAACCCTTCCGGGTTGATTAGAATGAGACCGGCCACTGACCCTTCAACGCTTGAAGCCCCATCGGTGAAAAGCTTCCAGGCTTCAAGGTCTGAAGGTTCAGTGACAGCTGTGTTTACTTCAGCAGTTGTTTGTTTTGGGACTTCTACAATGAAATCAGCCAAGACCTAGGCTTTGATGGCTTTTCTGGGAACATAGGTGATGTTATGTTCACCGAGTTCAACAGCCCACTTGCCTAATAATCCTGAATTCTCCGGTTTTTCAAGCACACTTTTTATTGGTTGGTCGGTGACCACCTGTATGGGGTGTGCTTGGAAATACCTTCAAATCCTTCTAGCCGTTTTGACTAGGGCTAGAACAAGTTTTTCCAGGGGAGGATACTTGATTTCAGCCAATTTTAGAGTTTTGTTGAAGAAATAAACGGGTACCTGAACTTTGTCTCGTTCAATGGTGAGGACCGCACTTATTGCTTCTTCAGCAACTGAAAGGTATACTGAGATCAATTCTCCCGTTTCCGGGGCTGCAATGTCAGGTAGAGAAGCTAGGTGTTTCTTCATCTGGTTGAAGGCTTTTTCAGCCTCATCAGTCCATTTGAAGTCCTTCTTGTCAGAGCATCCCTTGAGCATTTTGAAGAAAGGTAAAGACCTTTAAGCCAATTTTGAGGTGAAACGCTTCAGGGCTGCAAGCTTCCCATTTAGGCTTTCTACCTCTTTTTTGCTTCTTGGTGGCTTGGTTCCAAGAACAGCTTTCACCTTGTTTGGATTGGCTTTTATACTTTGTTTTCCCACAATGTGTCCCAGAAACTTTCCTTCCTCGAACCCAAATGAGCATTTTTCGGGGTTGAGCTTCATGTTGACCTTCCTTAGTTTCTTGAAGGTTTCTTGGATGTCATCAAGCATTTGGTATTCCGTTTTGCTCTTGATGACCAAATCATCAACATATGTTTCCATGTTCCTGGCAATTTGACTAGCAAAAGCCTTGTCAACTAGGCGTTGGTAGGTTGCACCCGCGTTTGAGACCAAAAGGCATCTTTTGGTAGCAAAAGATTCCTTTATCCGTGTGAAAGGCGGTTTTCTCTTCATCTTCTTCCTTCATGAGAATTTGGTGGTAACCCTGGTAAGCATCAAGGAAACACTTGAAAGGGTAACCAGTGAGGGAGTCAACCTTGAGATCAATTTCTGGCAACGCGTAACAATCTTTAGGACAAGCCTTGTTCAAGTCTTTGAAGTCTATGCACATTCTCCAAGAGTTGTCGGGCTTTCGAACCATGACTGGGTTTGAAACCCAGGATTGATACTTAACTTCCCGGAGAATGCCGGCTGACACAAGCTTTTCAACCTCTTGGCATGCAGCCAAGCTTCTTTCAAGTGCTAGACTCCACTTCTTCTGGACAACAGGCTTGACATCTGGTGGTATTTTTTAACTCGTGTTCAGCAATGCTTCGAGGGATGCCCGTCATATCTTCTGGGCACCAAGCAAAGACATCGCTGTAATGTACCAACAACTTTTCAAGGTACGAGAGAGTTTCTTGTGAAAGGCTTGATATAACCCTTATCCTCTGTTCAGGATACTTAGGGTTGATGAGCAGCCTTTGCTTGTCTTCTTCACTCTCGGAACTTGCCCCTTCAACTATATAGGTCTCTTGAGTAGGTTGAAGGGTTGCGATCCCCCTCTCGGTAGGAAACTTGACGGTGCCATGACCAACAGAAACAGCCATGTAGAATGCACATTGCCCCGGCATTCCTATGATTACGTCATAGTTTGAAGGTATATTGATGACCACAAAAGTGAGTGGTTGAACTCTTTCCATCTTGCCTTCGCTGAAACGGACATGAAGGGTTAGTTGCCCTAAAGGCTTGAGGGGTATGTCTGCAATACCTTTTATGGAGGTTCCAGAGGGTTGAAGCTTCGAACGTTCCTCATTGCTCAAACGGTTGAAGAACTTTTCAAACATGATTTCAGTGGCTGCTCCAGTGTCTATGTATGCTTTGTTTGTTTGTAGTGTGCCCACGGTTGCTTCAACCACAAGGGGGTTTGAAAGTGGGTTCTTTTCTGTTGGAGGGAAACAAACACACTGAAGCTCCCAAGCTTCCAACCTCTGTCATTTGTGAGGAACCTTTCCATCAAAATCCACTATGTTAACTTCCTTGCCCTTTCCTTCGGCCATCTTGTCCCTCACCCCCTTCACCAAGTGAGCGAGTTCCCTAGATTTGATGGCCTCTTCAATCCTCTTCTTCAATTGAAAGCAATCATTAGTATGGTGGCCCTTTTCTTCATGAAATTCACAGAATTGGGTGGAATTCTCATTCCTCTTTCTTTTGGGGAGAGGTATTGGAGGTCGAAAGCTTTGCTTTACTTCCTCTGTGGCAAGAATCTCTTGAGGGGTCTTGGTGAGGGGTGTGAAGCTCATGCTTTTTTCCCTACTGGATGGGTTCTGGCCTTCAGGCCTTCGCTGATTTGAACCCTTTTGGCGTCTGTCATAGGAATGGAAGCTTCCCCTTTTCCTAGCCGGGCTGTTGCCTCGCCAGCTTGATCCCCTTTTTCTTTGCTTTTTAATGTCTACGGCCTCCTCTCCTCTGATGTGGGCTTCAGCCCTTTCGAGAGCTTCTTCCATGGTCTTGGGCATGGATTTGTTGAAATCTCTTGTGAGATATTTGGATGTAATGGCGTTCATAAAACCGGCCACTCTCATTTTTTCGTCTGCCCCTACATATGTGAGACCTTCCTTCTTGTATCTTTCAATGAACTCTCGAAGGCTTTCGTCATCCCTTTGTTTTATCTGAAAGATTACTGTAGCATTTTTGACGTATCGCCTTTGCTGTGAGAAATTGGCCAAAAACCCTTTACTTAGGTCATCGAAGCTTCGAACGCTTCTGGCAGGCAAATCGTTGAACCATATCCGGACTGAACCAACGAGAGTTTGCATAAACATAAGGCAGCATTCAGCATTTGACCATTTCTTGATTCTGGCGGCACCAGTGAAGATCTGAAGGTGATCTTCCGGAGCCTCAGTCCCATCATACGTCTTGATATGGGATGGCATCTTGATCTTCGTTTGAAAATCATAATCGGCTATTTGTTGTGAGAAGCACGAGAGATTACTTGGTTTGTAAGGCTTGGCCAAATCTTCCTCAACCCTTGCACCCATGTTGCTGCTGTTATTATTGTTCCCTTGAGTGGCCAACACCTGATTAATAAAGTGCTGCCACGGGAAGCTGGCCATCATCTGGGGCATAAGGTTGAAGCCTTGAAGGCTTCCAGGTGCAACCGGGCAACTAACTCCCAAAGGAGTGCTAATAACGGCACTTCGTGCCAAGGGGAGTACAGACAAAGCTTGTTCCCATGCAGTTGTTGTTGAGGGTGGAAGGCTTGCTGCTGGAGATTGTAGGAGCTGGTCCAAAGTCAGCTCGTGCCCTAGTGGAGCACCAGCTGTAGCTGGTTGGGAAGAGAAAAGAGGAAATGTTGTTGGATTTGGCCTCGTGTACTGGTATGGGTTAGGATTTGGAGGAGGATTACTGGGACCAGCCTCATCCCTAGATGTAGAAGGTTGTGAGTTTGCAAAAGGAGGGATGGGGGTCCAGGAGATAGTGTCGGTTCTGGTTCGTCATAGTCCAAACGAATCCTCACTCCCTTGTCTCTCTCTCTACTCACATATTGGTTGAGGAGAGACCTCAACTCCAGGAAATTGTTGGCGACCCCTTCAAGGGTAAGTTCGACATGTGAGGGGTGTTTGAGACACCGACATTAGGGGAAGGGACCCCTGATCTAGATGGAGTTGGAGTGTGGAAAGTGAGAAACTCGGGAGTGCTCCCCGGTGTAGAGAAAGACGTTGGTATAGCCACATGAGCTTGGCCAGTGCTTGGGGTAGAGGTATTTGGAACCTGATTCACCTCTCCTGGAGATTCACTTTCTGACATGCTGATTTCAAGAGAATGGAGCTACACTACTAGGTCTTTTGAAGAAAATTAGTGGCGTAGCCCCACGGTGGGCGCCAACTTGTTGATGCAACAGATAATAGACCAGTGCTAGTAGCGAGGCTGGTTAGGCAAAAGGGTTGAAGGGTTCGATTTTGCCTAACGCAGGTCGTGGGGTCCCCCAACGTTTGCAAGACGTGGAGAGAGGTTCACTAGTTTGATTTTGTTGTTTGCTCGGGATCCTCTACTGAAACGTGTTCAGTCTTGGATGTGGGAGCAATAAGAATGTGTGTGTTGAATGTGATGGAGAGTGACTTGCATAGAACAAGTACTCGAGAACAATGACCAGAGATTCGCCTAGAATTAGAGCTGATCGAGAATGTTTTTCACACTTAATGAAGTGTCACATTTATAGGAAAGGTGATCTCCCAAAGAAGAAACCATTGACTAGTGAAGTATGTCTGCAATGGGGGACTTACCCTTTTAGGGGTTCAAGCCTTTTGACCTGCGGGTAAAAGACTGCGTTCTGTGTACTCTCCTTACTTTTTGCGGCTGGGAGAATTGGTGAAGCAATCAGAGATGTGACCTTTTCCTGTTCACGCGTTGCTTTATCTTAGCTCCTGTGTTTTCAACCTTTTAACCTTTTAAGAATTATGTGTTTTAGTCATTTTATTTGGTCTTGGGCTACCCCCGTCATCAAGTTCCATTTATGTTGGATGACATATGAACAAACCCATAATTTTTTAAGTGACATGCCTCATCCCTCCCTGACTACTCTCAAATTGTCCTTGTGAGCCTTCATATTTAATAAACTACATCAATCAACCAAGTATCATGTGACACCTATGCCTCTACGACCATCAAACAAATTTCAAATCAATGAAATATTGTGTTTTGTACTTGGTATTTGTATAAAAATGTGTATCATGTGCACATATCAATTCATGTTCGATTTCGAGCTTTAAATCGCCTTCTTGAAGGTTATACGCGAAGTGATGCGTAAATATAACCAGTTTAATGCAACAAACACTCCGGAACAGTGACATAGGCTTAACATATCTTAAATAACCTTTACATAACTTAGAAATAAGTTTTGGAGGGTTTGGTATGCCGAAATCAAGTTTATTCGATCACAGGGACTAATTTTGACAAACTACGAAAGTATGCCGATTCGTACTGTGACGAACATTCCGAAACTTGATCATTAGTTAAAAATGCCCTAAATATCCTTTACATAGCTTAGAAATAGGCTTTGAGGTGTTTGGTTATTAATGTAGTTACCTATATTAGGTGTCGTTTGATTTTCCGTGATCCCTCTAGCTTTGCTTGGTTGTTATTCAAGACTTCTAAGCATTCTCAAGTGAGTACATAGTCACCTCTTTTACTGTTTTCAAACTGTTTTAGGGTGAAACACATGTGCCTACTTGTTAATTTCGTGCTTTTCATGATTTTATATCATATACTTGCTAAGTTCATTAGTACGTATATAGTACATGATTTCATTATGTTTTGCTATGTATGTTCACTTAGCATGCTAGCACATTGATTACATTTTGTCGCATATGCTCAGCCAACATATGGACACATTGTTTTACATTTTGAACCGTTTGAACCGTTTTGAGCTGTTTGATCTATGTGAATTATTTGTACTGTTGGAACCGTTTGAAACTGTTTGATTTATGTGAACCGTTTGGATCTGTTTGAACCGTTGGGTTAGGGAAGTGATTAGGTAACGGGGCGAGTGTAATGTGATAAAAGCATGGTGGATACGCCGCTGGTAATTCCTATATATAAGTGTTTTTAACACATTATATATCGTTGCGTTATCTAGATCACTTGGGCAAAGGTTATCAAAACAAAGTTATATTACAAGGTTTTTTTAACAATATAAACCACTCGAGTTTTATTACAAAAAACAATTTACGATTTGGGTTTACAAAACAAATGTTTTGAGTTAAGATTCATGGCATCGAGATTTTATAAATTATAACTACACTGTTTTGACTTGGTTATTTCAATTTACATTACAAACATTTTATAAAACTTGGTTTTCTAATTATCATTTAACAAAGTTGTTCAAGTTATTTCAAAATGAAAACGAGCCATGAATCTGACACTCACATAAAACCTATGTACTCGCTGGCATTTTTATGCTGACGTATTTTCACATGTGTTTCAGGTACCATAGTGGATGATGTTTGATGATGATATTGATGCATGCTCACATAGGAACGGACGAGGCCTTAGTGACTTAATAACAATGAAACTCTATTTGTTCATGTTTTGTTTCTAATTTCAATGCAATCTATTACATTTAATTCAATAAAATAGAATTTCAATCCATGTGTTATGAAACAATGATTCTGTTACAACACTCCCTGACGTTTCCGCCGCGATTTGTTGTTTTACGCGGTCAGGGTGTGACAGAAAAGTTGGTATTAGAGCTCATGGTTATACTGAATTAGGTTATTAGTAATGCTTTGACCTAGTCTATAACCTTCCTAGGACCCTAACACTAGATTCTTGTGTTTAGATCTTAAAACAATACCGTCATTTATCCTTAGGTGACAACCACAACAAGAACACAAATTTCGAATCTGCTTTGAAAACTAATCATCTGTTCTAGGATGATTTATTATATGGTTTTGAACCTTCAAAGTTTTCAAAAACTCGTCAAAGTTTGGGTCTTATTAATGTGAACACGTGCAATCTGGAAGGGTGGATGCCTGTATCCTGAGTTTTCTGTCTAAGGCTAGAGTGTTCATACAAATCCACATAATCGGACCAGTCACCCTTACCTGGGAACTCTTGAGGTGAGTGTCCACTTATAGGCTAAAGCATGTCTTCGCGATACATTATGAGGACCTATTTACTTTGATTCAGCTTTTGTACGTCGTTTGTTTGCATTCGTGGTTTGAACAAATGACCATCATCCATGCTTTTTGGTCGGTAATTGTAACATCCTTACCCAATGCCTTTTCACTTGTTTTCTCTCATGCTTCCTCTGTTAGAATGCCTCCACGACGCGACAATCAGGTACCTAATGAAGAACTGGCAGCTATCATTACGCAGCAAATGGCTGCTGCACTCCCAAACATCATTGCTCAATGTAACCTAGCCCTCAACAACAATAATGCCCCATGCAACTTCATGACATTCAACTCTGCCCAGCCATCAAAATTTTCTGGGTCTCAAGGAGCGACTGCACTTCTGCAATAGTTCGAGAGTCTAGAGAGCACCTTCAGACATGTTCAGTGTCCAAAGGAGCGAAAGGTAGAGTTCGCATCTAGTGTTTTTAAGAAATGAGCTTTAACATGGTGGAATGGTGTGATGAGAGATAGGGGTGCCGAGGTTGCACTGGCTCAAACCTGGGAAGAGCTTCGAGCTCTAATGATGAGGGAATTCTGTCCTCGTCATGAGATTAGGGCATTGGAAAGGGAATTCGACGATCTTAAGCAAGATAGCGGTGAACATCGAGCCTACACAGACCGTTATGAGGAGTTAAGTCTGTTATGTCCGAACATGGTTACGCCTTTGGATAAGGCAATCGAAAAGTACATTGATGGCCTCCCTGAATCAGTACAAGACATTGTGACTGGTAGTAACCCCACTACAATCAGGAAAGGTAAAATTTTTCGAACGGGTGATAAGAAACCGACCGATGAACCGAAGCCAAAGGATGAGCAGAGTGAGTCCTCCAAGAAGTCCAAGAAGCGAAAGGCTTCTCAGAACTTCGCTGTGGTTGCCCACAATGATCAAGCTGTCCCCAATCAACCAGCTCAACCCCCTGCTAGGAAGCCATACAACGGAACTGCACCCTTGTGCAACCAATGTAGCCTTCATCATCATGCTAGTGTGAAGTGCCGCAAATGCCAAAATTGTGGACTTATAGGTCATACAGCAAGAGTTTGTGCAGCTGCACCAAATCAAGCTGGCAATAATCCTGCTCAAGCTCGTTTTCCACCAGGTTCTTGTTTCAACTGTGGCGAGATGGGCCATTTCCGAAGAAATTTCCCAAAGCTTGCTAATGCGAATCCAGCGTAGGGATGAGCATCTGACCGATTAGAAGACGACGTTGTTTAGAAATAATCAAGCCTTATGTATTATTTTCTTTTGTTGTCAAGGTCTATGAAACAATTGTTGTTGTTGTTGTTTATAAATAGATCATTTATTTACATCGCAGTGTACAAATGTGATAGCATGTATAAACAACAAATCCCCTACAATATCGACAATCAAGGAATCGTATTCCTTGAAAAACAACCTACTCCCAAAATTCTTCCATCTTATGATCTCTTGCATTTTCCACGAAAATCCTAAGTACTCGTTTTTTTCAAGGAAACGAAGTATAAGGCGCAAGTTATGACTCTGGATGAATACCCAAAGTACCACTATAAATCCTTAATAGGGTACCTTAGGGTATTTCCGTAAGTCCTTAATTGTTGTCTACCTTAATTCGAATATTACGTTTCCTTGTAAATGAAATTGAATTTTTGGAAGATCATCCTATCTTTTCAAGATGGATTCTTGAGGACGTTGAAGTCCATCGACTGGGTTCCTGGTGTACCTTGAATACCCATGTTCAAATCGTCGTCAAGTTAATAACAATTAATAACAAGATAATAACAAATTAATAACCAAGAAAACAATTATGTGTTTATGTGTTGGCCTAATTAAAGTTGTCTCAAGCTTGTTCAAATTCTATCCCCTTTCACATTATAAAATAAACTGTGCAAACTGTGCAAGAAATTACATAATTATGGAATTTAGTGCACAGAAACCACATCAAGTTTTGTCATGTGTCTAGAGTTAATTCTATTCATTTCCATTTCTGATGAAGCACCCGTTGAAAATGACTCCGTCCGTTCATTTTCATTTCTGAAGAATGTCCGTTGAGGGAAATGAATATCCTTTTGATTATTCCTTCATTTCCATTTCTAATGAAGCACCCGTTGAAAATGACTCAGTCCATTCATTTTCTTTTCTGAAGAATGTCCGTTGAGGCAAATGAATATCCTTTTGATTATTCTATTCATTTCCATTTCTGATGAAGCACCCGTTGAAAATGACTCCTTCCGTTCATTTTCGTTTCTGAAGAATGTCCGTTGAGGGAAATGAATATCCTTTTGATTATTCCTTCATTTCCATTTCTGATGAAGCACCCGTTGAAAATGACCCCATCCGTTCATTTTCGTTTCTGAAGAATGTCCGTTGAGGGAAATGTATATCCTTTTGATTATTCTATTCATTTCCATTTCTGATGAAGCACCCGTTGAAAATGACTCCGTCCGTTCATTTTCGTTTCTGAAGAATGTCCGTTGAGGGAAATGAATATCCTTTTGATTATTCCTTCGTTTCCATTTCTGATGAAGCAACCGTTGAAAATGACTCCGTCCGTTCATTTTCGTTTTTGAAGAATGTCTGTTGAGGGAAATGAATATCCTTTTGATTATTCCTTCATTTCCATTTCTGAGGAATACCCGTTGAGGAAAATGACTCCGTCCGTTCATTTTCGTTTCTGAAGAATGTCCGTTGAGGGAAATGAATATCCTTTGATTATTCCTTCATTTCCATTTCTGAAGAACCCGTTGAGGAAAATGACTCTGTCCGTTCATTTTCGCTTCTGAAGAATATCCGTTGAGGGAAATGATAGGATTATGCCTTACATATCTTTGATGGTTATTTAACAGAAAGTCACAGACAGACTCCTACGAATAAATTTCGGGACGAAATTTCCTAAAGTAGGGGAGACTGTGACACCTGTGCCTCTGCGACCATCAAACAAATACCAAATCAATGAAATATTGTGTTTCATACTTGGGATTTGTATAAAAATGTGTATCATGTGCACATATCAATTCATGTTCGATTTCGAGCTTTAAATCGCCTTCTGGAAGGTTATACATGAACTGATGCGTAAATATAACCAGTTTAATGCAACAAACACTCCGGAACAGTGACATAGGCTTAACATACCTTAAATAACCTTTACACAACTTAGAAATAAGTTTTGGAGGGTTTGGTATGCCGAAATCAAGTTTATTCGATCACAGGGACTAATTTCGACAAACTGCGAAAGTATGCTGATTCGTACTGTGACAAACATTTCGGAACTTGATCATATGTTAAACATGCCCTAAATATCATTTACATAGCTTAGAAATAGGCTTTGAAGTGTTTGGTATGCAAAAATAAACTTTCTTGATCAATAGGGACTAAAAGCGTCAAAAAGTGCATAAGTTTGCATTTTCACGCATATCTTACGTTCTGAATTTATCCGGACACCCAAAAATTTATGTAATCATTAAAATATTCTATTTTAGTGTTTGGCTTGATAAAATTCCATTCGTCGCGTAATTTGGATCGTTTTTCACGTCCATTCGTGTTTCGTCGTAATTAACCGAACAACGCAACCGTACGGCCAAACGAACCGACATCCGATATGTTTTTTAGCATATTCTAACTTCCCTATACTTTAACTTCGTTTTAGAGCCTTGAAATGGGGTTAACGGGGCTTAAACGTGCCAAAAACTGAGTTTGTCATGTGTAGGGACCATTTCTGACATTTCTGTCAAACTTGGCCCTTACGGGGCGCGTAAGACTCATGATGAGTCTACGTGGGGCACGAGAGACCCCCAGTTCAGCAGAAAGTTGTTTACAGCTTGTTCCAGCTGTTCCCTGGGTTTGCAAATGGTTTTAAGCATTCTATGGGCTTGTTTAGGGTGCCTATGGTATTCTAAAACAGGGGGTACACTTGTAAGGCCAAGATCGAAGCTCGTTTATCGATGAACGATCCTAACGGTGGCCCGAAAACTATATATACCCCCATGATTTCATTTGCAAACTCACCTTGATCTGAATTCATTCTCTAAGTTGGAGTTCCTACACTTCATACCTGAGAATTTTTAGAACAAATCTTCATCGCTTGGACCCGTTGTAAGTTTCTTTCGTTCTTTTATGTGTTTTTAAGCTCGAAAGTCAAATAGTGTTTGACTTTCTGCTTTGACCGGTCAATGGTCAACACGAAGTTCATTTGAACTTCGTAACGTGAGTGTAATCACGATGGTCATAGTCCTTTGTGATTATACCTACTGATTACCACGTTATTTAGGCTTAGTGACGAGTCATAGTTTCGGTCAAAATACGCGTTTATGCGTATTTTGCAACCAAACTGTTTTTTTGGTATCAAAACCGTTTGTTTTGATATCAAACTTATTTTCAAACCTTGTTAAACATGTTTTAACATGTTTAACTCGTCACTTTTAGTTTAGTGCTTGTATCGGGTCGTAAGATAAGCGGTCTAAACAACCGCTTAGACTTTCGAACCCGACCCGTTTGGTCGATCTTTAGGATCTGACTAAGCATGTTTAGTGACCATAGTTGTATAGGGAATAACCTTCCGAGGTTATACCTTATGGTCACTTCGTTTAGTTAGTTGTATGATAGGTAATTTATATGCCTTAGGTAAGATGACCAAAATGCCCTTTTCATGCATAATTGGTATTTAAGCATATTTTGTCACTTAACTGATTATGCAACATATTTAAACATGTTTAGGCATATAATACTTGTCATAGGACTAGTTAGGCGTTCTGAACGCGCTTTGCTACCTAAACAGGTCGTGATGGGTCATAAGCACTTAGGTTAAGTTTCGTTTTAGTATATAGGCTTTGTCAAACCATATCATATGAGTTCCAACACTCATTTGGTTTACGAAACCTCATCCTATCCGATCTTCCGATTTAGGTCCGGTTATTAATGTAGTTACCTATATTAGTTGCCGTTTGATTTTCCGTGATCCCTCTAGCTTTTCTTGGTTGTTATTCAAGACTTCTAAGCATTCTCAAGTGAGTACATAGTCCCCTCTTTTACTGTTTTCAAACTGTTTTGGGGTGAAACACATGTGCCTACTTGTTAATTTCGTGCTTTTCATGCTTTTCATGCTTTTATATCATATACTTGCTATGTTCATTAGTACGTATATAGTACATGATTTTATTATGTTTTGCTATGTATGTTCACTTAGCATGCTAGCACATTGATTACATTTTGTCGCATATGCTCATCCAACATATGGACACATTGTTTTACATTTTGAACCGTTTGAACCGTTTTGAGCTGTTTGATCTATGTGAATTATTTGTACTGTTGGAACCGTTTGAAACTGTTTGATTTATGTGAACCATTTGGATCTGTTTGAACCGTTGGGTTAGGGAAGTGATTAGGTAACGGGGCGAGTGTAATGTGATGAAAGCATGGTGGATACGCCGCTGGTACTTCCTATATATAAGTGCTTTTAACACATTATATATCATTGTGTTATCTAGATCACTTGGGCAAAGGTTATCAAAACAAAGTTATATTACAAGGTTTTTCTAACAATATAAACCACTCGAGTTTTATTACAAAAACAATTTACGATTTGGGTTTACAAAACAAATGTTTTGAGTTAAGATTCATGGCATCGAGATTTTATAAATTATAACTACACCGTTTTGACTTAGTTATTTCAATTTACATTACAAACATTTTATAAAACTTGGTTTTCTAATTATCATTTAACAAAGTTGTTCAAGTTATTTTAAAATGAAAACGAGCCATGAATCTGACACTCGCATAAAACCTATGTACTCGCCGACATTTTTATGCTGACGTATTTTCACATGTGTTTCAGGTACCATAGTTGATGATGTTTGATGATGATATTGATGCATGCTCAGATAGGAACGGACGAGGCCTTAGTGAATTAATAACAATGAAAGTCTATTTGTTCATGTTTTGTTTCTAATTTCAATGCAATGTAATACATTTAATTCAATAAAACAGAATTTCAATCCATGTGTTATGAAACAATGATTCTGTTACAACACTCCCCAACGTTTCCGCCGCGATTTGTTGTTTTACGCGGTCGGGGTGTGACATAACACACGAATTTAATTGCGTTGTTGTACTAACTAGGTTTTTCGTGCATAGGAAGTGCAATCATTTTTTTCCATGCAATGCAGCAGGAGTTTGGTTATTATCGGTTTGGCTTGTTGAGAAATATAAAAGCAAACACCAATACCGTACCAATAACAATGTTGTTCGCTCATAAGCAGTTGGGTTCATCACGGTACTGCAACGTTAATGTACTCTCTATAGCGTATGATACAAAAAAATGCCTGATTTTGAATACAACTATGTTTTCAGAAAAATCTACACTAGAACGTTCACGAAAGAAATGGCCTTGTATTTCGTTTGTTTAGCTAACAAATTAAAGTTATTACAGAAATATGGAATTATTAGAAAATTAAACCGGTTAAAACTTAAAAGTGTATTCTGTATATAGTATAAGGGGTGAAATGAAGAAAAAAAACAACTTAAACCAGCTGATTGCACTAAAAAAAAACTTAATTAATCGATGGACATAAATACCCTTAGTGTCATAATTGGGGTTTCCCCTTTGATCTATATATAGAGATCATCAGGCGAAGATTAAATACCTTCACCTACATTAAATTCGTAATACTCTATGCCTCTCTAAATTCATGTCATCTCATCTCACCTAAGTCATCCGAACTTTACACCTTAAATGGGAACTCGATCAGCAACATGCACACGACATCTTCCATCTCTGCATTTACTGGACTAACAAGTACATATGATTTATCTCTTGTTTTCTAATACATGTTAAAAATTGACCAACAACATTCATATTTAATAAACTTCTATCAATCAGCCAAGTAACACATTAACTTAATTGTTTTGTTGTAATAATTAAGTTTTCCCACGTGCTTTGCGGTGCGAGTGTGATCGTTGTTCCCCACAAAACACGATAGAAATTTGGTCATTGTTAGTTTGGCTTGTCGAGAAACACAAAAGCAAACACTGATACCGTACAGGCAACGATGTTGTTCGGTCATATGCGGTTGGGTTCATCATGGTACATCAACCTTAACGTCACTCGTTATAGCTTACGATACAAAAAATACACGTTTTTTCAATATAACTATGTTTTCATAAAGATCTAAACTAGAACATTCACAGAAAAAATAGCCTTGTATTCTATATTTGTTTAGTTAACAGACGAAAGTAAGACTAAATTTCACTTTTTGTCCTTTATGTATTATCTGAATTCAGATAATACATAAAGGACAAAAAATGAAATTTACTCCGAAAGTTATTACATAAATACAAGAGTAAACTTTTGTTTTGCTCCTGTGGTTTTGTCGTTTTAATCATTTTGCCCCAATCATTTAAAAACGACTATTTTCCTACAATAGTTTACTATGTATTTTCCATTTTGCTTGCCGTCTCTAACTCCATCCAAATTATTTATTAACTGAAAGGGCATTTCAGTAATTTTATAAATGTAAGTATTAAATTATTTATAATAAAAAAAACATTATCTCTCCTCTCTTTTCTCTCTTTCTTCCCCACTTTCTCAACCCTCTTTCACATTATCATTATCCACCCTTACCCCTATTTCTATCTCTTCTTCAAATACAGAACCATTACCACCACCATTTAATTTGTTCCCACCTTATCCACCACCTAAACATAATTAACCCATCATCTCCAATTTATTGTTTTGGATGAGAAGGATTTGTGAGTAGTTGTTTTGGTTCTTTGAGATTTTGGATACTGTGTTTGATCGAAGTTTGCCCTAATAAACCACAACTCCACCGTTGTTCACTGTTGGCTTTTCTGTCAAACCCTAAGATCGCTGTCGATTTCGTACAGGTTCCAACCTTCTCTGTCTATAACGGCACCGTCAACTTCACCTTTTCCAGTTCGTCTCCGACACAAACCCTAACATGTCGGAAAAATCAACGGAGGGGTTTGGAGGGATGAGGGTGTGGTTGTGGCGGCAGATGGTGGGAGGTTAGGTGGCGGGTGTGGTGGGAGGGATGAAGGTGGTGGTGGTGGTGGGTGGAGAATTTGGATGTGGTCGGAGAAATGGTGAGCATTTTCGAATGAGGGTTTTGGGTTTTCCGGCAAGGGTTTTGGGTTTTCCGGCGAGGTTGACTGGTGTTTGTGTTTGACGGAGGCGGCGGAAACTGGAGGTTTGGTTTTGTGTTAAAATGTTGAATGGGACTAGGCGGTGACTAATGGTGGTGGTCAGTTTGCAGTTGGAGGTGGTGGCAGTAGCAGTAGCGGTGGCTGTGGTCAGGTGGCAGTTGGAGGTGGTGGTCAGATGGCAGTAGATGTGGTGGTGTTGGTAGAGAATATGTACATAGTGAAAGAGATGAGAGAGATGGAGAGGCTCTTTTTTATATTTAATAAACATGTATGTATATAAATCTAATAAATAATTAAATCTTTAGATTTAAAATTACTAAAATACCCTTAGTTTTATACTTGAAGTTACCAAAATACCATTTCAATTAACAAACAATTTGGATGGAGTTAGAGGCGGGGAGCAAAATGGGAAAAACATAGTAAACTATTGGAGGAAAATGGTCATTCTTAAATGATTGGGGCAAAACCGTTAAAGTGACCAAACCACAGGGAGCAAAACAAAAATTTACTCTAAATACAAAATTATTAGAGATTTGAACAGGTTAAAAACGTATACTACATATGGTATAATGGGTGAAAATGAAAATTGAAAAAAAAACTTAAACCAGCTGATTGCACTAAAAGACAAAGTCCTTTGTGATGAAAGTGTGAGAACCAAAAGTTGTTGTGAAAGTGAAAAAACCAAAAAAATTACTAAAAGACAAAACTTTTTTGTGGTGAAATGTGAAAACCAAAAACTTGTGATGAATGTGAAAATCAAAAACTTTTCTTAGTAGTTGAATTATGGTTTAATAATAATAATAATAATAATAATAATAATAATTTCAACCTTTTGCCTTTTTAAGCATATTCAAACGGGGGCGATCATTCATTGTGGTTCTGATCGAGATGAGTTGTATTATCATGAAGAAGTCTCTTGTGTAGGGTAAGAAAGTTTAGCATATAGAACATTTGACTGACAATAATGGCTATGATGTATGTAGCTTGGTCATCCGTCATATGGTTATCTTCGTATCTTATTCTTGTCATTATTCAAAAATAGTAATTCAAAGCTTTGTGAAACGTTAGCCATCGATTATTATATCCATGCATATGAAATACATCAAACCTCTTTTTTCACTAGTACGCTCTAATGTATAGGGGTTCGCTCTTAACTTTTCTGTTGAATATTTTTATTGTTCGTCGGTGATCGCACTTGCATGTTTTCAATATACTTTGAAATAAAAGTATGAGGCCATGGTAGGATTCATCAATATCTAACAAATCAGTGAAACATAGTTTAAGCATTAAATTCAATTTATCCCCTCCGATAAAGGTAAATAGTTTGTCAATAACAACCTTTAAAAAAGTTTCGAATCAAGACATGATAAAATTGTTCATATACACCACAAGAAAATTGTGGGGCTAAATGAAAATAATGACACTTTCTAGAAAGCACCTGAGCCCTAATTATTGAAACTTATGTTTTAAAGAGCATTTTTTCGCCTAAGGTAGTTGCAACAATCGTCTTCTTTATAAACCACATGTTTTCTCGTGTCTTAAACTAGAAAAAACGCCTCTCAAAACGTTACCTAACCATATTTTCCTACCATCACATATAATGTTTCCTTTCAAAATACGCACTTGCACCATGTTCATGTTAAAAAAAGGTGTCATACCAAATTACTCCTATGTGTTGTTATAATGTATCTCTGAGTATAGATGTTAAGATTGAAAAGCCAACAAGATTTCTAACAACATGGATTGTAACTAGATAAACAAAGTCTTCATACTCCACAACCTTTCTTGGGACCATGGAAGATAATAAAATCAGGTTCCCTATTATGATTATCATTGGGGCATGGCACACCAAGGAAACCCAGTGAACATCATCGGGAGAATACCAAGGATCCATCAAGCCCCTCAAGCGAACCTAAACATAAGAATATCATTAATATAATGCAATCCAACTCATCACATTTCATATTATCACATTCTACATATATCCTAGAGGTAAGTACTCCTAACTCCTTTGTATGAAACGTTCATTCAACAATATACTTGATAATGAAAGTTTAGATACATAAGAGAGATGTACTCTATAACCAAGAAGTAACGAGGCAGTAACACCTAGGAAGCATTTGAAAGTTTCAAATTACCTATTAGCTAATACAATACAATGTGGAATATTTTGAGCTACTTAAATTGTTTAAAAAAGTTAAGTTCTCATAGGCTTCCAAATACAACATAGGAAGCAGGAAAACCAAATAGACTATATTAAGGTAATCATTCTCTCACAGAGGATACTCATCATGGATTTCCTAGCTAATAGGGCTTATAGATTACAAATATCAGAAACTTGGAAACTAATGAACCATGATCTTCACAACAAACAAAATGACATATCCAAATAACAAAATTGGTATTAGAGGCTAGTAGGGAACTAATTACTGATATACTTACCACAAATAAGGTTAGTGGGAATTGTAAGTCCGTTTATGCATACATCTACTAAAGATCATATGCACACAACCTTATGCAATGTATCATTCTTGAAATCATGCATTTGAAAACTTGTTATACTTGGTCGAGATGGACATGATATCAATATGTGGGCATACACCAATGCAAGCCGTATAGAAAAACAAGTCGATTGGAGATCCACATTTGGGTAGTTCACATCTGTACAAGGAACCAACTATTTTAGAGAAGCAAAAAAACTGTTATGGCATTATTAAGTGGTGATGCTAATTAAATTGAAGGCATTCCAAAAGATGTAGTTGAGCTTATATAAATAGTTTGTGCCCACATATTAAATATTTAGACTAATCATTGATAAAAAAAAAATATACAATTAGTATCTCCCATAATCCAGTTCAACATGATAGACAAAACATGTTAGTGTATACCGTTGTTTCATATAATGAAGAGAAATTTGACGAGGGATTGACACTATATCATATGTTAGATATGAGGATATGTTGGTTAATGCATTTAAGAAAGAAATATGCAGAAAGAAATCTCACTAACATTATCGACAAGTTAGGTTTGTGGAATTTTATTACCAACTTGAAAGCACGGTTCAAGGACCACACATATAACATAATTGTGATCAAAATGAAGTCATGTACATAGAAAATAACCTAGAATTGAGTTGATCATGGAAATCAGTTAGATAAAAATCAACTTTGTTTTTTGTCATTGTAACCTTGCATAAATAAGACTTTAATCGAATTATTAATATAACATTTAAGGGTGAGAATTTCACTATAGCTAACGTCACATCCGTGCTATAGTGGTATTACCATTTTTCCGTGAAATCTCACTGAATAAACACACTCCTTTACTGATGCCACCAACTATTCAAAGAGAAACCAGAAACCAAACCTAACTAACGGTCTTTAGAAAGAGAAACAAACTTCGTAAGGTTTACGTAGTGGGCGGCGGTTGACGAGAAGAGCGATGGTGGTGGTGGTGGTTGAGACGTGGTTCGTCTACGTGTCATACCCTAATGGCATACAACATAGAACGCATAAAAGTACAAGCAAGCATTGATGGAATATCTTCATCACTGTGTCTTTCTGTCGTGCGTCACGGGAGAAGAGAGGACAAAGAGCGTATGTGGAGAGAGAGAGAGGAAGATGTGATGTGATGGGTTGGAGTTGGAGAGTCCACGATGTTCTAAAACTTTATAGCAAGGGAAACGTTGATTTGGTTGAAGGTGGGTACAACAATGGGAGCAAGATGGGTGAGGGTTATACTTGGTGGCGATGTTGGTGTAACACCCCGAAAACGGGTTTGGTAATTAAACCCCGTTAATACTAAAGACGGGGAAAGTATCGTTAGTGGTAAAAGTAAACCGGCAAGTATTAGGAATTAATTGAATAATCCTAATATTTATTTAAAGTGAATAAGAGCTTTCAAGAAAATAGGATGATAAAAGGCCCGATTTAACGGGACTTAAAGTAAAACGGGTTACGACTTCCCGAACCTACTAAGCTAACTAGGAATAATTCTAACCTAGTTAGATAGTGACTTATGAGTGAGTTAAAACACTTAAATTATGAACTAAGGAAAATGGAGGGGCCAAACTTGTTAAACTTGAAACTTGATTTATTAAAAACAAGAATTTAAAACAAACCAAACACCCACTTTGGGGGTGTCTGGTCGAACAAAGAAGCAGGGGGCGACATGGGTTTCTTCAAACCCTAAAATCCTCACAAAACTCACAAATTGGAGCCTCTAATCAAGTCTAAATCGAATTTCAAGCACAAATTCATGAACACCTAGTTGAAAGGATCATAAGGTATGTAAATTTGTGATATTCTGATCTATCTTAAATTCTAGGTTATTTGTAAGAAACTGAAATTGAGCTTGATTATGTCATGCATGGATGAATCTTGAAGTAATATTATGTCTAGGAGTAAACCCTAGTCATTTATTTGTTAAATTGATGTTCATGATTGTGAATTCATGATCATACTCTCATGTGTCAAGTGGGTTTTGGAGAATTATGTTAAACACTAGGATTATCCTTGTTAACTTAGTGTATTAGAGCTCTATGAAGCAAATCCAAATTTGTTGATATGAAGATTTGTCATGATCATGTAAAAAAACAGAATGTTTAAGTCTTGGTTAAATAGTTAGTCATGAACTTGATTTCTAGTAGTAAAAATGTCATGCTCATAAGGTGTTCGATGTAATGCCTAAGTGAAATTGGGTACCTACTAGTTCATATGAAGAACTTGATTATATAAGGTGTCATGATGAATGCTAGTGATATGATGAACGGGTCTCACTTAAAGATGAGAACCCATAGTTCTTGTGAAATGAATGAATAAATTAGTCTTGATAATCGCTTGAACTAACTAAAGTGATTAAAATGTGATAAACGTGGTTAGAACTTTGGTTAAAACGGTGGTCTAAAGATAACGCCTACCGGGTAATTAAAGAATGCTAAAACTAGTTGATGAACTTGAATATGCAATTAGTATACTAATGGGCATTTGACTTTTAAAAAGTCAAACTGACCTACAATGTGATGAATGATAATTAGACATAGAAAATAAGTGAGGTGGAATAGTCGTGATTGTTAATGACTAATTTAACCGCCTTGTAAATGATTGGCAATAGTTTGACGCGTAACAAGCTAGGTGAAAGCTTGGAGGAGGGAGCGGGTCAAACGGAGCAAGTACGGAAAGAAAAGTGTGGCGTGGATGCGAGGTAAGTGTAATTTACACACTTATGTAGAATACCCGTTTATTCGATATGTTGTAAACGTGATAACGATAATATTGGAAATATGGATTTTCGTTAAGATTACCTTGTAGTGTAATCTAATAATGAGGGAAAAAGGGCAAAAAAATGGAAATTGGTCAAGTGTCGACTAATGTAAATCAAGGTTAAAAGGATACCCATGGCGTAAGCCGAAATGGGTTGAATTTGTAAGAAAAGAGTGTAAAAGAAAAAGGGTATGGTAATAAAATCCGGGATGGGATGGATGTATGAATTGGAAATCAAAAACGATGTTTTTGATTAAATAGATAACGTTGGGCATATAGTCCAAACGGGTCAAATCGTGATTATAACACCATTTGACAATATCGACTAATGTGATTGTTAAGTCTTATGTTATCAGGAGCGATTAGCAATTTGGATAATCGCGACGCCATAGAATATTGGTTAATTAAAGCAAGGTATAAGTCGGGTCTATTTGTTGACCCGGGCCAGGTACGCATATATAGTCTTATAGTTAAAAGTGCAAAGATTGGTCAAGTATTTAGTGAAAGTCCTTCATCGCAAGTTGAAGGACTAAAATCGACCAAAAAGCCCTTGATGGGTCAACCGGGCAAACGACCCTTAGAGGTTGTTTAGAAACTTATATTATGACCATTCAACCCTCGGATGCGCATAAAAGTTGTAGGAATAAACTTTCTAGGGTTAAACGCCTTAAAGTGCGTCTTGCCGTAAAATGACATATCCGAGGGATAAAATTTGGAATAAGTATTTAAGTACGTTAAATCCACCACAATTATAATTGTGGCGGAAGACTATTCAATATAAATGGGTGGACTTATGTTGCATACAAGGGACGAGCGTAAATTAAGCTTAAAAGTACATAAATACCCTTAACGGGTCAAAACAAGCATTTAAGCGTAAACGGGATTTTATTATGTAAGAAACCCGTGAATTGAGATTAATATGATAGGAGATATTGAAATAATGAATTTCATGAGTTTAAAGGTTAAATAAACATGTTAGTGTGATAAAATCATGAACGGGTCAATATTTGGTAAAAAGGGTAGTAAGCCGAAGACTTAAAAGTCTGAAATTATGTTAATCCGGATGTCGTATTTTAACTCCATAAGATGGAGAAATAAATTACGGACGTGTAGGAAAAAGAATCAGGTGAAACGGATTAAAAACGAGAGAGTTATGCTCGTTTCCGTGAAATCGGGTTATGCTGGGAATGTACAGCATCTGTTAAGCAGCATTCTGCTGAAAAGGGGGCTAGGCGTCACGCGACGCCCCTTGGCGTCACGCGAGCCCCCTAGTTCCAGAAAAAAAATTTGTTTGTTGTTGTTTGACCCATGTAACTTGTTTAAACTTATTAGTTGACTATCAAAACTAACTTTTAAGTTTGTTTTGATCTTAGGTGATGTTGGGCATGCTACGGATGACGATCAAGCAGCTACGAAGAACCGAACACACGAGATTAAAGCTTCCGCACGGCGTTACGTCATAACTTTTAAATGGCGAACTTATTTATACTATGTTGAAAACTTTTAAGTTGTAAAAGTTTTAGATTACTCGTATTTTCTAAGGATACTCAATCGTAATTACATGTTTATTTTCGTTATTCGCACGAAAACCTTTAAAATTAATAACAAGGGTGTTACAGTTGGGCGGTGGAGTTGTTGTCGGTGGTGGTGTTGGGTGGGAGGGACAAAAGTTGATGGTGTTGTTAGGTAGTAGGTCAAAAGTTAGTGATGGTGTTGGGCTATGGGAGTTATAGGGCTCTAGTATCAGATTCGATCGAGGGATATGGCCGGAGTTATGGTTGTGTGTGTGTGTGTGTGAGGGGATAGAGGAGAAAAATGAAGTACACATAGAGTGTAGAAGAGGTTCAAGAGGATTGTTGGGTTTTTAGAAGAAGAATGACTGTCAATGACTTTCACCCCTTGACTGCCATGTAGCCAGAGGACATGGACGACCCGTACCACCCATTTATAAAGATTTCTTTTTGTTTGGCGGCGTAGCTATTTCAAATGTCGCTTCGTCATTTAGCGGTGCTACCAAAATATACACCGAGCGAGAAACGGTTACACCGCTTTACACCGAGGGGATCACTTTGACGGATAGAGCGACACCCATTAGTTTTTTGATGGTGATTATTGACACTCCTTTTGGAAAAGGGAGGGTAACCGCCATTGCACACCGCCTCTACCGATACATGCACATGCGTTTTTCCACCTCCATTGCACCACGCGAGATGGGTGCGAGTGGTGCAACAATGGTGACATGTTTTTTGTACTGTCTATTGTACTGGAGGTCGTGCGTCCTTGCCACATGTCTGGCGCAGTACTTCGTGTCAGCACATCATATGTAGCAGCGGGGGTTGTTCTACAGAGGGGCTTGCATCACCATGATTGTGCCACTTGGGGATCTACCCAAATCAGGACCCACCATTTGTCCTCGCCGATCTAGCCGTTAAGGTTAGATTTGTGCTCGGTGTTGGGCATGTGTTGTACACTCAAGTTTATTAGGGATTGGCCTTCCATTTCGCACGAGGGACCGCCAGATTTTTATCCTTGAGCTGTTGTCGGAGGTGACCCAGGTTTATCATGAGGTGCAGTCAATCATGATATGCCACCGACACCGGAGCAGCTACAAACACCGTAACCGCCTTAATACTCTTAGCACGTTTACCGATATATGCCACCGCCTAAGTGGTCGCGTTTCAAAGACTTGATCAACGGATCGACTGACTTTAGGTCTTGGTGATGTGGTTGGTTCAGGACGAGACTAACAAGGTACAGGCTGCTGGTGGTGAGCCCCGACCTCTAACACTGGCATGACAGTATCCAAAGCATGGTCTAGCACCTTAGGATCCCCTGAGGCGGGTCAGGATCCGCAGGTTCAGGCTAGATCATTATCTTTTTTGTTGTACTTCACATTCAGTTGTATTTTGGTTTTGTTATGTATGTACAAACTTATTATTTATATATTTGCAATTTCAGTTGTTTATGTCTTTGATGTTTATTTACAATGTTTAGAATATTTGGTTGGTTACTTATAATACGATACTTGATTTTCGATTAGTTATTAATGTTTGTGTTTTTTAATAAATAAAAGTTATATAAAGGTTTATAACAATAAACATTCAAGATGTAAGACAATAAATTTAGCCTAAATTTTCTTTTACATAAAATATTTGAATATTTTTTTGTAATACATAAAACCATTAAGTATTGTAGAAAAGAGTTAATTGCCCAGATAGTCCCTGTGGTTTCATGTTTTTCACGTTTAGTCCCCACCTTTTGGAAATAGCAGGTATGCTCCCTATGGTTTGTTATTTTGTTACTTGGATAGTCCCCTGAGTAAATGTCAGTTAGTTTGGTCAGCTAAGTTGGTGTGAAATTACTAAATTGTCCTTACTAAACATAAAAATCTGATTTATTATTTAAAAGAAATATATATATTAAATGATTTATGTAACAACTCTCATCAAAAAGTACTATTTAGTATTTTAATTATCCAATAGGAAACCCTAATTGAGACACCCAAGTGATTCTGAACAAACCCTAAAATTTTCTGAATTTTCAGAATCAGGATTAGGGCCCCTAAAACTCAGGGGGGGGGGGGGGGTTAAACCCTATGAACGATTATCCACTTAAAACGTTGGCAACAAGGAATTTTCGAAAATTGTCAACTCAGCAAGGCTAGTCCCAACCGTGGCAACCCTAGGCCTAAAAGTAGGTCTCACGCAGGCCGCGTAAGGATTAGCTTAAAACTCACGCGGGCCGCGTAAGGGTCAAAAATCACCTATAAATAGAGGACAGTGGGACTGGAACTTCTGCGTTGATTTGACGTTTAAATTCCTTTCGTACACAAAGTTATAGCGAAAATAGTCTGACAACACACACTGATCTCGAAATTCTGCCGCAAAACAGGGTATTAGCACGATCGCTGCTACGATTCATTTTCCGATCGATCAATGTACTCAACGGGTGTTTAAGTGCTTCCCACATTAGGGTGATGCTTTGTCATTAGTCGTTAATTCGACAGATGTTAAGCATAGCACTTTGTCACTCGTTGTGATGGTTGATCTCGTGAGTTATCGTAAATGCTGTATTGATTACTAACCCAGTTTTGTGTGCATTGTTATCTAAATTAGGTTAACCAGGCTAATTCATAAACTAGACTCTGTCCGTATTAAATCAGCAATGTGAGTCATTCTCTTTTTATCAAATCTATTTACAAAACCCTATTTATTTCAAAGTTATAATTACAGGGATTAAGTTTATGTAATCACCATATTACAGCCGGTATGTGGGGTTTTGTATACATTACTTGATAATCTTCACCATTGGGGCAGCCAATGGGTGATATGACCATAGTTACAGACACCATTGGACGGAAGGGCCAATGGGTCGAGTGACAAAGTACTGTGGGTAATTGGTTTGATATCAGAAACATTGTAATTTTCCTTAATACTGAAAATTATAACAAATGTGTCATTTTAGTAAATAGAATGATTCACTCAGTATTTCCCGCTGACAAAACCTTTTTCAAACATGTTTCAGGTGATCTGTTGTAATTCAGGAAAAGTGCTGGGGAGCATTTCAAGCTTAAGATAGTGGCTCATTATAAAATAAAGAAATAAATTTTGTAATATCACAATTTCATAGTAAAAACATAATATTGTAAATTATCGGGGTTTTATCCCGAATTGTGAAATAAAATAAATCGGGAAAATTTAGCTTTAAACGATCCTGATGTTAAACTTCCGCTGTTAAACTCAATTAAATAAATACCACGGGATTTCTGTCCCGCGGCTCCTGAAACGGGTCAAACCGGGTCGGGGGCCGTGACAGAAAAAGGTGGTATCAGAGCCACTGTGTTAAGCTAATTAAGTATTTAGAAATACTTAATTTTTCCTGATTAATATTAAGTGATTGTGTGTGTTATTAACTGATTATTTGTTAGTTACAGTATGGGTAAGCAAAAGCTAGCAAGCATCTATCTTAAATTAGATAGATCATCCAATGAGAAGGGAAGTTCATCCCGAACCAAATCCTCGAATCAGGCTGAAATTCCTGAAGAAGGAATCTTTGTGCGAAAGGCACAATACGAGGAATCACTTTCTCCTAGAAGGAGGGAGATGATTATTAAGAAAAGTAAAGAGAAAATCTGAGAAAAGAAAATTAAACGGGAAACTCAGGAATTAATTGATAAATCTCCTTGGGAAGATAAGCTAGATGAGAAATGGGCAAATTTATATATGCTAGCCACAGTAGCAGAAAATATAAATCTTTAATATTTTAAAGTTTTAGCACCTTACCCTTACAATCTAGAAACCCTGTGCAATAAATAAAATTTCAAAACCTAAGTGTATTTTCCAGTTATCTTTGTAATAAATTAGTACACAGTATGTAATAAATTAAATGATTATTTATGAATTTTAACTTAGTATTTTATGCATTTTGCATATATGCTACATCAGCATGAGTGGGATATCTGAAGCCTTTCAGAACCTTAATCTTTACCCGGTGAATATCGAAGTTTCCAAAGAATTTACTGGATATTTTCCTGATATAGAACAACCTGTAGAATTTACTGCTCCACCCTTGAAAAAGCCAAAACCCAAGAAAAGAAGGAAAGACGTTTGGGGGAGTCGTATCCGGAAGAAAAAGCCAGCTACAAAACTTCCCAAAATAAACAATCCTTTGAAAAAGGGAAAAGAAATTATAACCGGAGAAAGTTCCAAACAACAGGAAATGGAAACTGAAGACAAGGAGGAGGTTAAGGAGATAGGAATACAGATGGAGGAAGGTACTAAAGAAATAGTAATGGAAGTTGGGCAAGGCTCTAGACCAACTCAGATAGAAATCGGAGAGAGCTCCAATCAAAACCAGGGAAGGACCTTTCAAGATGAGATAGATTTCCTATTGGCAAGCTGTGAAACTATTCAGCCTGTCAATACTAATAATAATAATATTTTTAATTATCCTCTTGAAAACCAACTCCCTATGAATTGGGAACCAGCAATTCCAGACCCAATAGTCCACTCCCAACCACTAGGAATGGACGAATGGTGGACAAACGATTGACAATTCCAAAATATTGTCAACGATCCTTACTCTTTTCTTCCACAATTCGATCCAGAACCCCTACCTAATCCACCCATGAGTAATGAAAACATGGCTGAACTTCTCCACTTTGGTGAAGAGTTGTTTGATGCGGGAAGTAGAATCAGGGAAATAGGGGGACAAATTGCCTGGAAGTACGATGAGAGGGAACTGCGTTTTTAGAACGGCAAGTGACGAGAAATAGTACGATGATAAAACGGTAATAGTAATAGTAAAGTTAGTCTGTAAATAACGAATAAAACTCTGTAAGATATTTGCGAGTAATGATGCATACTATACTAGATATAAAATGAAATCGAGAAATCGATTGTTTTGACTATACCTGTATTGTAGAATTTTCTGATTGTTTGTATATAATTGTTATTTAGCAGATACTAATAAAATTTATATATATATTATCAGATGGCAAACGTTGATAATGAACCAGTAAATGAGGTTAATCAGTCTGAACAACATTCAAGAGATCAATATATGACTCGGCAAGATATCGAAAACATTGTTGCTCAAGGGATAGCCAATGCTATTCCAGCATTCGTTGCTGCTATAAAGAATCCAATCGAACCGCAACAAATTGTCCCTAGTAAACAGATTACTGAAGATAAGTTCAGTAATAGTGTAAATGGAGGCAATAATCATGTTAATCATAATAGGGAACCACATCAAGCTCCGCTCCCTAAGAAAATGAAAGCCGCAACGCCTGGTTGCACTTTCAAAGAATTCCTTGCTTGTAAACCCACTGAATTTGCAGGCAATGAAGGAGCAACTGCATCACTGCGTTGGTTAGAGAAAACCGAAGCAGTCATTGCAATAAGTAAATGTGGTAAAGATGATCAGGTCATGTATGCATCCAATCTGTTCAAAGAAGGAGCACTCGAATGGTGGAATACTGTGTTACAATCAAAAGGAAGAATAATAGCTTATGCCATAACTTGGGAAGAATTTAAGGGTTTGGTGGAAAGAAAATTCTGTCCCGAGTATGAAAAGGAACAGATGGCGAATAAGTTTCTAAATCATCGGATGATGGGTGTGGATTGTCGCGGTTATACCTCGACATTCTTTGAATATGCAAGAGTGGTACCAACACTGGCTTCGCCAGAACCGGTACTCATTTCTCGCTATATTTGGGGGCTAATTAGCGAAATCCGCAATATTGTTAAAGCTGCGAGACCTCGCACTATTGATGATGCGGTAGAATTAGCTAATACTCTAACCGATGAACTGGTACGCACAAGAGATGAAGATAGGAAAAAGGAACTAGCTCAGAAGATTACCCAAGGATTTCGGGCGGGTAATAGTAATAATTTCAAGAAAAGAGGAACAGGGCAATATTCAAATCCACCTTTCTGTAGAAATTGCAAAAGGAAGCATTACGGAAAATGTAATTTAACCTGCAACCTTTGCAAGGGTATAGGACACCGTGAAGAAAACTGCAGAAAGAAAACCGTAATCTGTTTTAACTGTGGAGAAGCATGGCATTATAAAACAGAATGTCCTAAATTGGTTAAACCAGTAGACAACAAACCTAAGGCGACGGAAGGAACTACTAAGAAGAATGCCAGGGCATTTTAGTTGACCACTCAAGAAGCAGAACTCATTCCGGATGTGATAGCGGGTACGTTCTTAGTTCACAACGTGTACGCAAAAGTATTATTTGACTCTGGTGCAAACCAAAGTTTTATAAATACTTCATTCTGCCAAGCTCTTAGTTTACCTTTAACCAATATTAGGCAGATTTTTACAGTCGAAACAGCAGACGGAAATTCAGTTAAAATAGATAAAGTTTTGCAAGAAGGAAACATAGAACTTTTAGGACATAAATTTTCTGCAAAACTATTGCCGATGAATTTAGCTGAATTTGATGTTGTATTAGGAATGGATTGGTTAGTAGCCAACCATGCTAGAATCCTTTGTGATCAGAATTCCATAGAAATTCAATCACCCACCGGAGAAGTGATTAGGATTACAGGAGATAAACCACGTAAGCCCATGAAGTTCATATCAGTAATGAAAGTTGCTAGTTATGAACGAAAACAAGGAATAATGTATATGATTTCGGTAATCATTAGCACTAATGGAAAAGAACTTAAGGAAATGCCAGTAGTCTCAGCATATCCTGATGTATTTCCAGAAGATTTACCTGGATTACCTCCAGATAGGGAAGTAGAATTTAGGATTCATCTAATTCCAGGAACTACACCGATAGCCAAGGCACCTTATCGGTTAGCACCCACAGAAATGTTAGAACTAAAAAAACAATTAGATGAATTACTAAGTAAAGGGTTCATACAACCTAGCTCATCCCCTTGGGGAGCGCCAGTGTTGTTTGTGAAGAAAAAGGACGGTTCAATGAGAATGTGTATCGATTATAGAGAATTGAATAAAGTCACAATTAAGAATCGATACCCATTACCTAGGATTGATGATCTTTTTGATCAACTTCAGGGGGCTAGATATTTTTCTAAGATAGATTTACGCTCCGGATATCATCAATTAAAGGTACAAGAAGAAGACATACCTAAGACTGCTTTCAGAACTAGGTATGGTCATTACGAGTTTACAGTCATGCCCTTCGGATTAACAAATGCACCTGCAGCATTTATGGACATGATGAATAGGATCTGTAAACCGTATTTGGATAAATTTGTAATTGTCTTCATAGACGATATACTTATTTATTCCAAAAGTCAGACAGAGCATTGTGAACATCTTCATGCACTCTTAACTTTGTTAAGAAAAGAAAAGTTGTACGCCAAATTCTCGAAATGCGAATTTTGGCTAAAGGAAGTGCAATTTTTAGGACACATGGTGAATCACGAAGGTATTCATGTAGATCCTGCTACGATAGAAGCAATTACCAAATGGAAGGTTCCACAAACAGCAATGGAAATAAGAAGTTTTATAGGTTTAGCTGGGTATTATAGACGGTTTATTAAGGATTTTTCCAAGATAGCTGTACCATTAACTAAGCTAACCTGTAAAGCTACTAAGTTTGAATGGGGACCCAAACAAGAAGAAGCTTTTAGAATATTGAAACAGAAATTAACCCATGCTCCAATCTTAGCCTTACCAGAAGGAACTGAAGATTTTGAAGTATATTGTGATGCTTCAAAACTAGGATTTGGATGTGTGCTTATGCAACGCAAGAAGGTAATTGCGTACGCATCGAGGCAATTGAAAAAGCACGAAAAAAATTTTACGACTCATGATTTAGAATTAGGAGCCGTAATTTTTGCCCTTAAGATTTGGAGACATTATCTTTACGGAAGTAAATTTACTGTCTACACAGACCATAAAAGTTTAAGATATATATTTGGGCAAAAAGAGTTAAACATGAGGCAAAGGAGATGGATGGAAATCCTAAGTGACTACGACTGTGATATTCAGTATCATGAAGGAAAGGCGAATGTAGTTGCAGATTCCTTAAGTCGTAAGTATTATGAAAAACAACGACGGGTTCGTGCTCTCAGATTAAATCTACAAATAGATTTAATGGAACAATTGAAGAATGTTCAAACTACAGCAATCAAGGATGATGCTGAAGGAATGAAAGGACGAATCGAGGAATTAGAACAAGGAGCAGATGGAATTTGGAGATTCCACAAAAGTAGAATTTGGGTACCTAAGCAGGGAGACTTAAGACCTAAGATTTTAGAAGAAGCTCATAAATCTAGGTACACTATGCATCCAGGAAACAATAAAATGTATCAAGATTTAAGAAAGAACTTTTGGTGGATAGGAATGAAAAAGGACATAGCCAGCTATGTTTCTAAATGTCTTACTTGTTCACAAGTTAAAGCAGAACATCAGAAACCTTCAGGGTTACTACAACAATTAGAAATGCCAGTATGGAAATGGGAACTTATAACAATGGATTTTGTTACTAAGTTACCCAAAACCAGAAAAGGTAATGATGCGATTTGGGTAATTGTGGATCGATTAACCAAATCAGCTCATTTTTTACCAATGAAAGAAACCTTTAGCATGGAAAGACTGGCTAAATTGTATGTAGATGAAGTTGTATCCTTACATGGAGTTCCACTCTCCATTGTTTCGGATAGGGATAGTCGTTTTACTTCCCATTTCTGGAAAAGTTTCCAGCAAGCTATGGGAACTCGACTAAACCTAAGCACTGCATATCATCCCCAAACAGATGGACAAAGTGAAAGGACAATCCAAACTCTAGAAGACATGCTCCGAGCATGTGTAATAGATTTTAGTGGAAGTTGGGATGATCATTTACCATTAATTGAATTCTCCTATAACAATAGTTATCATTCAAGTATTGAAACTGCCCCATTTGAAGCATTATATGGAAGAAAATGTAGAACTCCAGTTTGTTGGGCAGAAATAGGAGAAAGTCAATTATCAGGTCCTGAAATAGTACAAGAGACGACTGATAAGATTACGCATATCAAAGAAAGACTGAAGATGGCTCGAGATCGCCAGAAAAGTTATGCAGACAATAGAAGCAAGCCGTTAGAATTCCAAGTTGGAGACAGAGTACTGTTGAAAGTTTCTCCTTGGAAAGGAGTAGTTAGATTTGGAAAGAAAGGAAAGCTAAGTCCAAGGTACGTAGGACCATTTTCAGTAATCCAACGTATAGGACCAGTAGCTTATCGTTTACAATTACCAGAAGAATTAGCTGGAGTACATGATGTATTTCATGTATCCAATCTCAAGAAATGTTTAACAGATGAATCTCTGGTAGTACCTCTTCAAGACATAGAGGTAAACGAAAAGTTAAAATTTGTGGAGAAACCTCTTCAGATAGAAGACAGAAAAGTGAAATTTCTCAAGCACAAACGATTAGTGCTAGTTAAAGTAAAGTGGGATTCAAGGAGAGGACCTGAATACACTTGGGAGCTGGAATCAGAAATGAAGAGAAAGTATCCTCAATTATTCCAATAAATCTCGAGGACGAGATTTTTATTAAGGTGGGGAGAATGTAACAACTCTCATAAAAAAGTACTATTTAGTATTTTAATTATCCAATAGGAAACCCTAATTGAGACACCCAAGTGATTCTGAACAAACCCTAAAATTTTCTGAATTTTCAGAATCAGGATTAGGGCCCCTAAAACTCAGGGGGGGGGGGGGTTAAACCCTATGAACGATTATCCACTTAAAACGTTGGCAACAAGGAATTTTCGAAAATTGTCAACTCAGCAAGGCTAGTCCCAACCGTGGCAACCCTAGGCCTAAAAGTAGGTCTCACGCGGGCCGCGTAAGGATTAGCTTAAAACTCACGCGGGCCGCGTAAGGGTCAAAAATCACCTATAAATAGAGGACAGTGGGACTGGAACTTCTGCGTTGATTTGACGTTTAAATTCCTTTCGTACACAAAGTTATAGCGAAAATAGTCTGACAACACACACTGATCTCGAAATTCTGCCGCAAAACAGGGTATTAGCACGATCGCTGCTACGATTCATTTTCCGATCGATCAATGTACTCAACGGGTGTTTAAGTGCTTCCCACATTAGGGTGATGCTTTGTCATGAGTCGTTAATTCGACAGATGTTAAGCATAGCACTTTGTCACTCGTTGTGATGGTTGATCTCGTGAGTTATCGTAAATGCTGTATTGATTACTAACCCAGTTTTGTGTGCATTGTTATCTAAATTAGGTTAACCAGGCTAATTCATAAACTAGACTCTGTCCGTATTAAATCAGCAATGTGAGTCATTCTCTTTTTATCAAATCTATTTACAAAACCCTATTTATTTCAAAGTTATAATTACAGGGATTAAGTTTATGTAATCACCATATTACAGCCGGTATGTGGGGTTTTGTATACATTACTTGATAATCTTCACCATTGGGGCAGCCAATGGGTGATATGACCATAGTTACAGACACCATTGGACGGAAGGGCCAATGGGTCGAGTGACAAAGTACTGTGGGTAATTGGTTTGATATCAGAAACATTGTAATTTTCCTTAATACTGAAAATTATAACAAATGTGTCATTTTAGTAAATAGAATGATTCACTCTGTATTTCCCGCTGACAAAACCTTTTTCAAACATGTTTCAGGTGATCTGTTGTAATTCAGGAAAAGTGCTGGGGAGCATTTCAAGCTTAAGATAGTGGCTCATTATAAAATAAAGAAATAAATTTTGTAATATCACAATTTCATAGTAAAAACATAATATTGTAAATTATCGGGGTTTTATCCCGAATTGTGAAATAAAATAAATCGGGAAAATTTAGCTTTAAACGATCCTGATGTTAAACTTCCGCTGTTAAACTCAATTAAATAAATACCACGGGATTTCTGTCCCGCTGCTCCTGAAACGGGTCAAACCGGGTCGGGGGCCGTGACAATTTAAGTGGGGCCTACCCCCACCACTACCCAACCATCCTCCTCCTCCACACCACCATCACCACCCACTAAGCCTCATCCTCCACCCAACCCACACCTGCAAACTCTTCATTTTTGTTTACTTAACAGTTAACGGCATAAAAACCTTATCCTCAAATCAAAGGAACTAGATGAACCTTAAGACAGTCGTCACTGCAATGACGGAGATGGTAGTCTCCGATGGTGAAGGTCACCGGAACGGAGAGGCTGTCGGTGGCGATGGATGGTGATGCTCTGCAACTACAACCCCAATTTCATCGTGTACATTTTTTTCACAACAATTGATTATTGGTGGCTCTTCCGTATGATCCATACCAAACTCTAGTTTCCAATTGGTTTTTTAGTCTTTCAAATCAATTTGTTTTGTGATACAGTAAGTTTAATCAATTTTTGAGCTTCAGAATCAAGTAGAGCACCAACTTCGACACCGATGAACCACCGTGTTTGTACTTCAAAATTAGGAATCGCGTAACGCCATACATAATTCCGCAATTGGTGTTCATAAATCATAACTAGCAGTCCTATATCCCCTCTATATCATTGCCGGTGGTGGTTTCTAAAGGAAAACATTGAACTAAAAGAATAAAACAACAAATCAAATGGTTCCTAATTTAGAAATTAGGTCTGAATCAGCTATAGCAAAAACAGTTGTCTCAGAACTCGAGGATCTTGAAGAACAGATTGAGGTTGTTCTGAATTCGGAGTCAGTGGACTCAACGCTAGAACATAGAATCCCAGGAGGTTGTTTAAATGTGGCAGTAGTGTAGATGGTAAACAATGGTAGTTGTTAACGGTGGCAGTAATGTTGACGGTAAACAATGGTGGTTATGGAGTGACTTGGTAGTGTGGTGGTTGATGGTGGTGGTGTTACAGGGAGACGGTAAACATATGGGGAAGATGGAGGAGAGGGCTAGGGTTGGGTTTAAGAAATTTAATTAATTTATTTTTATTATATATGTGGGGACCACTTGATCTTCTTTATTATTGTTTTAGTTTTAATTTATGACAGTAAGGCCATTTTTGTAATCTTACACGCACTTAACTGCATAACTTAACGCCAATCTAGTGTAGGGACTACCCGAGTAACAAGTGAGCGAACCACAGGGAGCATACCTGCTATTTCCAAAAGGTGGGGACTAAACGTGAAAAAACATGAAACCACAGGGACTATCCGGGCAATTAACTCTTGTAGAAAATGTTGTAATATTTTTTATAAATAAATCTATCTACCCTTTTTAAAAATAAATGTTGAAAAAAAAAACACATATACGTATCATATAGCTCTATACGATGTGTATAGGATACCAACCTACTCAATTTTGAAGAATAAAAATCGATGTGGCTCGTATAGGGCCCGTATAGCCTTACACAAAACGTATACGACCAGCCACCAAATCAGAGCTGACAGCGTCACTATCAGTTGTATGTTCTGATGTTTAAGTTAATCGTATATGCATTGTATATGACTATACACACCCTATAGATGGTAACGGGTGTTGAATTAGATTGTGGGGTGCCCAAACAGACAAACCCTTTATTTTAACCTCAAGAAATGCAACATCCTTTTGCATCAAAAGTTTTGCATGACACTATATTTAAATGTAACACCCATTCAAATTGTATAGCTAAATATTAAATATATATAAGAGTTAACTTTCGTTTTGCTCCTTGTAGTTTGGTCATTTTAACGGTTTTGCTCCAATAGTTTAAAAATAGCCATTTTCCTCCCTGATCTTTCGAGCTTGTCGCCAGTTTGCTCCCTGGCTCTAACTCAGTTAAAAAAATCAATTAAAAGAATGGGTATTTCGGTAGTTTACTCCCTGGCTCTAACTTAATTAAAATGTTTAGTTAAAAGTCGCGGTAATCGTGGTCGGCAGGTGGTTGTTGCAGGTGGTGGTGGATGGTTGTGGATGGTGGTGGCCGGTAGTAAGAGTGGTTGGAGAGATGGGGATCATAAAAGAATTACTTATATACATGTAAATAAACAAGTTATAGGTTTGTTAGGTGAAAAGACTTACATGCCCTTGCTTTTATCTATAAAATTACCAAAATACCCTTCTAATTAATGGTTTTTTGGATGGAGTTAGAGGCGGGGAGTAAAATGACGATAAATTAGAAAAATCAGGGAGGAAAATGGCTATTTTTAAGCTATCGGGGCAAAACCGTTAAAATGGCCAAATCACAGGGAGCAAAATGGAAATTAACTCTATATATAAACTCTTAGGGTATACGGGGAGGAAGCAGCAAGGGGAGCGGTGAACCCCTTTACCGCAAGGGGAACACCGCCGCCATCAAATATCGTCGCGCGGGGAGGACATGAATCGGGAAAGAGTTGCCGCATGCGGGGTTAATGAGGGAGACGGTGTAGTGGTGGGGCCCAGTATCTTTCAACCAATCATGTTTTGTTTTTTTAAATGGTTTGGGTGAAACCACCCCCTTTGTTTTTTGGGCAAGAGTGGTGTATGAGAGGGGAATTGACATGACACATCATAATTGGGTGAGTGGAAATTTCCCAAGATGAGTGGCGCACCCCCTTTACCCTTAAGATAGGCACTGCTTTCTAAATTTTAGACATCATATTATATAGAAAAACATCCAAAATATCAATTTAAAGCATAATGAAATGTATTTTAGGCATGAAATTTAAAACGTGCTAATTAACTTTTTTGGCATAATTTTTTAAATTAGTGCCTAGAATCCATTTCATTGTGTGTTAAATTGTTACGTGTGGTGTTTTTCTATATAATATCATACCAAAAAAATCTAAAATATCATAACTAGAATCCAAAACACAATAACTAATTAAAAACAAAAATAACCAACTTCTCTTCTGTGTGGTGTTTTTCTATATAATATAACTAGTACTAAGCCCCCGCGTTGCAGCGGTTGCTGTAAAACTGTGTCAAGTAGTACCAATGCTATACTATTATCAGCAATCACCAACATCGGAAAAACTCGTAAAAACAAAATAAATAAAAACGGAAAAAAATTAAAGCCACGCGAAAAGAAGTCGTAAAATATTTGAAGCACGCACGCTCGTTGCAGAGAAATTAAACCGAAACGTAAAACATAGAAAAAACAACTAAGTCAATCCAGGACCCGCGCGTTCCGACGAACTTGTCAAATGGAGAAATATTGATGTGTTGCGACGGGCCAAATGGGAAAAAATACACGAAAAAATGTTGAACCCTACACGCACGTTACAGTGCGTAATTCGTTAACTCACAAAATCTAGAACGAAACGAAAAACTTGGGAATGATGGAAAATACGGTGGACCAAAATTGAAAAATAAAAAGAGTTGGGGTTAAATTGCAAAAGATAAAAAACTTTAGGTTAACAGTAAAAAAACAAAGGGTCTAAATTGCAAAAAAGTAAAAGTTTTGAGTTAGAAATGAAAAAAAACCCTATACATGAGGTACAACACCATAAATTACAAAAAAAGTTAAAAATTTAGTGTTTGTAAAACTTGAATAAACTATTATATTAATAGAGTAAAGTCTAATTAATGGTTAAATAATTATTTTATTATCTGCATAATACATAATATGGTTTCAAACTATTTATTATTCTTTGATTAGTTTAATATTTATGAATTAATTATTTTCATATAAGTTCAAGAGATATTAATATTTTATTAGATATTAGATTTACATATTTATAATATTATTAATTGAATTTATTAATATTAAAATAAAGATAAGGATAAAGATAAGTGATATCTATATATTGCTTATTAATATTAAAATAAATATATTAGACAAATATAAATAAAATTTATGAGCTTGAAGGAGAGAATGCCATGTGGCATTATTTGTAGTCTTTTATTAATATTTAGATTAGATTAGATTAGATGTAAAAAAAAATCTAAAATATCATACCTAAAATTCAAAACACAATATAACTAATTAAAAACAAAAATAACCAACTTCTGTTCAACAAGTTTTACTTCGGTGTATACTTGGCCTGGCCACTTGGGAATCTAGACATACCTTCACTCATATTTTTTAAGTCGATTTTTTAATCTAGTTTATGAGAAAATTTTCAAGTATATTTCAAGAGAGAAATTAACATGCATTATGTATAGCCTACTTGTGATAAACTTTTCATAAAAATACAATAAATAAATAAACCGGATAAAAATTTGTATTAAAACTTATATCCAACATTACATATTTACATACTATTGAAAAACTATGTAATATATTAAAAGAAAAAAGAACTATAAAATACATCTATTTACAACCAAATTTAGCGTAAATAGCAGTAGATGTCCTTAGGTTTAAAACTTTCTTCGAGCTTGGCAAAACCAGTCTACATGTTTTCAATTCTTCGTACAATCATATCCTATTAATACGGACTTCCATGTGCATATGTTTTTCGTTAGGCTAAGATTAACCCATTATCCATATCAACCTCTTAATATTCCCACCAAATGAATGCTTTCATGATTTATCAAAACATTCAGAACTATCCGTTAATCATCATCTATCAATAGAGTGACTATATATATATATATCTCATACTTCTAATCTAATTGGCAATCTAGACAAGTTATTACATCTCTATGTAAAAATAGTGGTTTAAGATCAAATACAAAGGCTCCTAAAAATAAGAAGTCGTACAAAGAGTATCAAATGGACTTCGATTGACCTCATTCAGGCGTAATTGGAACTGTCTCCTCGAACTCTTGAGATTGTAGTTTTCACTTTTGGATTTATAGGTTGTAGATTTCAGAATTTTTGTTTATTATCATTGTGTCTTTTATTTGTCATTGAGTCTTTTCTATATTTGCGTCATTTTGACATTTTTACGACTCATTGTGTCTTTTTTCCTCGACATTATGTTATATTTTTACTCGACATTGTGTCATCCCTTGTGTCTTTGTAGACTTCTTATTTTCAGAAGCCTTTGTAGAATAACTTAACCCTAAAAATAGTATAATACATGAGTATAAACCCTAAATCCCAACAGAAGAAACAAACCAATTTGACACAGAGTATAAACCTGCATTTATATCTAACACTCGAAGCTCAATATTATTGCTCACCCATTAGATTTTTATTCATGTTTCACGTGACTTTTGTAAGTTATGTTTGTTTTATCATGGTTAGAGGCTTATCCTTGGAGGATGATCCGTCACGTAAGCGTCACATAGATCAGGTGTGAGGATGGGGCAAAGAGGATGGAGGTAAGAAAATGTGGGATGTGCCTAAAATATATACGTATATGTTGTATGTATAGGTGGGTGAGAGAGGAGGAATTGTCTTTTGTGAGCGTCCTCACCGTCTCATATGCGACAATTTGGACGACGCCGGTGGGGAAATGGGGGACGGTGCGGCGACGGAGGTGGACGGGCTGGGGACGACCCCTACACCCTCCGGCCTTAGTTAGCATTGTATTCAAGGTATGGAAAAACATCCTTCCCCCATCAATATATAATGTGTGATCTCATAGGGATCCAATTCAATATATCTTTTTTATTTTATCGGAAACACAATGCTCACCTGTTTTTTCATCCATATTTTGAGCAAAGTTCTTAAATCTTACTAATTAGGCATATTAACATTTCAAATTATCATCTAACTTAGAGCTTCTCGACTCCATTAGACCATGTGTAGTGGTTTTGCTCAATAATGCCCCTACCATGGGGCGTTTTGCGACACGTGGCAGTCCAGTCAGCATGGGGCATTATTGGGGGTTATTGCAAAAGTGCCGTAGTAGGAATAATGCCCATAACGCCCCTTCCAATCATTAAACAATTATTTTTTTTAATTAAAAACTTAAAATACTTCATTAAATTAAAAAAAAATACTAGAAATAAAAAAAAAATCCGACTAAATTAAAAAAAATACACTAGTTTTCGTCTTCGCTTTCTTCACCCTCGCCAACTTCGTCTTCCACGTCCTCCGTTTCTTCCTCACCCTCAGGTGGTACATACCGAACCGACCATGCGTGTTGTAACAAATCAACCATTAACGCGGAATGGTACGGTTCGTAACGCAACTCTCGCGCATTATTCACTCTTTCTTCAATTGACGCCTGTGGATGCTCCTCTTGAACGGCTTCTGGCACATAATTCTGGCATATCGCCTTTGCTTCGTCTTCCAAAATCATGTTGTGCATGATTATACAAGCGTACATAGCATCTCTCATTTTTTGTTTGCTCCATGCACGACAAGGATTTTTCAAATATTGCTAGCGTTGTTTAAGAACCCCAAAGCATCTCTCAATGTCTTTTCGTGAAGACCCTTGAACCTTTTTAAGGTATGCTCTTTTTTCATCAATAGGATCACTAAACGTCTTCACGAAAATCGAATACCTAGGATAAATTCCGTCGCACAAATAATATCCATGAGGGTAGTAGTTTCCATTTGCGTAAAACGACGCTTTTGGAGCTTTGCCAGAAATCCACTCCTCTAACAACGGAGATTGTTCAAAAACATTTATATCATTGCATGACCTGACCACGCCAAAGTAAGCCGACCAAACCCAAAGGTCCTGTGAAGCAACCGCCTGAAGAATAACAGTGGGTCCTTTTTGGTCACCCCGTGTGTGTTGGCCTCGCCATGCGGTCGGGCAGTTATCCCAACGCCAATGCATGCAATCTATGCTCCCGATCATACCAGGCAAACCATGCTCCGCCGAATCTACCTCGTAGATCTTTTGAAGGTCGTCCCATGTGAGCATTCTAAGATAACACGCACCATACACATCAATAATACCTTTATAAAAAAACATACACAAAAATAAGCTTAAAAAAAAATTGTAAACATTATAGTAAAGTATAGGAACTGTACCGCAACAAAAATGCTCCAAGGTGTCTCGCGTTGTTTTCTCGCCCATTTTTAGATACTCGTCGTTGATGTCGGTTGTGTTTCCATAAGCAAGGATTCGTAACGCCGATGTACACTTTTGGATACCGGTAAATCCAAGTGCCCCTCTCGCATTCTCTTTTTGTTTAAAATAATCATAGTTGGCATCCAAGTCGTCGACTATGCGTAGAAACAACCGCTTACTCATTCGGAAACGACGCCTAAACATTTGGTTCGAAAATGTCGGCGCCTCATCAAAATAATATTTCATCAAACGATCGTTGTAACACCTCGTAATTTCATGCCCAATAATGTATTGACACGTGTCATAAGCTTTGAACGTGTAAAAGAATACTCTAGAGGGACTAAAGTTGACAAACAAGGAAAGTATGTGAATATAAGGGTTCAAAATGTCAACAATGGATAAATATACTTTACAATAACCCTACATGATGTTTATACCCTTAAACGAATGAATCATGGATCATACGAAGCCAATTGTGAAAGAAAGTGAGAGATTACAAACTACAGGGGTTAAATGTGTCAACATGTTTAAAGTATACCTCTGAGTGACCTTTTAGCAAACCCGAAGCTTTGTAACGATTAATTATGCTCACTAGAATGCATGATAAAAATTTCACCAAGTTTCGTTATCGTATGAGAAAGTTATGATAAAATTCGTATACGAGGGGTTAAAAGCGTCAACGTTGAAATTTATGACTTTCGAGTGATAAATAGATAACCAAGGACTTAACAAAGTTGGTATAAGTCTTGAAGTCCTTATAAGTCAATTTAGAGGGCTCATAATGCAAGAAATAAAGGTAAAACAACTTTTAGAAGGATCGGGGACCAAAACTGCAAATAATGGAAACTTGCTTAACCTGATCAGGGACTCCATACGGGGAGCGTAAGGTTTCCCAGAACCTTACGCGGGGCGCCTCAGCCTCCCAGATACAGAAAACATGGACAGGTGTCTGTCCAGCCCTTTTAACCGACTTTGATGCCCTGTTTCCAATACCATGTGCAGCCCCAACTGGTTTTTAGAGTATAGGGACACTTGGAATGCATCAATGATCATTGGTAGACTTGTTTGTCATAATCTAGTAAGATCAAACCCACTATATAAAGGTCCACATTATTGCAATTTTGATCATTCATTCCACACTCAACTTCTGATCATTTCTGGAGCTCAAGGCCACTCCCTAAGCATCACTAGTCGTGCATTGGACCTTGGTAAGCTTCCTTAACCTTCCCTAATCGTGTTTTACTTATTTTATAGCTTAAAAGTCAAACCGTTGAATTAAGGTTTGACTTAACGATTAATCGCTAATGGTCCAGCGATTAGTCAAAGTAAAGATAGTTATAAGTTGGTAATTATGTGGGCATTAAACCCTTAAAAGGGCACCCTCTGATTCCCGCTCTAACTAGATCATTTGTCTGGTCAAAGTTTGTTATAAAAAGTCAACAGAAACTTAATTTTCGAATTAACACCTAATTAGCAATGTAGAAGACGTGTAACCTATTTTATCACTCATATAACTTGGTAATTAGTATAAGAACTGGTCTAAGCTTGTTTGATCCGACAATTTTCTGTTTAGGCTCGGTTCGGAACCGAAAGTCGCAAAACTTTGACTTTTGTTTTGACTTCAGTTCTGACCCGTTTTAGATGGATTTAGAAATGCCTTAGAGCTCCGTTAGGACCAGCTTGTATGATAGTATAACACTCTGCGTTTATACTACTTAACTCATTGATTGTCCGATGTTTCCGTTAAATGCCTAATGTTGACCAATATGCCCATTTGACCTTAAAACGAGAATTTTGGAAATGTGAGAGGACAATAATCTTTGTCACTGAGTTATAAACATGTCCCTAAAATTTCACATTAGTTGGAGGTCTAGATTAGGTGTTATGCTCAATAGCGTAATTAGAAAGCTTTTTGTTAATTAAACTACATAATTAGCGTAAAGCCTATCTAAACCCATTTTTTATCACCAAACCTTTTACCCACTGATGTAATATAATATTTTGAGATTTTTGAAGATTTTTAATTATTTTTAAACTGATCATAACCTAAGGTTATTGCCTTGATTCGGTAAATACCGATTATACCCTTTTTGCTTATAAAATGAGTTTTACATAACATTTAGACACCAAACCATTGGCTACTAATTTTATATGATAAATGAAGTATTTTAAACTTTATAACCTGATCAGAAAACTAAGATTCCAGTTATGACCCGGAAATCGCTTAAAACGGCTTTTTACGCGTATCAAACACATAGTATGGGTTTAAAACCATTTTGTCATATAAGACTTATCACCAACTAATATATCCTATTAAATTAAGTTGTTTTACTGATTATTTCAGACCCGTATCTCAGAAGTATCTTTAATCTCTTTTATAATCTTTAAAATGACCAAAATACCCCTACGGGGCTTAAATTGAGATTAAACTCATTTTGGGCATAATGGAAGGTATCCTACTGATATCACAACATATTTAAAGCATGTTAACTTAGGAAACCTTTTCGTGACTCATTCGGTTACCCGTTATGCGTTATTCGCGTTCGGTTCGGTTTATGTAACTAGTTTGCATAAATTAGCCGAAACGGGTCGAACCTTATCAGTTTTATCTCAAAATCCAGAATGTATTTAGTTTAACCATATTATACAAGTATTCAAACTTGTCGGGTCTAAATCACATTCTATTCCGGTCTTCGCTTAATCATGCGTTCGAACCGTATCTTCCTTTAAAACTAACCGGTCTAAGTTTAGGCTTAATTAAAGACCCGTTGGGATTCTAATAGGTTATTATAAACCTTCGTTCCAGAATAGGAGACCCGGTAAAAGCTACGTGCACTTGCTTGTTGTGATTATTACTTGCAAAGGTAAATACTTTTAACTTATTTTCCCTATACGGGCTTGGGGTACGGTATATAAAATACCGCTTGATCGGGCATTGAATCTTTAATCCTGTGATGGTTAATTTATTGAAATGACCTGTTTAAATTGTTTTGCTTGCTTAAAGCCTTTGGGGGGTTAATGACCATGTCCCGGATATCCTTGGCATCATTTTACGAAATGGCCACGACCTAAGCACGGGGCATAGGCGTACACCCGTTAGTGCCTAAATAAATAATGTGGTGTGTCTATTGATCTTTAACCCGGCACGAACTGGGCTACTGAACGCATAAGAAACATGTAATTCTTTTACGAGATTATATTCAAATAATTATCCCAAGTTATAAAATGTTTGTGCCTCGTGCATTTAAATCAACTTTCTAAACCTTTTCAAAATGAGTCAGTTGATTGTATTTACCAGTGTAAACTGACGTATTTTCCCAAAAGATTAAGTGCAGGTACTACTCGAAATAGGCTGGCTTTCTCCTTAGTATCAATAAGAGTCTCGCAAGCTTGGATGCATTTCAGTCTGTTGAACAATGTTTCTTTTTATTTGATCCACCTGTGGATTATTTTCAACTATTTTGTGATACTTAATATTACAATTTTATTCGGTTGAAATGAACCTATCTTTTGCTTCCGCTGTGCATTTAAATATTGTGTTGCTTGACTATAATGATATCAACTACGTCACGATACTCCCCCACCAGGCCCACCGGTAATACGTGGAAATATCGGGGTGTGACAGGTTGGTATCAGAGCCAACACTGAGTGAATTAAACACTAGCCTTTTTTGTTTAATCTCAGTTACACAAATGCACATTCATAAATTTTCGAGTCTAGACAAAGAACTTAGGACTAATCCAAATTGTTTTTAATTTTAACTTTGTCCTTTATATTTCTTTGTTGTATCTTTTAATTGTTTGACAGGAAATATGCCACCGAGGTTCCGAAGAGGAGGACGAGGCAAGGGGCAATCCTCGCCCCCAATGATCACGAGGCCGGGCCTTCACACCGACGAACTCCTTCTGCAACTATGATGTCACACCCTGGCTTTGCGGAAGCGTGGTTGATTTGGTGTGACTTCTTAATACCATAGCTTAACCATAACAAAGCTATATGAAATAAAACCATGCAAGATCATCCATTTAATTAAGTTTTGAGAATCAAATACAACAACATTGTCTTAACAATCACAACATCAACATGACATAAACATAGTTTAAGGATTGTGACTTGTCCAGGAAAGAGTCACATTTCCCCAAACCCGGATGACCTCGTAACTAGTGCAGCGGGAAAACGTGCCATACCGTGCCAGATCCGTTAATTTCCTGAAATACATGTAAGTTGAAAAATCAACAATAATGTTGAGCGAATTCATGTGTTTAGTATGTGTGCGCGAATAAACCTTTGTAATCATTGCAAGTATGAATGTTTTGTACACTCTGGTATGAAAGCAAATAAGGAAACATATCAGTTATTGTGTATCCACATGGTCCAACCTGCGGGCGCATGGGAGGGGATAGGACAAGGTCACCACATGGTCCAACCTGCGGGCGCATGGGTGGTGTTAAGACGGGGTCACCACATGGTCCAACCTGCGGGCGCATGGGTGGTGTTAAAACAAGGTCACCACATGGTCCAACCTGCGGGCGCATGGGTGGTATTAAGACGAGGTCACCACATGGTCCAACCTGCGGGCGCATGGGTGGTGTTAAAGCAAGGTCACCACATGGTCCAACCTGCGGGCGCATGGGTGGTGTTTGTTATGCTCAAATAGGCCTATCACTCGTATCCCTCGATCGCACTACGAGGACTAATGTTCTTAAGGTTTCACCTACCCAATCACATAACCTAACAGTTCCTTCCTTAGCTGACCATACCATGTAAGAAACATTCGTAATCATAGTAACATGTATTTCACCCCCGCAGTTAAAAACTGAAAACAGTTAAGAGAAAAGGGGGACATGAACTCACAGTGAAGCGTCTCTACCAAGTATCTCCAAATCGGAAATCTGTGCGACGACCTACAAGTGCTAATTCTATTAGACGGACGGCCGTGCCTTAGCTTTATAGTTTAAGTTTTTGGGGAATAGTTAGACAACTATTTCGTGTTTATGTTCTGTATATACTTGGTAGTTAATCTCCTTCCCAAGGATGGGGGATACAATACATGTGCGTAAGTTACGTTTTAATAATCGAGTGGTAATATAATTACCGGTGTAACTTATATATTCATGTGAAAGCGTTCGCATTATTTTGGAATCGTAAACGTTTGTAAATATTATTTTTACTCCTAAAAATAATATTTATGTATTTCCACAAAATAATCATAAACAGTGTGTGAAAAATATATATATTTATCACGTTAAATTTTGTGAAAATCCCACCTCCGAATATTAGTAAATAAAGTCATGGCGAAATTTATATTGTGAAAATATGTCAAAAATAATTCTAACACTTGTTGTGTAAATAATTCTAAGTGTTAGGCTTTTAGAAAAAATTTCGCCAGAGTTTCCTCTGTAACTGGAGGTGGCCACGCTTTCAAGCGTATCATTTTCTTTTACAAAATCAATTCAACAACTTCTTTATTCAGTCAAACAATTTCCGACACATCAAACTAGTCGACAAGTATGTAAATCGCATAATCGCATGAACTTGGAGTTTTTCCGAAAACTATAGTGTAAATCCCATTATATTTTGTAGATCCTTATATAAAGTAACTTTGATTTCGTAAAAACCTCGTGTTTAGAGAAGTCCGTCTTTACAACTTCTAGTAACATTTGATAAAACTAGTTCTTTGTCGGATCTTTTCATTTCACAAGTGTTTACACACTTGTGGTTTATAAAAATCATGTTTGTTAGTGTAAGATCCGTCTTTTAGCAAACATGATTTCTTTGACGCGTGGTCCTTTGAAAATACCACTTGCAGATACGTAGATCTGCTAGTTTTAAACACTTTTGTACATGTTAAAATACTTTTTCACAAGTTCATGTTTCATGTGTGGTAGAGTTTCACCTTTTAACCCTTGTATCATTCAAAGCAAGCTTATGTTAAGATCCATGATCTTACCAAACCGGGTTAAACGGTGATCCGAGCTACCACAACATAGATCGGGTCTAAATAACCACATATTTCAAATACTACAACTTTTACACCACTTATATGCTATTAACCACCATTTTTCATACTTTTAGTAGACTTTTAAGCATCAAATTGTATGTTAACGATATTTAACCGACACAAATCCTTTTAACCACCTTAGATAAGTTCAAAATGAGTTTTAAGTGTTATACCTCTAGCTCAAGGCTAGGGAAGATTCTTGACGAACAACGGGTGGATAAAAGCTAGAGAAGATGGTCCTTCGCGTTCCGTTGGCTCCAAGGCTCCTAATGCGTGACCCGTAACACTTGTATAACCTTGGAATGTGATGATGGAAGTCGAATGATGGTGGTGGTGTCCCAAGGGGGTTCGGCCGTGAGCTTGAGAGGGTGAGAGAGAGAGTTTTTGTGGTGAAGAATGGAATGTGAATGATCTAGTGAGCAAGTCTTGGAACTTATAGACAAATGGTGAGTTATAATCCAATGGTTTTAAGGTTCCCTAGATATTAAACATAATAGAATAAAATAATCAAAGGTTGTACAAGTCTTGTCCTCTTGGTTTGGGCCGATTTCCAATGGGGGGGGGTACTAGTTCGGTTCTAAGTATTAGTTAGACATTAGTTATGTTAAACCAAGTTAGTTAGGTGTTTAACCTTGTTAGTTATGATTAGTGGTGTACAATGGGTGTTAGGGTATACGGGGACCCTAACTGGCTCAGAAAAAGATAGATAGTGAAAATAATAATATTTTCATGTTCCGGGTAAGATCCGGTTGTTCGGTTGGATAGTAATCCGTTAAAGCGCTTAATGAAGCTTTAAAGTGTCGTTATTACATTTTTTTAGTGACACAACTTATTCCTCCAAAGTGTCAGGAATATTTCTCATGTTTTGGCACTTTATTAGTTAGCTAGAAGCTGAATTTATTATGTAAAGTGCTGAATTTTGTACTTTAAGTACGTTTTAGGCACATCCAGTCACTGTGACTTATCCCTAGAGACGCAATTCCACAACCCTTGTATCCCTACACTCACTACTAGTGTAGCAAAATATCTCAGGCTCTTATAGGCCTTGGAGGCAGTGTTTGCCTGATGCTGGCTTTATCAGCATGTTCAATAGGTTATCCGTGTATTGTGCTACTGTGCTTTTTGTGCATCATGTTTGTCACTAAGGTGCCGTATGTAAATAATGTAGTGACGATAAGTAAAGTATGATGCAAGTAAGTACATGTATCAGATATCAAGTAGCAGTTCAACAGCTAGTTCAAACAAGCACAGTAATTAAGCAGTAATTAATCATTAATTAAGTCGTACGGATACCTGGTTTAGTGCGGGTTGTCACATTCTCCCCCCGTTAAATAAATTTCGTCCCGTAATTTAAGTTCTGCTTGTAGAAGCAGGGTTCTTAGGAAAAAGGTGGGGGTATTTCTCTTTCATCCGGTCCTCACGTTCCCAGGTGTATTCAGGACCATGTCTGGCATTCCAATGAACTTTGACGAGCTTGACACTGCTCCGGCGGGTCTTGTTAACTTTCCAATCCGTGACCTCAACAGGTTCTTCAACGAAGTGGAGCGTGTCGTCAATATGAATCTCGTCGATGGGAATGGCAATGTCAACTTGAGTTGGACTTTTCTTTAGATTGGATACATGAAATGTATCGTGAACACCATTCAATTCAGCAGGTAGGTCCAACTTGTATGCTACTAGTCCTATTCTTTCCAGAATTCTGAAAGGACCAATGTAGCGCGGATTTAACTTCCCACGCTTTCCAAAGCGTGCCACCCCCTTCCAGGGTGAAACTTTCAATAACACCATTTCTCCAACTTGGAAATCAACATGTTTCCGGTTTGGATCCGCATAGGCCTTTTGTCTGTGGCGAGCTGCTTCGATGCGTTTAAGAATTTGCGCAATCTTGTCTGTCGTCTCTTGGACGATTTCGGGACCAGCAAGCTGCCTATCACCTGCGTCAGACCAACAGAGGGGTGATCGGCACTTGCGTCCGTAAAGGGCTTCAAATGGCGCGACACCAATACTGGTGTGGTAGCTGTTGTTGTATGAAAATTCGACCAAAGGTAAATGTTTATCTCAGCTACCGCCCAAATCCATAACACATGCCCTCAGCATGTCTTCCAAAGTCTGTATCGTTCGCTCGCTCTGGCCGTCAGTTTGCGGATGAAACGCAGTGCTCAGATTCAATTGGGATCCAAACGCTTCTTGGAAGGATTGCCATATCCTTGACACAAACCTTCCGTCTCTATCAGAGATGATTGAGAGAGGTACTCCATGGCGTGCGACAATCTCTCTCATGTATATTTCCGCAAGTTTACTAGTACTGTCTTTCTCCTTGATTGGCAGAAAGTGTGCGGACTTTGTTAGGCGGTCAACTATTACTCAAATCATATCATGGCCTCTTGGCGTTCTTGGCAATTTTGTAACAAAATCCATTGAGATTTGTTCCCATTTCCACTTAGGAATCTCAGGTTGTTGCAGAAGTCCTGAAGGCTTCTGGTATTCCGCTTTAACCTTAGCGCACGTTAAACATTTGCTCACGTAAACAGCAACATCGCCCTTCATCCTAGGCCACCAATAATAATCTTTGAGATCTTGGTACATCTTATCCGCTCCAGGATGGATAGAGTACCGTGATTTGTGAGCTTCTTCGAAAATAACCTTCCTTAAATCACCAAACAGAGGAACCCAAATCCTTTTCTCAAAACATAACGTTCCTTCCTCGTTTGGTACCAAAAGCTTCTCCATCCCACGGAGATATTCCTCTTCAAGATTCCTTTCCTTGAGAGCTTCCTTTTGTGCGGCACGAATGCGCAAGGAAAGATCGGTCCGTATAATCATTTCCAAAGCCCTAACCCTTATGGGCTTGAATCTCTCTTTACGACTTAGGGCATCGGCAACAACATTCGCCTTCCCTGGATGATACTTTATCTCGCAGTCGTAGTCGTTTAGCAACTCAACCCATCGTCTTTGCCTCATATTCACCCTTTCTGGTTGAATACATGATGTAGGCTCTTGTGATCTGTAAAGATTGTACACTTCGTACCATAAAGGTAGTGTCTCCAGATCTTTAGTGCAAAAACCACTGCGCCAAGTTCCAAATCATGTGTGGTATAGTTCTTTTCGTGCACTTTCAGTTGACGCGATGCGTAAGCAATAACCTTTTGGCGTTGCATCAACACACAACCCAATCCTTGCCGTGATGCGTCGCAATATACCACAAAATCATCAGTACCTTCCGGTAGTGCTAAGATTGGCGCATTGCAGCGCTTATCTTTCAGTATCTGGAATGCTTCTTCCTGTTTGATTCCCCAATCAAACTTCTTATCTTTCTGGGTGAGGAGCGTCAAAGGTTGAGCGATTTTTGAAAAATCCTCGATGAACCTTCGATAGTAGCCAGCCAAACCCAAGAATTGTCGAATCTCGGTTGGCGTCTTTGGCGTTTTCCCAATTCTTGATCGCCTCGATCTTTGTTGGATCCACGTGGATTCCATCTCCATTTACCACGTGTCCAAGGAATTGGACTTCACGTAGCCAAAATTCGCACTTGGAGAATTTGGCATACAGCTGTTCCTTCTTTAGTAGCTCCAAAATAGTTCTTAGATGTTGTTCGTGCTCGGCCTTTGTTCTTGAATAGATCAAGATGTCGTCGATAAACACAATCACGAACTTGTCCAAGTACGGCTTGCAAACTCTATTCATCAACTCCATAAAGACTGCAGGTGCGTTTGTCAAGCCAAACGGCATAACAAGGAACTCGTAGTGTCCATAACGAGTTCTGAAGGCTGTCTTTGGGATACTTTCCCCTTGTAACCTTAACTGATGGTATCCAGATCGAAGATCGATCTTGGAATAAAAGCTTGAGCCTTGAAGTTGATCAAACAGATCATCGATTCTTGGCAGAGGGTACCTATTCTTGATCGTCAGCTTGTTCAGCTCCCGGTAGTTGATGTTTATTTGAAAATCATCATCCTTCTTTTGACGAGTAGAAATGGGGTTACCCCAAAAGGGAATTTTGGTCTGTTATCTTCCTTCTCTACCCATTTCTAAAACTTCTCTGTCAATCCTTGCATCTCCGAAAATGTAAGTCGCTACGATGCAACGACTACGGGTGCAGTGCCTGGAATTAGATCGATGCGGGATTCGACTAATCGTTGAGGAGACGATTCCGGTAAGTCTTCGAAGAAGACTTCGGGGTATCTTCCAATCACAGGGATATCTTCGAGTTTCGGTTCTTCGGCTTCTTTTTCCACGACATGAGCCAAGAATGCAACACATCCTGTGTGCGAAAATTTTCGTGTCTTCTTTGTCTGATAATCCGTAGGAGCGTATCCTGCTCCATGAATCACAATCATTTCTCCGTTCGTCGTTGGGGCGCGGATGACAATCTCCGCCGGGTTGTTCGACAACCAGTCCATCCCAATTATCACATCGAAGCTTTCGTTAGGCTTGTTCTATCGAGAACTGGGTATCTAGGTTACTTACTACTAAAACAACTATATTTTCTGAAGCTAAAATTTTACAATACTGTCACATAGAGCATAACATTGACTATTATGAGACGTACCGATATCCACGCCTGGATTCTATCCCCGCTGTTGAGCTTTCATCCACGTGCCTGAGTGTTCTTAGGGCAATACTTCCTGAAATGCCCCACATCACCGCAATTAAAACATGCTTGGCCACAGTCTTGATCGTCAGCTTCCCTGCCTTGATAGTTGTTGTCGTCGTTATTTCCTTCGCGATTTCCGTTACCTTCTTGACCTCTATTTCCATGTTTAGTACCTTGCCGACACGTTTCCTTGACATGTCCCACCTTGCCACAGTTACCACATTTTCCATATCTACACCGCCCGTTATGGGGTCGTCGACAGTTGTCGCACTTTGGTAGGATACCCGTGTACTCTTTTCTCTTTTTGGCCTTGTCGTTGCTACTCGACTGGGTACCCTGTTTGAAATTCGCCAACTTTCTCTTGTTGTCCCCGGATGACCCTACATGAGTCTCCTTCTTCTCCTCAGAGGTTGAAAATTTGTTCATCCTGACTGCCTCTTCCGTCAAGGCTATACTTAGATTGATGGCCTCAGTGATTGTCGCAGGCTTGGAGGAGGTTACCATACTTATGATTTGAGGAGCTAAACCCCAAATGAAGCGCTCGATTCGCTTGTATTCTGGTGTAACCATGTAAGGAACGATACGCGATAGAACTTGGAACTTCTCCACATACTCAGCTATTTTTGGACCTTCCATCTTCAAGTTCCAGAACTCAGTTTCTACCTTCTGGCTTTCTGTTCTTGAACAATACTTTTTATGCATTAGCTCTTTCAGCTCGTCCCATGATAGAGCATACGCAGCAGCCTCGCCCATTGTCTGAACCTGAAGTTTCCACCATGACAGAGCCCCATCTCGGAACAGCCCGGAAATGTACGTGACCTGATCTTTTGGGGCGCATTTGCTCGCACGCAAAACAGTGTCAGTCTTCTCAATCCAGCGTACGAAGACTACGGCACCCCCAGTGCCGTCGAAATGTAGGGGCTGGCAGCCTAAGAACTGCTTGTAGGTGCAGCCGTTGGGTGGGTTACTTCCTGAGGTACCTCCGTTGCGCTCGGAGTGATGGGCCTCGTATTGTGCGATGACTGTAGCAATGATTCCCTGAAGTTCCGCCTCGTTGGTGGGTATGCGTACATCCCGTCTTGGAGGCATCTTCTAAATGATGATTGTATGGGTCAGTTCATAGTAGGTAAAGTGTACATAAGTATACAACAATATCAACACATAACATTTCATGTTATAAACAAATCAATCACATAACATCTCATGTTATAAATCAATCACCCATATTGATAGCCTCTGCAATGGTTGAGGGCTTCGAGGTAGTAACCATACCCCTGATCTGGGGTGCAAGTGTCCAAATGAATCGTTCAATCCTTTTGAACTCTGGTTTGACTAAGTAGGGGGGGCGACCCTAGATAAGTCGTGCGATCGCTGGACAAGTTCAGGAATTTCTGGTTCGTCCATTTTCAAATTCCTGAACTCCACCTCAAACTTCTAAATTCCAGTCCTAAAACAACTTTTCTTCTCAATCGTTTCCTTGAGCTCATCCCAGCTCAATGTATAAGCAGCGTCTATGCCAAGGGTCTGAGACTGAAGGTTTCACCATGAGAGTGAGTTATCTAGAAATAACCCCGGGATGTAGGTAACACTCTGTTGGGATGAACAGTCACTCATTCTTGGTATGGAGTTGGTCTTTTGGACCAACGAATAAATGCAACAGTGCCTCCTGTTCCGTCAAAGTTCAAAGGCTTGCAGTTCAGGAACTGTTTATAGGTGCAACCAGTTGAAGGGCTATCTCCAGTAATGCCATCGTTGTACTTAGAGCGGAGGGCTTTATGTCGTGCATTTATCTGTGAGATGCGTTCTTGCAGCTCGGCTTCTGTCCTTGACAACGTACTGGTGTTCGTGTCACGTCTGGGCGACATTCCCTTTTGTCGAAGTGGTGTGAAGCGGGTTAGACAACGTTTCAATTGTCTATGAGGTGTATATAGCAACATAAGCCGTCATGTAGTCACCCAATTTCACACGCAAATATACTCACTGTATGAGTGGGGAAGTAAATTTCTGAGCCTTCACATAGGCTTGCCAATTTGGCTTGTTGCTCGTAATAGAATGAACTCGAGGCTACTTCGCCTTGGTCATTCGTGTTTAAGTTATTTCCTGCTGCATTGGTTATCATTAGCTTGACCCGCAGAGTCCACCAGGATTCCTGTGCACTACAAATCGTTATTACGTGGGCCCCCGTAATAATAAATTGTCTTGCACAGTTACCCCAAATTTTCTCTCGTCCAAGCAGATGGTCAATCAAGGATCTATAGTAGGTGCATTGGCATGAACAGGGTCATGCTCCAATGCGAGGTCAGGAGCAACGCCTGGCTCAGGGGCCACGGCCGGCTCCGGATCAAAAACTCCATCTCAAGATCAGCTGGATCAACAAACACAGGGGGTTACAGGATCCTCCAAGGGCTGGTCTAAGTGTATGAACCCAAGGTCATGGTCTGGATCAAAACCAGGTGGAAAAACAGAATCGTCCTCAATATCGCGATCAAACTCAAATCTGTGTGCGAGAACTGGGGCAGCTGATGACGCCATATCAGGGTCGGCGCCGTGTGAGTGGTGCTGCATTCCCTGTATGTGCAAAGATGCGGATGTCAGAAACTCAAATGAGTCTGGGATAGGGGAATTGGCATGAGTTTCCCCTGCAGAAGCGTCCGCATGCAGTAGTCTAATACCAGCAGCAATAGGGTCCTGCCCTCGAATGGGTCCTCCTCTAGTAGGTCGTTATCGTCGTTAGAGGCCACGTTGGGGGGCATATCATCAACAGGATAAGCGGCAAGGGGGCACAGGAGCAGGGATCACCGCGAGTGGCAAACTCCCAACAAGGTGGCCATCAGTAGGCTCTGCTACGACTTCAGGTAGCGCAAAAAGGGCTGAAAGTCATCATTGTCCGTGCCGGTAGTATCGGAAATGTACACCTCGTGCTTCGATGAAACTATGTCGTCTGACACTATGGCCATGGGATTCGTAGTGTCCATCTTTCTAGTATATGATGAAAGCATGATGTTTGTAACACAAACGCATATACGTATAATAATCAATCATATAATCATATAATCACATAAGTCACCAAGTAAGCATTCAAATCATTCTCCTAGTCTCACTAGCCACATTCCTCCCAGTCTCGAAGACTGCTCTATCCTCCACCTCGACCACTTAGATCGAGCCTCGGTCCCCTCGACCGAGCCTCAGCCTTCATGACTAAGCCTACTCTTCCTAGCCTTGCTAGCTAACTACCTTGGTCACCTAGACCAAGCCTCGATCCTCCAGACCGAGCCTCAACCCTCCAGGCTGAGCCTAAAATAAATCAACGTGCTCAACTACCTCGGTCACCTAGACCGAGCCTCGATCCTCCAGACCGAGCCTCAGCCCTCCAGGCTGAGCCTATAAATAATAAAATGTGCTCAACATTTGTTTGTAAAAAGTTTTGGATCTGGACTTAAGTGGTATGCAGAAAAATGTTTTCGTGAGAGCCCTAGTGATCATAGTCTAGACTCGAGACAGAATCCTAGTTCGCTATGATCAGAGCTCTGATACCAAGCTATCACACCCTGGCTTTGCGGAAGCGTGGTTGATTTGGTGTGACTTCTTAATACCATAGCTTAACCATAATAAAGCTATATGAAATAAAACCATGCAAGATCATCCATTTAATTAAGTTTTGAGAATCAAATACAACAACATTGTCTTAACAATCACAACATCAACATGACATAAACATAGTTTAAGGATTGTGACTTGTCCAGGAAAGAGTCACATTTCCCCAAACCCGGATGACCTCGTAACTAGTGCAGCGGGAAAACGTGCCATACCGTGCCAGATCCGTTAATTTCCTGAAATACATGTAAGTTGAAAAATCAACAATAATGTTGAGCGAGTTCATGTGTTTAGTATGTGCGCGCGAATAAACCTTTGTAATCATTGCAAGTATGAATGTTTTGTACACTCTGGTATGAAAGCAAATAAGGAAACATATCAGTTATTGTGTATCCACATGGTCCAACCTGCGGGCGCATGGGAGGGGATAGGACAAGGTCACCACATGGTCCAACCTGCGGGCGCATGGGTGGTGTTAAGACGGGGTCACCACATGGTCCAACCTGCGGGCGCATGGGTGGTGTTAAAACAAGGTCACCACATGGTCCAACCTGCGGGCGCATGGGTGGTATTAAGACGAGGTCACCACATGGTCCAACCTGCGGGCGCATGGGTGGTGTTAAAGCAAGGTCACCACATGGTCCAACCTGCGGGCGCATGGGTGGTGTTTGTTATGCTCAAATAGGCCTATCACTCGTATCCCTCGATCGCACTACGAGGACTAATGTTCTTAAGGTTTCACCTACCCAATCACATAACCTAACAGTTCCTTCCTTAGCTGACCATACCATGTAAGAAACATTCGTAATCATAGTAACATGTATTTCACCCCCGCAGTTAAAAACTGAAAACAGTTAAGAGAAAAGGGGGACATGAACTCACAGTGAAGCGTCTCTACCAAGTATCTCCAAATCGGAAATCTGTGCGACGACCTACAAGTGCTAATTCTATTAGACGGACGGCCGTGCCTTAGCTTTATAGTTTAAGTTTTTGGGGAATAGTTAGACAACTATTTCGTGTTTATGTTCTGTATATACTTGGTAGTTAATCTCCTTCCCAAGGATGGGGGATACAATACATGTGCGTAAGTTACGTTTTAATAATCGAGTGGTAATATAATTACCGGTGTAACTTATATATTCATGTGAAAGCGTTCGCATTATTTTGGAATCGTAAACGTTTGTAAATATTATTTTTACTCCTAAAAATAATATTTATGTATTTCCACAAAATAATCATAAACAGTGTGTGAAAAATATATATATTTATCACGTTAAATTTTGTGAAAATCCCACCTCCGAATATTAGTAAATAAAGTCATGGCGAAATTTATATTGTGAAAATATGTCAAAAATAATTCTAACACTTGTTGTGTAAATAATTCTAAGTGTTAGGCTTTTAGAAAAAATTTCGCCAGAGTTTCCTCTGTAACTGGAGGTGGCCACGCTTTCAAGCGTATCATTTTCTTTTACAAAATCAATTCAACAACTTCTTTATTCAGTCAAACAATTTCCGACACATCAAACTAGTCGACAAGTATGTAAATCGCATAATCGCATGAACTTGGAGTTTTTCCGAAAACTATAGTGTAAATCCCATTATATTTTGTAGATCCTTATATAAAGTAACTTTGATTTCGTAAAAACCTCGTGTTTAGAGAAGTCCGTCTTTACAACTTCTAGTAACATTTGATAAAACTAGTTCTTTGTCGGATCTTTTCATTTCACAAGTGTTTACACACTTGTGGTTTATAAAAATCATGTTTGTTAGTGTAAGATCCGTCTTTTAGCAAACATGATTTCTTTGACGCGTGGTCCTTTGAAAATACCACTTGCAGATACGTAGATCTGCTAGTTTTAAACACTTTTGTACATGTTAAAATACTTTTTCACAAGTTCATGTTTCATGTGTGGTAGAGTTTCACCTTTTAACCCTTGTATCATTCAAAGCAAGCTTATGTTAAGATCCATGATCTTACCAAACCGGGTTAAACGGTGATCCGAGCTACCACAACATAGATCGGGTCTAAATAACCACATATTTCAAATACTACAACTTTTACACCACTTATATGCTATTAACCACCATTTTTCATACTTTTAGTAGACTTTTAAGCATCAAATTGTATGTTAACGATATTTAACCGACACAAATCCTTTTAACCACCTTAGATAAGTTCAAAATGAGTTTTAAGTGTTATACCTCTAGCTCAAGGCTAGGGAAGATTCTTGACGAACAACGGGTGGATAAAAGCTAGAGAAGATGGTCCTTCGCGTTCCGTTGGCTCCAAGGCTCCTAATGCGTGACCCGTAACACTTGTATAACCTTGGAATGTGATGATGGAAGTCGAATGATGGTGGTGGTGTCCCAAGGGGGTTCGGCCGTGAGCTTGAGAGGGTGAGAGAGAGAGTTTTTGTGGTGAAGAATGGAATGTGAATGATCTAGTGAGCAAGTCTTGGAACTTATAGACAAATGGTGAGTTATAATCCAATGGTTTTAAGGTTCCCTAGATATTAAACATAATAGAATAAAATAATCAAAGGTTGTACAAGTCTTGTCCTCTTGGTTTGGGCCGATTTCCAATGGGGGGGGGGGTACTAGTTCGGTTCTAAGTATTAGTTAGACATTAGTTATGTTAAACCAAGTTAGTTAGGTGTTTAACCTTGTTAGTTATGATTAGTGGTGTACAATGGGTGTTAGGGTATACGGGGACCCTAACTGGCTCAGAAAAAGATAGATAGTGAAAATAATAATATTTTCATGTTCCGGGTAAGATCCGGTTGTTCGGTTGGATAGTAATCCGTTAAAGCGCTTAATGAAGCTTTAAAGTGTCGTTATTACATTTTTTTAGTGACACAACTTATTCCTCCAAAGTGTCAGGAATATTTCTCATGTTTTGGCACTTTATTAGTTAGCTAGAAGCTGAATTTATTATGTAAAGTGCTGAATTTTGTACTTTAAGTACGTTTTAGGCACATCCAGTCACTGTGACTTATCCCTAGAGACGCAATTCCACAACCCTTGTATCCCTACACTCACTACTAGTGTAGCAAAATATCTCAGGCTCTTATAGGCCTTGGAGGCAGTGTTTGCCTGATGCTGGCTTTATCAGCATGTTCAATAGGTTATCCGTGTATTGTGCTACTGTGCTTTTTGTGCATCATGTTTGTCACTAAGGTGCCGTATGTAAATAATGTAGTGACGATAAGTAAAGTATGATGCAAGTAAGTACATGTATCAGATATCAAGTAGCAGTTCAACAGCTAGTTCAAACAAGCACAGTAATTAAGCAGTAATTAATCATTAATTAAGTCGTACGGATACCTGGTTTAGTGCGGGTTGTCACATATGAGTGCCGGTCCTCAAGGAGACTGGAGGATCCATTCAGAGCCCGCTAGGAGATCTGCCTCGATTAACTCAACGCCTCCCTATCGTCACTCCTGTGGGCCGCAATCAGAGAATGAGCCCGATGACTAACGCCACTCCTTCTTGCCATTGCAGCGATCCCTTTCGCACCATTCCTTTGGCGACCCCACTCCTGTCTTTCAGGGCCGGTTTAACCCGGCAAACTATATTCAAGAACCAATGGGTTTTAACCCATTGGGACCAGAGGATCATTTTTCCGGCGATCACGCCATGGATATGGATGAGGACACCGACCCTGTTGAACCACCTACTGGAACCCCCACGCACCCTATTGAAGTCTCTGATGGATCATCTTTCCATGGATCAGCTTACCGTGGTCCAGAAAGTTACCAAGCAAGGTTCAACCAGTATGAGTGGTATTTTACACCCTCTCACCATTCATCGCCTCATGAGCAACAGCAGTAGCAGGATCCCTCCGAGGATTCACATTTCGTGGCAGTCACGCCACCGCCAGTTCATCAAGCACCTTCAGAACCACCAAGGCGTAGAAGAACAGGTGCACGAATATCCGCGCGAGAAGGGGGTTTTCACTTTAGTACCCCCCATCACTCAAGTGGCAGTCACTATCCGCCACTACATGAAGACCCACAAATGGGTGGGCCTTCAAATCCAGTTCAGAGGTGAATTCTGCACCAGTTGCACCACCGCCGCCACCATCAGGATTTGGTAACCCGATTCCTACATATGCTGGTTCAACGGCGTATAATCCTTTTGAGCAGCCGGCTCACACTTATTACAACTATGCTGAAGCCGACCCATACCGTGTAGCAGCAAACTACAACGCCCTTCATCCTGAAGGACCATATGGAGCCCCTTGGGGAGTGGGATACCCAACTCATGGGTATCAAATACCTGCTCAACCTCCGGTTCAGCACCAGCCACAGCCACCACGGTTTTCCCCACCGGAACAGGAGGAAATCCTCCACAGGCTAAACAGGCTGGAACGAGAATTTCAAGAAGAACGTAGAAACAACCGGGGTTTTCTCAAGGGCCTAGCAAGCTTGTTAAAAGGAAAGAAGAAGAGGGATCATTAAATCTCTGTATGTATTGTTGTATTTCCTTATTTCAATCAAGTCCCTGCGTGGACATTTATCTATGTACTTAGTCCCTGCGTGGACTTGTCTTTATAGTCCCTGCGTGGACACATATCTTAGTAATCAGTCCCTGCGAGGACTTGTATTATCAGTTTAGCTCCTGCGTGGGCAAGTTATTTATGTTAAAAGTCCCGTTTAGGGCAATGTGTACTCCTTTTAATGTTTAATCGAATGTTAAGTTTTTTTAAAAAAAATCATTTTTATTATTATATGCATAATATATTATACATGAAATAAATAAATTAAAAATCATTCCTTTTAAAAATAATCTGCCTATTAAATATTGAATAAGAATCTTAAAGGTGTAACCTAGCCTGCATGTCATTAAAAGAATTGGCCAAAATGGTAAGACCTGTTTAAAAAGATTCAAATCCCTGTTAACATCTGAAAACATGTTAACGCTCCTGGCAGACGTGATTCGTTAAAATCACACACGTCATTCTTATAATAGGATTCTTCAAAAGATTCCTATCCTAACCTGATGATCTATAAATCATGGGTTTAAACCATCAATTAAGATGATTATATATTAAACATCCATAGGTAATATAGTGCCTAAGGGCCATACTCATTGTCATATAAGACAAAAGACAGTAGTAGTCTACGACTCCCTGTCAGAAAAAGGTAAAGAACTTTGTTCAAACCTTAATGCCTTGATTATCTGAAATCATGGCTTATGATTTAGAATGTCCCTGTGACTAGGCCTTTTGTGCCACTAATAATACTATTATTGTTTTATAATTAGAATAAATTATAATAAAAATCCTAAATAAATATGATTAACAAATTAACCAAATATGGTCTATGTTTACCATGGTTAATGAATTGCCATAAAAGACAATTCCATAATAAACTCCCAAATAAATTATTGTCAATATCTTATGTAACAGTTCAAACTACATGGCTGACTCGGATGAGATCAACAGTCACCCAAGGGAGAATCATGATAATACCCGAATTAACGTAGCGGGTGCAGAACTACAGGCAATGATAGACAATGCCATTACTCGAGCTTTGGATAGACAATTCCATGAATCCAGTGGTACCCATGTAAGGACCCAGTCTGCACCACACTCTAAACCACCCTCTAAAACTCACACTGCTCACAACAGTAATTCCCATCACTCATCAAACCAAAGGAGTGTTCCATCTCAAAGGATCGTACCGAATCAGGAACCCCGTGATAAGGGTTGCTCCTATAAGTATTTTGTTTCATGCAAACCCAGGGATTTCACTGGGGAAAAAAGAGCTATAGACTGCATGACATGGTTGGATGAAATGGACACTGTGGTAGATATCAGTGGTTGCGCTAATAAGGATGTGGTGAAATTCGTGTCTCAGTCATTCAAGGGTGAGGCATTAGCTTGGTGGAGGTCTTTGATCCAAGCTACAGGGAAAATCCCATTGTACAATATGACTTGAGAACAGTTTGTGTCATTGATCAAGGAGAACTACTGCCCTCAGCATGAAGTTGAGAAGATTGAAGCTGATTTCTTGTCTCTGGTTATGAAAAACCTGGATTGTCAAGCCTACCTTACAAGCTTCAACACCATGTCAAGGTTGGTTCCTTATCTTGTGACACCGGAACCCAAGAGGATAGCTCGATTCATCGGGGGTTTAGCCCCCGAAGTTAAGGCCAGTGTGAAAGCCTCTAGACCAGCTACCTTCCGGTCTGCAGCTGATATAGCATTATCTCTTACTCTGGACGCGACCAGGCAGAGATCGCTGAGAAACACTGATGCTGAGAAAAGGAAGCGTGAGGATGATAGCTCACGACGATCGGATAAGAGACATAAGGGAAACAATGACCACAAAAAGGGTTCTGGATCTAAGAAAGATGGTCGTCAATCAGGTGATAAACCCAATTGTAAGATCTGTAAGAAACAGCACTTCGGGAAGTGCAGATATGAGTCGAAATCCCAGTCACAGCCAAGGGCATGTGGGATTTGCAAGTCTTCTGAGCACAAGACCCTAGACTGTAAGAAAATTAAGGATGCTACGTGCTATAGCTGCAATGAAAAGGGGCATATCAAGTCCAACTGCCCAAAGCTTGCAAAGAAGACTGAGGATGGGAAAAAGACCAATGCAAGGGTCTTCCGGATGGATGCAAAGGAAGCTATCCAGGACGACAATGTGATCACAGGTACCTTCCTCATAAATGATGTTTATGCAAGAGTGCTATTCGATTCAGGAGCTGATAAGTCATTTGTAGATAATAAGTTTTGTAAGTTACTGAATTTACCTGTTAAAACCCTAAGTGTGAAATATGAGGTGGAATTAGCTAATGGTACCTTAGAAACCGCCTCAACCGTGTTAGATGGATGTTTCATATCCATTAGGAACCACTCTTTTTCGTTGTCTCTACTCCCTTTGAAATTAGCCGGTTTTGATATAGTAATAGGCATGGATTGGTTGTCTCGCAACCAAGCCCAGATCGTTTGTGCTAGGAAGCAAGTGGTTGTCAGAACTCCTCACGGCGAGCCTTTGACAATCCAAGGAGATACTAAGTACGGAATGCCTGAGCAAGTGTCCATGCTCAAGGCATCAAGGTGTTTGACAAAGGGTTGTGTTATCTACATGGCACAAGTAACCCTTGATGAACCAAAGCCTAAGATCGAAGACATACCCATTATCTCTGAATATCCAGACGTATTTCCTAAAGAACTACCTGGTTTACCCCCAGATAGGCAAGTGGAGTTCAGGATTGACATTATTCCTGGAGCAGCACCTGTTGCAAGAGCACCTTACAGATTGGCACCAACGGAGATGAAAGAGTTGAGAACTCAACTGGATGATTTGTTAAGCAAAGGATTTATTAGACCTAGCTCATCTCCTTGGGGAGCACCAATCCTTTTTGTGAAGAAAAAGGATGGGTCGATGCGTCTGTGCATCGATTATCGAGAACTTAACAAAGTTACAATTAAGAATCGGTATCCATTGCCCAGGATCGACGACTTGTTCGATCAACTTCAAGTAGCGAGTTACTTTTCCAAGATCGACTTAAGGTCAGGATATCATCAACTGAAAGTCAAGGATGAAGATGTACATAAGACTGCATTTAGGACTCGTTATGGCCATTACGAGTTCTTAGTGATGCCTTTTGGACTCACTAATGCACCAGCCGCATTCATGGATCTCATGAACCGCGTCTGCAAGCCCTACATGGATAAATTTGTCATCGTCTTCATCGATGATATTCTTATTTACTCCAAGAATCAAGCTGACCATGAGAAGCACCTTCATTGCATTCTGAAACTGCTTCATCGAGAAAAGCTCTACGCCAAATTCTCTAAGTGCGAATTTTGGCTTCGTGAAGTCCAATTTCTTGGACATGTGGTTAGTGAACGCGGAATCCAGGTAGATCCCGCTAAGGTTGAAGCTGTCATGAATTGGCAAGAGCCGAAGATGCCCACAGAGATTCACAGTTTCTTGGGATTGGCAGGATATTACAGGCGTTTTATTGAAAATTTTTCAAGGATTGCTGCACCCCTAACTTCTTTGACTAGGAAGAATATTAAGTTCAACTGGGGACCAAAGCAACAAGAATCCTTTGATATCCTTAAGCAGAAGCTAAGCAATGCACCTGTGTTGACATTTCCTGACGGAATAGAAGAGTTTGTGGTATATTGTGATGCATTACACACCGGGATGGGATGTGTGCTTATGCAGAAAGGCAAAGTTATTGCCTATGCTTCACGTCAGTTAAAGGTGCATGAAAAGAATTACACCACCCATGACTTGGAGTTGGGTGCCGTTGTATTTGCACTGAAGCTATGGAGGCACTATTTATATGGTATCAAGTGTGTGATCTATTCTGATCACAAGAGCCTCCAGCACCTGTTTAACCAAAAGGACTTGAACATGAGGCAACGACGATGGATGGAAACTTTGAATGATTATGACTGTGAGATAAGATACCATCCCGGCAAGGCGAATGTAGTCGCCGATGCCTTGAGTAGAAAGGAAAGAGTGAAGCCTATAAGAATCAATGCCAAGAGCATTGAGATAAAAAATAGTTTAAATGAAAGGTTGTTAGCTGCACAGAAGAAAGCTGTGCTGGAAAGGGGTAATGCGTTTTAGCAAGAAAGGCAAGTTAAGCCCCAGATACATAGGACCATTCGAGATCATCGAATGTGTCGGATCAGTGGCTTATAAGTTAAGGTTGCCGAGGAGCTCAGTAGTATTCATAACGTATTCCACATCTGCAATCTAAAGAAATATCTAGCTGATGAATCACTAGTCATACCACATACAGATGTGCACATTGACGAGAGCTTAAAGTTTGTGGAAAAACCTGTGTCGATTGAGGATCGACAGGTTAAGAAGCTTCGAAGGAAGCATGTACCGATCGTAAAAGTTAAATGGGATGCCCGTAGAGGTCCCGAGTACACGTGGGAGGTAGAATCCACAATGAAAGAAAAGTACCCTCATTTGTTTCAGTAAATCTCTAGGTCGAGATTTCTTTTAAGGGGGTGAGGATGTAACACCTTGTAATTTCATGCCCAATAATGTATTGACACGTGTCATAAGCTTTGAACGTGTAAAAGAATACTCTAGAGGGACTAAAGTTGACAAACAAGGAAAGTATGTGAATATAAGGGTTCAAAATGTCAACAATGGATAAATATACTTTACAATAACCCTACATGATGTTTATACCCTTAAACGAATGAATCATGGATCATACGAAACTAATTGTGAAAGAAAGTGAGAGATTACAAACTACAGGGGTTAAATGTGTCAACATGTTTAAAGTATACCTCTGAGTGACCTTTTAGCAAACCCAAAGCTTTGTAACGATTAATTATGCTCACTAGAATGCATGATAAAAATTTCACCAAGTTTCGTTATCGTATGAGAAAGTTATGATAAAATTCGTATACGAGGGGTTAAAAGCGTCAACGTTGAAATTTATGACTTTTCGAGTGATAAATAGATAACCAAGGACTTAACAAAGTTGGTATAAGTCTTGAAGTCCTTATAAGTCAATTTAGAGGGCTCATAATGCAAGAAATAAAGGTAAAACAACTTTTAGAAGGACCGGGGACCAAAACTGCAAATAATGGAAACTTGCTTAACCTGATCAGGGACTCCATACGGGGAGCGTAAGGTTGCCTAGAACCTTACGCGGGGCGCCTCAGCCTCCCAGATACAGAAAACATGGACAGGTGTATGTCCAGCCCTTTTAACCGACTTTGATGCCTTGTTTCCAATACCATGTGCAGCCCCAACTGGTTTTTAGAGTATAGGGACACTTGGAATGCATCAATGATCATTGGTAGACTTGTTTGTCATAATCTAGTAAGATCAAACCCACTATATAAAGGTCCACATTATTGCAATTTTGATCATTCATTCCACACTCAACTTCTGATCATTTCTGGAGCTTAAGGCCACTCCCTAAGCATCACTAGTCGTGCATTGGACCATGGTAAGCTTCCTTAACCTTCCCTAATCGTGTTTTACTTAGTTTATAGCTTAAAGGTCAAACCGTCGTAATTAAGGTTTGACTTAACGATTAATCGCTAATGGTCCAGCGATTAGTCAAAGTAAAGATAGTTATAAGTTGGTAATTATGCGGGCATTAAACCCTTAAAAGGGCACCCTCTTATTCCCGCTCTAACTAGATCATTTGTCGGGTCAAAGTTTGTTATAAAAAGTCAACAGAAACTTAATTTTCGAATTAACACCTAATTAGCAATGTAGAAGACGTGTAACCTATTTTATCACTCATATAACTTGGTAATTAGTATAAGAACTGGTCTAAGCTTGTTTGATCCGACAATTTTCTGTTTAGGCTCCGTTCGGAACCGAAAGTCGCAAAACATTGACTTTTGTTTTGACTTCAGTTCTGACCCATTTTAGATGGATTTAGAAATGCCTTAGAGCTCCGTTAGGACCAGCTTGTATGATAGTATAACCCTCTGCGTTTATACTACTTAACTCATTGATTGTCCGATGTTTCCGTTAAATGCCTAATGTTGACCAATATGCCCATTTGACCTTAAAACGAGAATTTTGGAAATGTGAGAGGACAATAATCTTTTTCACTGATTTATAAACATGTCCCTAAAATTTCACATCAGTTGGAGGTCTAGATTAGGAGTTATGCTCAATAGCGTAATTAGAAAGCTTTTTGTTAATTAAACTGCATAATTAGCGTAAAGCCTATCTAAACCCAATTTTTGACACCAAACCTTTTACCCACTGATGTAATATAATATTTTGAGATTTTTGAAGACTTTTAATTATTTTTAAACTGATCATAACCTAAGGTTATTGCCTTGATTCGGTAAATACCGATTATACCCTTTTTGCTTATAAAATGAGTTTTACATAACATTTAGACACCAAACCATTGGCTACTGATTTTATATGATAAATGAAGTATTTTGAACTTTATAACCTGATCAGAAAACTAAGATTCCAGTTATGACCCGGAAATCGCTTAAAACGGCTTTTTACGCGTATCAAACACATAGTATGGGTTTAAAACCATTTTGTCATATAAGACTTATCACCAACTGATATATCCTATTAAATTAAGTTGTTTTACTGATTATTTCAGACCCGTATCTCAGAAGTATATTTAATCTCTTTTATAATCTTTAAAATGACCAAAATACCTCTACGGGGCTTAAATTGAGATTAAACTCGTTTTGGGCATAATGGAAGGTATCCTACTGATATCACAATATATTTAAAGCATGTTAACTTACGAAACCTGTTCGTGACTCATTCGGTTACCCGTTATGCGTTATTTGCGTTCGGTTCGGTTTATGTAACTAGTTTGCATAAATTAGCCGAAACGGGTCGAACCTTATCATTTTTACCTCAAAATCCAGAATGTGTTTAGTTTAACCATATTATACAAGTCTTCAAACTTGTCGGGTCTAAATCACATTCTATTCCGGTCTTCCCTTAATCATGCGTTCGAACCGTATATTCCTTTAAAACTAACCGGTCTAAGTTTAGGCTTAATTAAAGACCCGTTAGGATTCTAATAGGTTATTATAAACCTTCGTTCCAGAATAGGAGACCCGGTAAAAGCTACGTGCACTTGCTTGTTGTGATTATTACTTGCAAAGGTAAATACTTTTAACTTATTTTCCCTATACGGGCTTGGGGTACGGTATATAAAATACCGCTTGGTCGGGCATTGAATCTTTAATCGTATGATGGTTAATGTATTGAAATGACTCGTTTAAATTGTTTTGTTTGCTTAAAGCCTTTGGGGGGTTAATGACCATGTCCCGGATATCCTTGGCATCGTTTTACGAAATGGCCACGACCTAAGCACGGGGCGTAGGCGTACACCCGTCAGTGCCTAAATAAATAATGTGGTGTGTCTATTGATCTTTAACCCGGCACGAACCGGGCTACTGAACGCATAAGAAACATGTAATTCTTTTACGAGATTATATTCAAATAATTATCCCAAGTTATAAAATGTTTGTGCCTCGTGAATTTAAATCAACTTTCTAAACCTTTTCAAAATAAGTCAGTTGATTGTATTTACCAGTGTAAACTGACGTATTTTCCCAAAAGATTAAGTGCAGGTACTACTCGAAATAGGCTGGCTTTCTCCTTAGCATCAATAAGAGTCTCGCAAGCTTGGATGCATTTCAGTCTGTTGAACAATGTTTCTTTTTATTTGATCCACCTGTGGATTATTTTCAACTATTTTGTGATACTTAATATTACAATTTTATTCGGTTGAAATGAACCTATCTTTTGCTTCCGCTGTGCATTTAAATATTGTGTTGCTTGACTATAATGATATCAACTACGTCACGATACTCCCCCACCGGGCCCACCGGTAATACGTGGAAATATCGGGGTATGACAATCGTGTGCCGCGCGTCGGTCTCGTTCAATATAACCTCTTTTATTTTTTTCTGGTTGGGGGCGACGACAATGCTTCACATATCTCACCGCTAGTTTACAAGCACTCGTAACCGCCTCTTGCTCGACCTCCTCATCGGTGGAATCATCGCCATCCGCAAAAAAACTCTTTGTAGTAAAAATCTACAATATAGTTTACCAATGACATGCTCCTTTTGTCTTGCCAAAATTCATGTTTAGTTTATCCTGTATTTGCTATTAAAAAAAGTAGTTTAGCATTAAATATTAAATCATAACTTAAACAAAATTACTAGGACTAATGAGTATAATTTTATAAAGTTAATCTCAACCTAAATTTATCATGTGCAAATTCGGGTTTGGAACGAAAAAAATGAAGACCCAAACCCGGACTGGCCTGATTCTGACCGAATATATTCCATGGGGGCAGTCCAAAGGTTATATATTTCATAAGTTTCGAGTTTTAGGTCTGTTGGTAACCGAATGCAAACTGACCCGACAGTATAGTTTTAAAAATTTTAATATTTAAACGTGAATTTCATGGGAACACAATGTGGCACAGTACCATAACCCCAAATTAAAGTTGTTAACCATTGAATCATTGATGATAACCAAAAATAAAAAAATGTAATAAAATGCAAGATATTAATCATTGATCCATACCATACGTTCTTGGACAAAGAGTATATGAGAGCTTTTAAGAGCTTAATGCTGGTTTATGATTCATGATAACTTAGATATCTCTAAAAATCGTGCAAACACTTTAAAATTGAATTATTTCGCTAGTACTCGATCACAAATACTCAATCTAATGATTCTCAGAGAAAATCAAGAACAAATGTGTTTTCTATTAAAAATATTGTACCCTAAATTCCTAAAATATGACCAAAAACGAACTTTAAATTCAGAAGTGAACCATCATGACAGTTGACGCTTACAACTGTCTATTTGCAGTATTTTCAGTTTTATAACTGTTGCACCGATTTGGTACTAAAGAGCAAATTCAATACTGATCTTCATTTACTACTCAAGATCAATTTCATCTTTCTTTTAGCAACTTTGAAATTCCGAAGTAATTCTACTGCATAACAATACATGCAAAATTAAAATTTCGGTTGCCATCCCTAGATCCGCTACTCAGTGGCGAAGCTTGACCCGAACGACGCCGGGGGGAGGGGGGGACCGGGGGTTCGAAAACGTATATACCAAAAAAAATCTATAGAACTGGGGGGTCGAAAACGTATATTAGGGGGCTGCCCCCCGACCTCGTTGTTCCTTGGTTTGAAATCATAAAATTCTCAAATAAGTGTGTGCACACTCCACGTTTTCCAACTTGTTTGTTTTTGATTTATTATTTCTTTCTTGGTCACTAAGTAAATCTAATTACATAAAAATAACTAGATGACACTTAAATCACCAATACTTAGATAGTTTTTGGTATGCATGAATAAGAGACGGAATAGAATAGATCATTGTGAGAGAATGAAGAAAAAAAGTGTTTTGTTGGTTAATGGAATGAAATCGCTCATTACACAAGACATTCTATTCTCTCAAAATCATTCTAACCCCCTCCCCGGTTATTTTTCATGTCATTCCCTCTTTTAACCGTCGTTAACAACACCACAGCCCACCACCACCGCCGTCACCTCTCACCACCCACCATTGCCGCTGCCACTCACCTCCCCCACCACCACCATCGCCGCCACCTACCATCGTCACTCACCACCGATTTTATTCTTTCATCTTTTCTTGCCTACCAAATAACATAAAGTAATGATTCATTCTATTTCCCATGGTAACTAAATAAGATATGGAATAGGTCTATTCCATTACCTTTTCCATTCCATTTCATCATCTATTTCATTACCCATACCAAACAAACTTTAGAGTCTATTTGGTATCGGGTAATGGAGTGGACAAAGAAATGTATGGATCGTTACTATTCCATTGTCTTGTTTAGTTACCATTTAGGAATGAAATGAATAATTACTTTGTGTTGTTTGATAGAGAAGGAAAGACAAAGGAATAAATTAAATTAGTACTAGTTTCATCATCTTGAATTCAGATTTATAAAAATGTAGCAGTTGTGTTCTTGATATAAAACTTAATTGTCTTAGCTAAACTTCTTTAATCGCGTAAAACATATTTATAATACGTACCTTTATATCTAATTTATAGTATACTATCTAATATATGATGAAAAAGTACATCAATAATAAACAGATAATACGAAATCAATAATATTTTTAAATTCTTGATTAAGAAAATTTCAAAGATATCGAATCATGGGTTTGTTCATATGTCATCCAACATCAAGAAAATTGTCAAATTTTGAGACTTGGGCCATGTATCAAACAAGTTGGTCGGTGATTAACTATTTTATTCAAAATCATATTGTCCTTGTTTTGGTGTTATAAATTGTTTAAACGTCTATTTTATTGGAAAATTTTGAATTTACAAACAAGACAACAACGTTACCAGGAAACATTTACTCTTTGGGTGCTAGACTTATAATCTACATCAGATTTGATCCCTGAAGTTTATTATCTTTTTTTAGAGTAAACTGCCATTTTAGTCCCTAAGGTTTGGGCAGGTTTGCCACTTTAGTCCAAATCTCAAACCTTTTACGTCTGCGTCGCTGTGGTTTCAATTTTATTGTCATTTTGGTCCAAAAATGAAATCAGATCTTATTTGTCTTATAAAACCTGCTATTTTGTCCTTTTCCGCAGGGGCAAAATTGTCATTTTAATACCTAGAACTTGCACTATATCAACAACAAATCCAGTGCAGACAAATCAATTACAAAAACAACTTCAGCCTTGCAGACAAATCAATTACAAAAACAACAACTCCTCCTAAGCTTAATCTCAATAAATCCAGTGCAGGTTGACAGTAACCACTGTGAACTCGTACCTGTACAGATCTGTAACCACTGTGAACTCGAACCTGTAATGGTGGTGACGGATGGATGGGGCGGAGGCGTTGAGGTGATGTAGCGGTGTTGGTGTTCGGAGGTGATGAGGCGGCAGTGTAGAGGTGCTAGGGTTTGAAATCGAGTAGTGGTGGTCACACGGAAGTCGAGGACGTCGTCGGAGACTTAGATCTAGTCGCCAAGCCATACCATTTTCCCTAGCATAAAGGGATATTGAAGTGTGTCCATGGTAGATTGAAGCTTTGATTTATTTTCAATAGTGATAATCGGTGGGTTTGGGTCCCACAACCACCACCGGAACAAACACCCTTGAACCCATCACCCATGTCTACCACCGGAACAAACACCCTTGAACCACCTCTGTCCACCACAAACCACCGAATACCTAAAACCACCGCCGAACTGCCACCTTTCCAACGCCGACGAGCAGTTGCCGGGAAATCAGCGTCTCCGCCGTCTTCTCTGCTTCTCTGATCTCTCTCTCTCTCTCTCTCTCTCGTCGCCACCACCACAATGGTGGCCGACAATTAAATCGAGCGGAATGGGGGTGGTGTGGTGTATTTGAGATGAACAAGAGAAGAGGAGATTGAGGGATGGTTGTGGGTGTTCGTTGTCGGCAAGACCAGGCGTCGGAGAGATAGAGAGAGATGGGGTGCGGCTGTGGAGGTGTTGTAGATTAGGGTTTCTTCAAGAATGAAGAATGCCGAGGAAAGGAGATGTCGGCTGGTATTTATTTATAAAAATGAAATGACCATTTTGCCCCTAAGGAAAAGGACAAAATAGCAGGGTTTTATAAGACAAACAAGACCTGATTTCATTTTTGGACCAAAATGGCAATAAAACTGAAACCACAGGGACCCAGATGTAAAAGGTTTGAGATTTGGACTAAAGTGGCAAAACTGCCTAAACCTCAGGGACCAAAATGGCAGTTTACACTTATTTCCTACAAATCTTTTTTCACGACTTATAACTACATGAAAGTTTTTTAAGACTTGATATAAATATGTCAACAAGTTAAAAACCCAAAATATTTAAACAGTTAGATATTTGTTTCTTCAGTTTGAAAATATATCAACCTAAGTATTTGATATGCATAGGTGAACTCAAAGGGAATTGACAAACATTCCGTTGTATCACAGTTCGATCTAGTCAATGTGAGTACGTGTAGTTTTCTAAAGCAATATCACACATCAAAATGGGGTGTTTTCAGAAAGTTTATAAAATGGATGAAATAGTACCTAAAAATGGAATACTAAATAGTCAAATTACATTACATTGTGATTTGATTTATAGATATACATATTTGGAATGTGCGAATTAGACATGATTTATTAGGCTTGCACATCTCTAAGGACGTAGTACATGATAGGAGTTTTTTTGAAGACGATTGGATTTCCCAACTCTTGGGATTAGAGGCAGACACGTACCAGAAGTTGGTTTATCATGTGTGCATGTTCTGCTATAAGCACACTTTTCTCTAAGTTTAGTTATCTAAGATTTTTTTATCTTAATAATTTGTAGTATATGATAATGTGATGTAGTTTTCCTATGGTAGAAAAACTGATAAACATATGGTAGTGGTTGGGGTTGTTGGTCTAAGTAGGTAGTAATCCCATGTTTGCATGTTTTTTATCTGCGCAAATATAAGGGTAGTGTAGTTTATCTATATGATTCATGACTTAACATAATGACTTGTTGTGATCTAAGTAGCTTGTTATGGCTTAATGTGACTCTAGGCAACCAAAGCTATCCCGCTAAAACATTACAAGGCTTTTGTATCATTAATCATACATATGTGTTTGACATCAAAATGATTTTACATACCATAATGTTACTTTCTGTAATATGAAGGAACCCAAGATTCCATAAGAGTATACTAATAATTATCATATAGTCTCTAACACAAAAAATAGCTAGTTATGATCTAATGTAACTTGGTGTTACCAAAACCATTCCACTAACAAGTTACAACACATACATTGTTAATCATGTAACATGTTAATTTTTTTAATTACAAAAAATATAGTAATCTATACTACTATATAAAAGAACTCTTGTGGGCCACTATATGATTTAACTTCAATTAAAGACATTTAAGAAAATCTATAATGCATTTGTTACAAGGCTTGATGCATAAACACCTTGTCATTTATCATTCCATTCCTCTTGTAAAATTTAGTGAAATATTCAATGAACATAATATTTAATGACATGAATTTTGAAAATAAAGTTTTTAGTTAATTTTATTTATAACATAATATTTAATATTTTAACTTTAAATTTATTTTATTCATGTTTCTTTTAATAATACATATTGGTCAGGTTGGGTTGGCTCCGGCAACATGTCGCATCAGAACAGGTCACATAGAAAGGGTTGTTTTGGTTCGAGTCAAAAGGGGTACGGGTCAAAACATTTTCGAGTCAAAGCAGGTCACATAATATTAAATAGATTAAAGTTAAATTTACGTCCATGATGTATGATGACAGGATCAACTTGCGTCTCTAATTTGAAAAAATGGATACTTTGGTCCCTGTAGTTTGTTTTTCGCTACACTAGGATTCTCCCCCGCTTGCTAACATCACTAGTCTGTTTGAATTGTGTTGAAAAGACCGAAATCCCTTTTTATTTGAATCCTTCTGTTATGTCTTTATTGCAATTCACGTCCCTGTGCTTTCTATATTTTTTTCGTCCCTTTGATTTTGTCTTTCCCTTCAAAATCAACTAACTAAACTAGCAGGTTTGCATTACACTTTTTTTTACCAGATCAACATCCAACAATTTTTGCATCACCCAAGTTGTTATGACTAACTTAACTAAATTGCAAAAATACTAACAAACTACACTAACTAATCTGAACTTGCACTGTGAAATTACTAACTACACTGAAAATATACTAATCTAAAACTTGCATTAATGCATTGTAAACATACATAATTAATCAACTACTGGAACATATTGAAACTTGCATTTCAAACATACTGAAACTTGCATTAATGCATTGCAAGCATACTTAAACTTACATTTATACCGAACTAATCAACCAAATAATCAACTAAACACTAGGATCTACAAGGAACCTAGATCATCAAAAAAAATAGTTAATATTAACAACTATGATCTAGGTCTACAAGAGACCTAGATCGTCAAGAAAAAAAAAAAACTTGGTGATAACATAATTAGGCATCATTATCATAAAAAAATATTCCCTCCTACTTGATCCCGTCTTCACTCCTATCTGCTCGACCACATTCAGACCGGACTTTCAGCTATAAAATATTCAGTTTCAAGAAGTTTCATGTTCAAGTATGGTAATTGATATGCATATAAATATACATGTTTTTTCGTATCAAAATAAAACACTTTTTATTGGTTTTGTTGGAAATATATTTAAAATAGACTTAATTTGGGTTTTTTAGGAACAAAAGAACTCAAATCGATTAAAAGAAGCAATTCTCGGCGAAACTCAGAAGACCTGCTGAATAATTATCCAAGCCCGTCTCGTACCCCGTTCCGTGCCCCGTCCTAAAGCGCAGAAGCATCTCCTGAAAATCGTTTTCGAAGTCTAGCTAAGAAGGAAACCAGACACGCTCCGTGCCACTGTAACAACCCGTGTTACTGAAGTTAAAGTCAAGATTGAAGTCAAAGGAAGAAAAGATTGCTAATTGCGACCTGTCACTCCTTGCTTAATCACTGACTTGACGTCTTTGACTTGTAATCGAATCTTTATTTTAATTACTTTAGTTGTATTATGTGGAGTACTTGTTAATAATCGAGGTTAATCGCATGTTAACCGCTAATCGACTTGTCACAATCGCATTTGCAACCCGAATTACGCGTTCTGGATATTGTTTTATGTATGTGTGCTATTTATGTGTTGCGTGTGCATGTTATGTTTATGTTGAGGTGTTAATCGAAATCGCAATTCTATCGCATCTCAATCTAATCGCAAACGCTAAACGCAAGCTATTTATAGTGATTGTATGTTAGATATAGTAGTTAGGTTATTTGTGTAACTATTGGGTAATACTATCGCATCACTCACTCGAATCGCATCGCGACGCTCAACACGCGAATCGAAACAACAAAACTCAACGCGCCGGACACCCGGATCGAGTGGCCACCCGATCGAGTGGCCATCAGATCGGATTGTCATCCGATTGGACAGCCATCCGATCGGTGACCCACTCGACCCTTGTGCCTTTCCTTTTTGGGAAACCCTATAAATACCCCTCTGACAGCTCCTTGTTCGACCAGCCGCACTCAAGCTCTCATTTCTCTCGATTTCTCGCGATTCTTTTAAGTCTTCAACCCAAATCTTGTACTTCTATGATCTACACGCACTCCTTCATCTTTTTCACCCTTGAATCTTAACTTTTAACCGTGAAATCAGTGGATTTGAGTTGTTCTAGGGTGATGTCATCATGGAGTTCTTTTGAACTTCAAGAGTTGGCATCATTCCACCAAGAAAGACTCAGATCTGAAGGATTTCCATATGAATAAACAAAGATCTTGCATAGATCTGAGCATAACCAAGGTTAAAAGAATTGAAAGAAGGTTTTCCAACTTTCTTTCAACTCTTTTACACTCAATGCACTCAAAACTGGTAGAATCGGAGCTCGTTCTGATCTTCTACTCATTTTTAGTGAAGTATTGGTTCAAGATCTGATTTCTATCCAAGGGACAACTGATTTCAGGTTAAACATGAACCACCGTCACGAGCCGGTAAACTGAACGGACTAGGGTGATTCCTGTTCGATCGGGTAACTTGGGCCATGATGGGGTTTATGTTGTTTAGCACGTTGTCATACCGTCTCGATCAAACCGCAAAACTTAACAAATCTCCAAGTTGCAAAAGACCAAATTACGGGACGGGCCGCCGTCCGATCGGATTGCCATCCGATCTGATTGCCATCCGATCTGATTGCCATCTGATCGGACCGCAATCTGGACGGACAACACTTGAGGATTAAACCCTTAAACAATTTTCAACATGTTCAATGCATAGTCAATTCCAACGGATTGTCACCCGATCGGTAGACCATCCGATTGGATGTTGATCCTGCTGTGAACTTGTTCTCTGAGAAATACCTCGCCGGACGGATCGTCAGCCGATCGCACTGCCGTGTGATCGAACGACCTGAAAGGTAGAGATACTTCTCTGTTTTTAAAATGCTACAACGAAAACTTCAAAAGACAAGCCATTGTACACAAACACATCCATCCCAAACGTGGTGTTAAGCCGACCAGATGGCCATCCGTTCGGATTGCCATCCGGCCGGATGACCACTCGACACTTATTCTACTTGCATCGTTTTACGCGCCGCTTATCGTTATGCTATCGTTCTGATCAGGCTAAACTCACTCTAGCGCTCCCTTCAATCCATTAAACTTCCATCGCTGTGAGTATACTCGATCCCTTTTCGCTTTATGCACTTTTGGGCGTTACATACGTTACTTATTCTAAATCACAATCGATACACAACGCAAATACTATTTAACGCTAACCGTTACTGCATGTTATACGTGACTCGATGAATGCCTGTTTATTATGTTTACACATTGATTGTTGTCTACCTGCCTTAGCAACGATAGTACTATAGTTTGGACTCAGCACCTGTTCACTTAGGGGTTGTTAAGGACAATACTTCATGTGTTCGCAGTGGTGAACAGGTGATGCACACTCGCTACTCGCAGTCATTGGTATTGATAGGATCTTTTTCGATAACTTACATGCTTCACATTATACGTTGTACATGTTGGTTATACGTAAACGATTTCGAACTCTATTATACTATCAAACTTGTATGCTCACCTATACACTATGTGTATTGACCTCTATTTTAACGTATGTGACAGGTGTTTAGGATGCTTATCTGCTGGATGTGGAAATCAAGTAGGAGAGTCTAGAAACAAAGACAATTTACTTTATTTAAATCTGAGTTGTCGGAACATGTTATTTGTTTTTGAGATATCGCTGTCTGTCAAAACGTAATTTGCTTGATGGGTTATGGTATGGGACATAATATTAACTATCTGGTAATATAGTTGTTATGGAATTTCTCTTGAACAATCTGTTTCGCTCAGTGCCGGACCCCGATGATTCCGCCATCGGTTGGCGTGTGACAGCCACGACCACAAAAGACAAAATCTTATCGTTGGAAAATTTTGAAGATCCAGTGGGTCCTGAAAAGTTGACCATGGGCTGTGTCTGAGAGACATGCCCTGTGTCTGGCTCCCAGCATTGATTCGGTCATTTTAAGCCAGGCACGCTCCCATGCCAGAACTCCATTAACAGATATTTAAATAGTTTTTTTTTCGTTTACACCCATTATTGGATTAAACTAATTTATTGACACAAATAGTTCATGGGATAAATTGAGTTATTTGGGCCCAGGGGGTTGACTGCGCGAACTGCTACTTTTCCAATATGAGATATTCATCCTAGTCACTATGGGTGTATTTGCCCAACTGACACATCTGAAGGACTAAATTTTGGACTTATTGGATCCTTAGCGATTGATGGAAGGATTGGCCTTTTGGGGTCTCTAGAAAGCTCGTTTTATTAAATTTATGAGAGATCAAAAGGGGCACAGAGGGATAGCACGACCCGCATATCACACCCCAACCGATGACGGAAACATCGGGGCGCGGCACTGAGCGAAACAGATTGTCCAGGAGAAATCCATAACAACTAAATTACCGGATAGTTAATATTATGTCCCATACCATAACCCATCAAGTAAACTAATTATTACAGATATAGATACCTCAAAGACAATTAACATGTTCCGAAAACTCAGATTCAAAATAAATAAATTGTTTTTGTTTGTTTTTAGACTCCATCCTAACTCGTTTCCATCAAAGAGCAAGCAAGCATCCTAAGCACCTGTCACATACGTTAAAATAAAGGTTAATACACTTAGTGTAAAGGTGATCATACAAGTTTAATAGTATAATAGATTTCGAAAGCGATTACGCATAACCAGCATGTACAACGTATAATGTGAAGCATGTAAGTTATCGACAAAGATCCTATCAATACCAATGACTGCGAGTAGCGAGTGCGCATCACATGTTCACCACTGCGAACACGTGAAGTATATCCTTAACAACCCCTGAGTGAACAGGTGCTGAGTCCAAACTATAGTACTATCGTTGCTAAGGCAGGTAGACAGAAATCAATGTGTAAACATAACAAACAGGCATTCATCGAGTCACGTATAACATGCAATAGCGGTTAGCGTTAAAAGTGGTTGCGTTGTGTGTTCGACGTGAATTGAATATAGGTAACGTATGTAACACCCAAAAGGGCTTAAAGCAAAAAGGGATTGAGTTTACTCACAATGATGGAAGTTAATGGATTGAAGGGAGCGCTAGAGTGGTTAGCCTGGACAGTTAACGACAACATAAGCGAAGAACGGCGCGTAAAACGGTACAAGTGGATCAAGTGACGAATGGTAATCCGATCAGAAGGCGATCCGAACGGATGGCCATTCGATCGGATGTCAATCCATTCGGATGGTCATCCGTTCGGATGGCCATCCGGTCGGATTGACACTCGTTTGTGTGACAACTGTCAAATTTGCATGCATCTGTACAATTATTAAACAACGATTAGTGCTTAATGACTGTACTGAATTACAATTTACGACATGAATTGCTTTCTGATTTTTGTTATCATACATACATGTGCATCACATATTGCTTAATGTCATATCATTACTGCATGCAAACTTTGTTGATTCAAATGATGCACGAAACACCGGCAACACAGTTATCAGACAAATCAGAAAAATGCTGACGAAGTTCAATAAATATACAGACATTGTATTGAGATACAGAATGGGCCAGAAACTAAGAGTTACACTAGTATAGTGTGTAAGGAAAGTAAGGATCATAAAACTGCCTTCCTAGTGGTAGTTTAAGTGCCGGAAAGTGCCTAAAACTTACATAAACTGCAGAATTCTGCAGAAAATAGCAAAATTAGCATTTAAACACTCTAATATCATGCAGAAATATGGATAAATGGTCCTGAATACTTTCCTAAGTGTCGGGAATCAAAACTGTCACAAAATGTAACATAAAGCACACTAAACTACGTAGTTTAGCACCTTAACGAACCGGTAACCAACCGAACAATCGGACACTACCCGAAACACCAAATTTTCACTAGAAGCACTGTTTTAACATTACCAAGCTAGTTACGGTCCCCGAACATCATAACACACTAGATAAGCATCAAGTAACTAAACCCCTAACTAGATACTTGAATTTTTACCTTAATCTAACTATCTAGTTTAAACGTAGACCTATACCCCCCCCCCCCCACCTACAATCGGCCAACAAGGGACCCACCATAGATTTTATTTGAATAACTTATTAGATCTTGTCTAAACTTTACTAAACATAAAATACACTAGATATTTGAGAGGTTGGTGTATTATAAGGAACCAAGAGATCATGACCTTCATCCATTCTTCACAAACTCAACACTTGAACTTCTCCTCTCCTCCTCTTCTTACTTACGGCCCAACACCATCACCTACACCTCCATCATCATCAATCATCATTCAACCATTCCACACATATACAAAGGTGTAATAAGGTGTATAAGGAAGCTTGGTGCTCTTGGAAGTTGAAGGACCTCTTTCAAGTGCTTTTATCCACCTCTTCTTCATCTTGTGAGCATCCCTAGCCTTGAGCTAGTAGTGAGATCATCTCCATCCATTTTTACATCTTATTTAAGTGGTTAAAAGATGATACATGATGTTAATCTTGAAGAACACTAAGAAACAAGAAGATGAAACATGAACATAAGCTTAAAATTATAAGAAATCTTAAAGAAATCATGTTGTTTAGTGTTGTTGTGATACTTGATGATTGATTGTTTATGTTAATGATGTAGATCATCATATGATCTTGCTAGATCATGGTTAAAAACATAATCTAGCAAGATGAGAGGATGAAAATGTTAGAGGTTAATAAAGCATCCTTATGAAAGACATGAACTTGAAAGAATATATTGTTTTCTTGTAAAGTAATGATCAAAGTAAGGTGTAAGTCTTGTAAATCTAATATTTCAAGAATGATTTTTCAAGAAACCAAGTTAAAAATACAAAGTTTGCTTAATCTTGGTTCTTAAAGAAATCAACCATGTTTTTAGAGGTTAAACAAGTGTAGAAACCCTTATGTAACAAGAAAAATCCAAGAAGAAGCATTTTTAGAAAATGTGATCACAAGTTGTAAAGAACTAACTTCTTTAAAAATGATGTTTTTAAAGAATCAACCATACTTTAAAGGGTAACTAAGCTTACTAAACACACTAGTAAGTTACTACAATTTTTTGTAAATTTTCAAGTTCATGAAGTAGTAGATTATGCTTGTTTTTAGCAAGATTGGTAAGTATAAATTGTTTATTGTTGATTGTGGATTGATTGTGTTGATTTTTACAAAAGAAAATGATATGCTTGAAAGCATGGAAACCTCCATTTTTAGGGGAAACTATGGCAAAATTTTTCTAAAAATTAGACACTTAGAAAGATATTTCTAAACAAATATTTACAAGTGTATTTTAAACCATGGATTTTCACATTGGAGGTTGGTTTTCATGAATAAAAGTGACTAAATATGTATTTAGAAAATATATATTTAGAAGGCACCATGTGTGTGTGATTATTTGTACATTATGTGTATTAGTTATATTATTTTAGGACTTGAAATAATATAACTCATTAAAATACCAAGAAATTACAATCCAAAATATTACCAAAATTCCAAGGAATAAACATACAAAGAATACCCAAAATACCGGTAAAACCGAACAAAGGAATATAGCTCACAAAATATTCCGGAAATAATATTCATGTGTATATTTTGGTAAATAATATTTTGGACATCAAGGGAATGAAAATGGGATTTTCATGATTACTACAAAATATATCATATTTTTTACAAGAAGAAAAAATATCATTTTGAGCGAATAAAGATATATATAATTTCCTTGGAATTATTAGAAGGTATATTACCTTTGGAAGGAATATATATTTTCTCAAATAAATACGAAATATATTATTTTTGGAGAAAAATAAGTTTATATATATTTTTCAAGTTAAACTTGAAAATATATTATTTTTGGAACTTATATGAAAATACGAATATTTTTGCCAAAGGGAAATTATAAATAATTTTCTAAGTAATATTCCTCGGAATATATATTTTGGAAATATATAGTGAGGTATTTTTATTAGAAATATTATTCCGGAAAATACAATACAAAATTAAGTATAAGGATACTTAATACTTAATAAACACAATAAAATACGTATTCTCGTACGTATAAATGCACACCGGAATACGACACAAATACATGGCAAAAATATACAAGTACAGGAATACGAATACAAATACACCCATCCTTGGGAAGGAAATACATATATTAATACTTGAGAAGTATCAAGTTAAATTATATTAAGTTAAAATATTCATTATTTTAACAAATAATTATGTAACTTGGAATAATATTGAAGACACTTTGAAACGTAACTCAAAGACACTAATTAATACTAAGTCAAGGCACGACCCGCTCGTCTAATAGACCATAGTACGTTGTAGGTAGTCGTGTACATCAGAGGAAACTTTGAGTTACAGGCGGATTCGAAGAACGCAAAACTGTGAGTTCATGTCCCCCTTTTCTTTTAACTGTTTTCAGTTTTAAAACTTCGGGGGTGAGGTACATGTTACAAACTGTTTACACACATTATTTGGTTTGGTTAGCTAAGGAAAAGTATTGCTAGATCATGTGAGTGGTGGGTATGACTCTAAAGGCCATTAATCCTCGTTGTAGGACTGAGGGACATGAGTGATAGATCTATTTGGGTGTAGCGAGCCCCACCCATGCATCCGCCGAGTGGACCATGTGGTGACTATGTCTTATTGCAGGACACAAAGTCTGCTAGGTTTGAGTTTTCCTGCATCACATCACAAATATTAATGTATTAGCTACACATTAATTGATTTGTTTCCTTGTTGCTTTCATACCGGTTTTTAAGAACTTACATACATACTTTCAATGATTACAAAGGTTCATTCATACACACAAACAAAAACATGAACTCGCTCAACTTTTGTTGATGTTTTCAAACTACATGTATTTCAGGAAATTAAGTATGGATCTGGCGGGCGTTGAAGTTACAAGTCATGTCTCTAATAAAAGGTGTCATCCGAAGTCAAAGGGTTTGGGTTATGTATTTTATCTTGGATAAGATATATGGCTCGAAACCTAGTTTGGTTGTGTCTTTTGTGAAGTCCAGTATGGAACTTTAAACTTTGGCAGTCATGTGATCTAAACTTAAAGTCTTAGTTTGATGTTAAACAATGACGGTTGTATTATTTTGAAAACTATCTATGGATGATCATCTTGGTTTTATCATATAGTTGTTTGTTATGGTTGAATGCAATGATATTAAGCAAGTCACACCAAATCACGCTTCCGGAAAAGTCAGGGTGTGACAGTTTGGTATCAGAGCTTCGATTGTAGCGAACTAGGATTCCTTCTCGAGTCTAGACTACAATCATTAGGGCTCTTACAAAAATATTTTTACAACATGTTTTCATTGCATACACGAAAACGCCCAGATCCAAGAAACAAGCATTTTTATAAATTAAAGACACGAAACACATTTCAAGATTTGTGTTTGTGGTTCAGTCTGGGAGACTGGGTGGTTCAGTATGGGAGACTAGGTGGTTCAGTCTGGGAGACTGGGTGGTTCAGTCTGGGAGACTAGGTGGTCTAGTCTGGGAGACTGGGAAAGATAGAAAGTTTCATGAAGGATAAATGTGAATACATGATTACATGATGAATTATCTTTGCTTGCAATACACTTGGTGTTAGTGATTACTATAGATGTACATGCTATGATTATTATGTACCGGCACACATGTCATCTTCTTCAAAGAGCGAGTTGTCCAATGTTGATGACCCTATGGCCACCGTCATAGATAATGAGATTGCACCTGCGCCAGAGATATATACGTCAGCCACTGAGAGTGATTCTGACCTACGGTTCGAGGACGAGGACGACTTCCAACCATTCGCGCTACCAAACTTTGGTGATGATTTACCCTTGCTGATGACTTCCCTGATGAGGAACCTTTTTGTCATCTCTGTTCCAGCCCATGGCCACCTCATCATTGGTCATCCCGATGGTGAGCACATTGTGGCTCCGATCGTCGACCCTGTTCCTCTTGTGGCTATTCCACCCGAGGATTGGCCTTTTGGTGATTTGCTTGATGATGACGTCGATTTGCTTGTTGATGGTCCTCCTGATGACGCCCATGGTGATGGAGAGATAGATGGGGATGTTGTTGCTGTCCCACCTCTTGTGATTCATGTCATTGAGGTATCTTCCAGCTTACACTAGGTTTCAGACTCCTTTGAGCTTGTGACATCTTCAGCTTTACAGACGGCCGGGTTGTAGCTTTTCGCTACTGACTCGGACGATGACACCGCTATGGCTGCCGCTAGGGGTGCAAACGAGCCGAGCTGAGCCCGAGCTCGACCAGGCTCAAGCTCGATTAACTTATGAGAGCTCGGGCTCGAGCTCGGCTCAATTCGAGCTTTGTTTTCAAAGCTCGAGCTCGGCTCGTTTGTATTTTCTCAAGCTCGAGCTCGGCTCGGGCTCGGCTCGTTTATTTTCTATTAATTATTATATTAAATAAAATAATATAAATAATAGACTTTTTAGGCTCGCGAGCTCGATAAGTGAAGCTCGGGCTCGGGCCCGTTTACTAAATAAACTTATTGTTAGGTTCGAGGTCGGCTTGTAAACATGTTTAAATAAGCTCGGCTCGACTCGGCTCGTTTACACTAAAGCTCGATAAGGCTCGACGAGCCTAACGAGCTTCACATCCAAGGCTCGAGCTCGGGCTCGATAAACAAACGAGCTTTGTTTTAAGGCTTAAGCTCGGCTCGGGCTCGATAAGGCGCAGCTCATTTCGAGCTTTTTCTCGAGCCGATCTCGAGTAGCTCGCGAGCCGCTCGGCTCATTTGCACCCCTAGCTGCCGCACTATCACCTGCTCGAGATCCCACACCTCCACACGACCCAGAGCCTGCTCCTGAGCTAGCTCTTGCCCCTTTTAATCAGCTTGATGATGCACCTGCTGATCTTGAGCCGATTCCTGATCCTGACCATGTTTCTTTTGGTTTACCAGACATTGCACCCCTTATACCCGATCCAGTTCCTGCACCTGTTGACCCTCCTTTTGTTAAGCTATTTATTTTGTCACACCCTGACTTTTGCGGAAGCGTGATTATGGTGTGACTTTCTTAATACCATTGCATTCAATCATTAACCACTAAAAATAGAAGTAATATAGAGTGTACAAGGTTCTTACCACTAGCTCAAGGCTAGGGATGATTCAAGTGTAGAAATCAAGAGGATAAAAGCAAACAAGAGAGGTCCTTCAAGATCCAAAGCCACCAAGCTTCCTTGTATGAACTCTAACACCCTTGTGTTTATGTAGAATGTATGAAGATGAATGATTGAAGGTGAGTGTATGGGGGATTGGTTTCGGCCGAGAGCTCCCAAGGGGAGTAGAGAAATTGTGTGTTTTTCTAGTGTGTGTAAGAATGAGGTTTAACCTTACATGTTTACTTATAAACGAAGTTTAAGTGTTAACTCTTGTGTAATATGTTCCATGGACTAGCAACAAGATCAAATAAAATAATCAAATGAAATCTCCATGTGGGGGCCATGTTGGGCCGTGAGATAGGTGGGGGGGGGTCTAGATTAGGCTTGAACCATGTTAGTTAATTTAAGGTTAGATATCAAGTGCTAGTTATATGCTTTAGTTAGTAGATATTTTGTATGGGGTGTTATGATGTTCGGGGACCAAAACTAGCTTGGAAATGTCAAAACAGTGCTTCTAGTGTAAATTTGATGTTTCAGGTAGTGTCCGGTTGTTCGGTTGGATACTAGTTTGTTAAGGTGCTAATCTTGCGGTTTAGTGTGCTTTATGTACCTTTTTGTGACACTTTTGATTCCCTACACTTAGGAAAGTATTCAGGACCATTTAACCATGTTTCTGCATAATATTAGTGTGTTTAAATGCTTATTTATGCTGAATTCAGCACTTTATGTCACAACCCGATTTCCACGTGTCACCGATGGGCCCGGTGGGGGAGTATCGTGACGTCATGGTTGGCAACATAATAGTCAAACAACACAATATTATTAAGCACAGCGGAAGCAATTGAAAATATAATACAACCGAATTTATTATTGTAATATCAAATGTCACAATATTCGGAAGTTTATCCACAGAAGGATCGAACATAAAATGGAAACAATAGTTCAACAGACTTTTAGGCATCTTAAGCTTGCGAGACTTCTATTGATGCTAAGGAGATATATCCAGCCAATTTCGTATAGTACCTGCATTTAGCCTTTTTTGGAAAATACGTCAGTTTACACTGGTAAATACATTCAACTGACTCATTTTGGAAAAAGAGTTTGTAAATTGTTTTGAATGCACGTGACACAAAATATCTTGACACATTGATTAAAATGCACAGAGGCAAAATTAATCTTTTTAACTTGGGAGAATTATTTAATATTATAATCTTGTGAACGATTTACATGTTACTTATGCGTTCAGTAGCCCGGAACGTATCCGGGTTAAGGATCAATAGACACACCACAATTCTAGAGTTATACACCGACAGGTGTACGCCTACACCCCGTGCTCAGGTCGTGGCCATCTCGTAAGATAATGCCGAGGATATCCGGGACATGGTCATTAACCCCCCAAAGGCTGTAAAGTAAACACATCTGTTTAAAACGAGCCGATCAAATTATTCAATTAACCACCCAACGATGGAAGATTTGATGCCCGATCAAGCGGTACGCTATGTACCGTAACCCAAGCCCGTATAGGGAAAATAAGTTAAAAGTATTTACCTGAGCTAAATATAAATTCAATCCCAGCCGTATATCAAATCAGCAAGTACAGATAGCTTTTACTGGGCTCCTAATCTGGAACGAAGGTTTTTAATAACCTATTAGAATCCTAACGGGTCTTTTATTAAGCTTAAGCTTAGACCGGCTAGTTTCAAAGATACGGTTCGTACGCACGATTAAGCGAAGACCGGATAGAATGTGATTTAGACCTGACAAGTTCGGAGACTTGTTTAATATGGGTTTATTATTCACATTCTGGATTTTGAGATAAAACCGATAAGGTTTGACCCGTTTCGGCTAATTTATGTAACTTGTTACATAAACCGAGTCGAACGCGTAATATGCGTAACGGGTATCCGTAAGAGCCATATACAGGTTTCCTAAGTTAATATGCTTCAAATACGTTGCAACATCAGTAGGATGTCTTTCGTTATGCCCGAAATGAATTTAAACACAAACTATGCCCCGTAGGGGTAGTTTGGTCATTTTAAAGTTTGTAAAAGCGTTTATATGTTCAACTGAGTTACAGGTCTGATGTAAACAGCAAACATAATTAAATTGATAATTTATATCAGTAGGCTAAAGCATATATGTGAAATTTATCATCTTTAACCAAACTATGCCCCGTAGGGGTATTTTGGTAATTTCACATAAGCCGAAAAGCTCAAAAACGAAGTCTGAGTTTTTCAACCTTTGCTTACTGTTAAAATATCATAATTTGCCTCATATATCAGTAGGTATCAACCCGGGTATGTCCAATATGATTTTAAGACATACTATGCGTTAAAAACGCTAATTTTGGCGATTAAAGGCCATTTCCGGGTTCTATACTTAAATCTGATATTTTTATATTTCCAGAAGGCCTAAAATAATTGATTTAACATATGTGATCAGTAGCAAAAGGTTTGGAGTCGTTTAGATAAGTAAAACTCATTTTATGGCCCGTAAGGGCAAAAACCGACAATTACCGGATTAAGCCTACGACTACTAGTTATGCTCGGCCTAAAATTAATGAAAAATCTTTAAAAATACCAAAATAATATATAACATCAGTGGGTAAAAGATTTGATATCAAAAAGTATGTTTAACTAGGCTGTACGCTAATTACGCCATTTTGTTAACATAAAGCTTTAATTTAGCGACAATGAGCATAACTCTTAATCTACAAGTCAAACTGATGTCAAACTTTGCATACAAGTTTATATATCAGTAATTAAGGTTTCTACACTTTTACATTTTCATAAATCATGATTTAAGGTAATAAGGGCATAACGGTCAACGTATGAGCAATTAACGGAAATATGCATATTAATTGGATAACTAGTGAACCAAGGTGTATGATCACAGAGGGTTGTTCTAACATGTATCCTAATCCAATTTAAGCTCTGAGGCATTTCTAAAATATGCCCAAACGGGTCAGAACTGAAAGTCAACCGAAAAGTCAAACTATGTGACTTTCGGTTCCGAACCGGGTCTAAACAGGAAATAGTCGGGTTGAACATGTTGGGACATGTTCTTACACTTATTTCTAGGTTATAACAATGTTCAAACAGGTTATACATGTTCTAGATAGCTAATTATGCATAAATGACATTTTAAGCAATATGTTGACTTTTTAACCAAAGGTTTGACCCGACATTTGACCTGTTTAGGATGGTGATCAGGGGAAACCCTTTTGGGGTTTTATTACCCACATAAATACCATTCTAAAACTACTTTTAATTCGAGATAAGACTGAGTCATTAGTGACTAATCTCGAAGTCAAACCGTAATTACGACGGTTTGACTTTTAGCTAATTAACTAAGCTAAACACAACCAAATAAGAACTAGCAGACTTACAATAGTCCAATGCACGACTTATGATCAGAAGGGAGAGTTCCTATGCTCCAGGATGCTCCAAAGATCAAATGCAAGTGTGAAGAAATGTGGTTGCATCATGTGGCCTTATATAGTACTTGGATCCACCACAACTAAGTGACAACTAACTCTAGGACCAACCACAACCATTGAACACTTGTCCTAGTGCTCTAGGATAGTTTAGGGGCCTTTTATAACTGATAAAAACCGGTTTAATGGGTTAAAATCGCGAAAGACAGGCAACAGCCCGTTTTCCTAGAACTGGGCATGTCTAGCGCACCGTTACGCTACACTTGTAGCGGTGCGCTAGCCCGCTATAAAGGGCCGTTTGACTTTATATGGTAGCGCACCGTTACGCTACACATGTAGCGGTGCGCTACCTCTTCTCAGAGGCAGATTTCGTTGCTGTTTGTTGGTGTTTTGAACCAATAATCCACTTGCACGATTTTTAGCCATTCTTTTACATGGAGGGGCCTCTAATAAGTGTCTACTCCTGTATATTACCCTACCATGAACCTTTGTTGAAATTGAATGAACTTACAAGACCCGAAAACAACGGTTTATCATTCTTTTTCTTCTTGGGATCAAATCATGCTTTTTGCGAGTCCATTATTGTGAACCCATTTCTGAATTGTGGCATGAAAGATGTGTAGTAATATTATATCGGGTCTTGGGATTTATAATTGAGGTCGTTCAGAGGTAACAATTTAACATGACGCCACTTTAAATCCTATCGAATTATCTTTATTAAATTCGGGTTTACCACGCGTTTTGTCTTACATGACACGTGTCGTTTTATTATTGAACCCGAAATTTTCGAGGTGTTACACTTTATGTGAGTTTTAGGCACTTTCCGGCACTTAAACTATCACTAGGAAGGCAGTTTTATGATCCTTACTTTCCTACACACTATACTAGTGTAGTACTTGGTTTCTGGCTCATTCTGTGTCTCAATGCGCTGTCTGTCTATGTGCTGAGTTCTATCAGCATTTTCCTGATTTATCAGATAACTGTGCTAACTGTACTTAATGCATCATTTGAGGCAATATAGCTTTCATGCAATATTGGTATGACATTTGACAATGTATGATGCACATGTTTGTGTATGGTAGTAATCAAAATGCAGTTAATTGAAATTTCAGCACAGTCATTAAGCACTAATCAAGATTAATTAATTGTACGGATACCTGGATTTTTGACAGTTGTCACATTCTCCCCCTGTTAAGAAAATTTCATTCCGAAATTTTAAGCTTTACTAGCTGCAGGCGTGTTAGGGAATAAATGCGGATACTTTGCTTTCATGTGGTCCTCACGCTCCTAAGTAAACTCTGGGCTGTGACGTGTGTTCCATCGAACCTTAACAAGTTTAACACTACTCCTCTGAGTTTTGTTAACTTTCCAATCCGTAACCTCAACGGGTTCTTCGGTGAAGTGGAGTGTGTCGTCAATGTGAACTTCGTCGGCATGAATAACCACCGTTTCCTGTGTTGGACTTTTTTCCTGGTTGGATACGTGAAATGTATCATGAACACCATTCAGTTCCGCAGGTAGATCCAACTTATAAGCTACAAGCCCAATCCTTTCCAAGATTTTGAACAGTCCAATAAATCGTGGGTTTAACTTTCCACGCTTCCCAAAGCGTGCTACACCTTTCCAAGGTGAGACTTTTAACAAAACCATATCTCCCACTTCAAATTCCAAAGGTTTCCTTCTTTGGTCCGCATATCTCTTTTGTCGGTCACGAGCCGCCTTAAGGCGCTCTCAGATCTGTATGATCTTATCTGTTGTTTCTTGGACCAATTCGAGACCAACCAGCTGTCTATCGCTTGCATCTGCCCAGCATAACGGCGATCGACACTTTCGTCCATAAAGAGCTTCAAATGGTGCAGCTTGAATGCTTGTATGGTAGCTGTTATTATAGAAGAACTCTACCAAAGGTAGGTGAGTGTCCGAACTGCCACCCAAGTCCATTACACAAGCTCGTAGCATGTCTTCAAGTGTTTGAATCGTTCTCTCACTTTGGCCATCTGTCTGTGGGTGAAATGCCATGCTCAAATTCAACCGTGAACCAAACGCTTCCTAGAAAGATTGCCAAATCCTTGACTCAAATCTTCCATCTCTATCAGAAATAATCGAGATAGGCACTCCATGACGTGCAACTATCACCCTTAGGTATAGCTCAGCTAGCTTACCTGTGTTATCCTTTTCCCTGGTCGGAAGAAAGTGCGCAGATTTTGTCAGACGATCTACGATTACCCAAATCGTATCATGACCTCTGGGTGTCTTTGGTAACTTCGTTATAAAATCCATTGAGATTTGCTCCCATTTCCACATGGGTATCTCAGGTCGCTGCAGGAGACCTGAAGGTTTCTGATACTCGGCTTTTACTTTGGCACAGGTCAAGCACTTTCCAACATAAGTTGCAACATCACCTTTTAATCTCGGCCACCAGTAGTAATCCTTCAAATCTTGGTACATCTTATCTGACCCGGGGTGGATCAAGTACCTCGACTGATGGGCTTCATCAAAAATCACGTCTCTAAGACCACCAAAGAGGGGAACCCAAATTCGTCCCATGAAACACAATGTTCCTTCCTCATTGGTTACCAATTGGTTCTCCATCCCACGGAGATATTCATCATTCAAGTTTTCCTTTTTGAGAGCTTCTCTCTGCGCCGCACGAATGCGCAACGAGAGGTCTGTTTGAATGATCATCTCCAAAGCCTGGACCCTTATGGGCTTAACCCTCTCTTTTCGACTCAAGGCGTTTGCCACCACATTCGCCTTTCCTGGGTGATATTTGATTTCACAATCATAATCGTTTAACAGCTCCACCCATCGGCGCTGTCTCATATTAAGCTCTTTCTGATTGAATATGTGCTGGAGGCTCTTGTGATCAGTAAAGATCGTGCATCGGGTGCCATACAAATAATGTCGCCAAATATTCAATGCAAACACCATTGCGCCTAACTCCAAGTCGTGTGTGGTGTAGTTCTTCTCATGAACCTTTAGCTAGCGCGAAGCATAAGCGATAACCTTCTGTCGCTACATCAGCACACGGCCCAATCCCTGACGCGAGGCGTCACAGTACACCATGAAGTCATTGGTGCCTTCGGGTAGGGATAAAATAGGTGCATCGCAAAGATTGTTCTTAAGCAGCTGAAAAGCTTCTTCTTGTTTATCTCCGCATTCGTACTTTTTATCCTTTTGACTAAGGGAGGTCAGCGGTTGTGCGATTTTAGAAAAATCCTCAATGAATCGGCGATAATACCCAGCTAAACCTAGAAACTGACGGATCTCGGTTGGCGTCTTCAGAGTTTCCCAATTCTTAATCGCCTCGATCTTGGTGGGATCCACATGGATTCCATCCTCATTCACTACATGACCGAGGAATTGTACCTCATGCAACCAGAACTCACACTTTGAGAACTTTGCGTACAGCTTTTCCTTTTTGAGCAGCTCTAAAATGGCTCTAAGGTGTTGTTCATGCTCTTCCTTCGTTCTTGAATAAATCAAAATATCATCGATAAATACAATCACGAATTTATCGAGATATGGCTTGCAAACTCGGTTCATCAAATCCATAAATACTGCCGGCGCGTTTGTCAACCCAAATGGCGTTACTAGAAACTCGTAGTGTCCATAATGAGTCCTGAAGGCAGTCTTCGGTATACTCTCTTCTTGAATTCGCAGCTGGTGATAGCCTGATCGAAGATCAATCTTGGAGTAATAACTCAAACCTTGAAGTTGATCGAAGAGATCATCAATCCTCGGCAAAGGATACCGATTCTTGATGGTTAACTTTTTTAGCTCGCGATAGTCAATGCACATACGAAAACTACTGTCCTTTTTGACAAACAGGACCAGAGTTCCCCAAGGTGAGAAACTTGGTCTAATAAATTGCTTGTCCAAAAGCTCCTGAAGTTGTGTCGACAGCTCTTGCATTTCTGAAGGCGCAAGTCGATAAGGTGCTTTGGCTACAGGCGCGGCGCCTGGAACCAAATCAATATGGAATTCGACTTGTCGTTGCGGCGGCAATCCTGGCAAGTATTCGGGGAAGACTTCAGGATATTCCCTTACCACCGGGATATCTTCCAGCTTCGGCTCTTCGACTTCTTTATCCACAACGTGCGCCAAGAAGGCAACACATCCTTTCTGCAAAAACTTCCTGGCCTTCAAACAACTGATAATCCTTAGAGACGTATCCTGCTTCTCTCCATTCACTACAATCGTCTCTCCATTCGCCATCGGGACGCGAATGATCTTCTCATGGCATACGATCTCAGCTTGGTTGTTCGACAACCAATCTATTCCAACTACCACATCAAAGCTTCCCAGCTCGACTAGCAGAAGATCCAGTGTAAACTCATGTTCTCCAAGCTCTATTACACAACCTCTAATTACCTCGTTTGCTTCTACTAGCTTTCCATTAGCTAGTTCTATCGAGTATGGAATATCTAGCTTACTGGCTACCAACCCAAGTATATTCTTAAATTCTAGGGATACAAAGCTATAATCGGCACCAGTATCAAACAGTACAGATGCAAAGTGTTGGTTGATAGGGAACGTGCCCGTGACTACATTCGGATCTTGACGAGCTTCCCTAGCTCCAATGTTAAAGACTCTCCCCTGAGCTTGGTTGTTCTTTGGGCAATCTCTCTTGAAATGCCCGACATCTCCGCAACTAAAGCATCCTTGCTTGTTTCCAGTACCTGTTTTGGTCAAAAATTACCTAAGCAATTAAGTGATCAAATTAGTTAAGTGAGGTAGTGTGCTAGAAAATTGTATGAAAAATGTGTTAACAAAATTAGATATGAAAACAGTTTCAGGATACGGCTCAGAATATTGAGCTGTATCTATGATCAAACAATGAGCGAAAATGTAAAAGTGGACACGTGATGTACGAGGAAAGCCCTTGATCAATCTAGATCGCCGGCATAAAACCTCGGGAGCTGACAATCGCAGCTGCCTTGTTCTTCTATTGCTTCAAATATCAGGATACAGTGCAGGATGTGGTGCGGATCGACTATGTGTTACAATGTAATTCGAATACAAGTGTTGTGTGTTTGCAATGAGCTAGAGAGTGAAAGTGTTTAAGAGTGTAAGTGTAAAATTGTGTGACTTAATCTGATCCGCCCTCATCTATTTATAGTAAAGATAATGTAACAAACTATCCTAAACTTTCGGGATCCAGCGAATATTCCCACTCGAACGTTGAGGACCAAGTCTTTCGGGTTCAACGGCTTCCTCATAACAAATACGCCCGAGTCTTGAGGAGAAGAAGTCCTGATGACCGTTAGTAACTTACAGCCATTAACCTGCACGTGCTTAATTCACTCAACCTTAGGATATCGCCCAGGATGTTAGCAATATCCCCGTCTAGTATCCTGGTCACAAATAAACAATTAAAAGCGGGATATTAGTCAGGATATGTATACTCAGAAAATGACCCATAACAGTACCACCCTGATTGTTGTTTTGATTGCAGTTTCCATTACCAGTTTGGTTTCCAGAACCACCACGATTCACATTACCACCATTTTCTCCTTGATTGTTTCTATTCCCATTACTGTTTACACCACGGTTTCCACTGCCATTACCATTACCTCTCTGGCCACCACTTCCACGACCATTACCAGCCCAGCACGTCTCCTTTGAATGACCATTCTTTCCACAGTTTTTGCACTTCCTGAACCTACACTGGCCGGCATGATGGAACTGGCACACATTACACTTAGGCAAGGTGCCCATGTAACCTTTCCCCTTGTTTTCTGAACTTGCAGCACCAGTCCTGACCTCAGCTGGTGGGTTCGTGTCTCTCTTCTTGTTGCTACTGTTGTTGTTCCCTTGGGTACCTTTCTTGAAGTTCGAGAACTTCCTTTTGTTCTCGCCTGACGACTCAACATGAGTCTCCTTTTTCTTTCCATCGGAGATTGAGAACTTGTTCAATCTAATCGCTTCTTCAGTTAATGCCACACTCAAATCAACGGCCTCAGTGATCGTTGGAGGCTTCGATGTCATCACCATGCTCATGATTTGGGGTGCCAATCCCTAAATAAAACGCTCAATTCGCTTGAACTCCGGTTCAACCATGTAGGGAACTACGCGAGACAGGTCATGGAATCTCTGCACATACTCAGCAATCTTTGGACCATCCATCTTTAGATTCCAGAACTCGGTTTCCAACTGCTGAATCTCAGCCCTTGAACAGTACTTCTTGCGCATAAGTTCTTTCATCTCGTCCCAAGTCATAGCATATGCAGCTTCCTCTCAGAGAGTCTGAACCTGAAGGTTCCACCAGGATAGAGGCCCGTCTAAGAACAGCCCCGAAATGTAAGTGACCTGGTGCTCTGGCGCACACTTGCTCATCCGCAGTACAGAATCGGTTTTCTCAGCCCATCTAACAAAAGCTACAGCACCTCCAGTGTCGTCAAAGTTCAGAGGCTTGCAGTCAAGGAACTGCTTGCAAGTACAGCCTGCACAGGCAACATCATTCACAATAAGCATTAGCAAATGCACATGGAATGTCCAAACGTAACGTAATGTGTCTTAAGTGACTTAAGCATTACCGTGAGGTGGGTTATTTCCTGAGGTACCTCCGCTGTGTTCAGAGCGCAAGGCCTCATGTTGTGTGATTGCTTGTGAAATTCGTTCTTGCAGTTCAGCCTCTGTTGTGGGCAACTGAGTGTTCCTTCGAGGAGGCATCTTCTATAAAGATGATTGTACAGGTTAGGTCTTATGTATATAGTAAGTAGTATGTGTATAATAGTGTTTGTCATAACAAGTAAGCATGCAATCATAGCATAAGCAAGTAAATTAACAACGTATTTAATGATAACATTATGATTGAGCTTTCATTAATCATCGACCACAAATACAGTTACATGTTTTACAAAGTATCACATCAAAAGGGACTACAGGGTCACACCACCCTTATCCAAAATGTCTATCAGTCTACAACAGTCATATAATCAAAAAGTGGTCTCCAAAAGGCTTCGCAAGCTAGGCTTAATAGCGGTTCTCTCATCAAAAGTCAGCTACCTACATAAAACCAAAAATTGGCTATGCTGATGGTGGAGGAGGAGGAGGTGGAGGGACAAAAAGCAAGCTGTGCACATGCGCTAGCTCCTCCTCAAGATCATAAACGTGCCGCAACAGATAGCTGATCTGCTGCTCCATGGTGAGAAATCGAACATCAAAATCTGGATAAGGCAAAAGAGGAGCAGGTGGAGTCGCAAAAGGTGATGGACATGAACAAGGTGGGGGACGTAGAGTCCTCTCAAGCTCCAAAACTCTCCGACTCATGATCTCATACTGAAGCTGTAGAGACAGGAGTAACTTATCCCAAGTGTAACCAGTAAAGTGTGAGGGATGGTAGGGATCAGAAATCGGCATGGTATAGGGTGGGAACCATATGAGTGGCTCGCCTGGTGGTGAAGAAGTAAAATGAGCAGTAGGTGTATACTGAGGCATGTGAGGAAATGCTGCTGATACATATGGGTCATGGCTAGGCTGCTGGCTAGAAGGGCCTTCCCCAGGACGGGGTGTGGGTATGTCCCGCAAGAAAGTGATAGGTAGGTCGGTGCGGTGAACATCGGACTCAATCGGGTGAAAAGGAGCATCATCAACAGGTGCAGGTGCTAGTGGGGGAGTAACGGGCTCAATAATAGGAGGGTCAACGGGTGCAGGAACCGGATCTGGTATGAGTGGTGCAATGTCAGGTATGCCAAATGGGATAGGATCATGATCAGGCACATACTCAGGTGCTGGCATCGGCTCAGGATCAGCGGGTGTATCAACAGGCTGATCATCAGGGACAAAGTCTAGCTCAAGTCCAGGCTCAATGTCATGTGGAGGAATCGGTGTAGCCGACATGGCTGTATGGTCATCAGTATCAGTGACGTAACGTCGCAGTCCCACTGCATGCAAGGTGGAGGATGACACAAACTCAAATGAATCTGGAACAGAGTGCAAACTGGAATCAGAGGAAACCTCAATAATAGGAATCTCAACGAGTGGAACAACAATGACATCCTCAGCTAAAACTCCATCACCCTGGGCATCATCAGGGGGACCATCAACAAAATGGTCGACATCATCATCAAACAAGTCATCAAAAGGCAAATCCTCGAAAGGAAAGGCCGCAAGAGGCAAAGGGGCGAGGATCGGTGCCACGACATGCTCACCATCGGGATGTCCGAGGATGAGATGGCCCTGGACAGGAATAGGAATAAGAAAGGGATCCTCGTCGGGGATACCATCAGCATGCGGTAAATCATCGCCAAAGTCGGGCAGCGCAAATGGCTGAAAATCGTCATCGTCATCTGACATCATCTCTGGGTCACTCTCGGTATCGGAGGTAAAGATCTCTGGCTCGGGGACAATCTCATCGTCAGAAACAATGGCCATGGGGTCGACAGTATCAGACAGTCCGCTCTCAGACGAAGACATAGTGTCTATAACAAAACAATCACAACATATGCACATATATCAACAACCATCAGTAAGCATGTAATTAATAACAATGTATTCACATATCCGTCCTAGTCTTCCCAGACTATCCCACCCAGTCTCCCAGACTGAACTACCCAGTCTCCCAAACTAAACCGCCTAGTCTCTCAGACTAAACCTCTCAGTTTCTCAAACAGAACTACCCAGTCTCTCAGACTGAACCACTCAGTCTCTCAGACTGAACCACCCAGTCTCTCAGACTTTACCACCCAGTCTCTCAGACTGAACCATAAACATAAACTTTGAAATGTGTTTCGTGTCTTTTGTTTGTAAAAATGTTTGTTTTCCTAGATCTGGGCGTTTCGTGTATGCAATGAAAACGTTTTTACAACATGTTTTTGTGAGAGCCCTAATGATTGTAGTCTAGACTCGAGAAGGAATCCTAGTTCGCTACAATCGAAGCTCTGATACCAAGCTATCACACCCTGACTTTTGCGGAAGCGTGATTATGGTGTGACTTTCTTAATACCATTGCATTCAATCATTAACCACTAAAAATAGAAGTAATATAGAGTGTACAAGGTTATTACCACTAGCTCAAGGCTATGGATGATTCAAGGGTATAAATTAAGAGGATAAAAACAAACAAGAGAGGTCCTTCAAGATCCAAAGCCACCAAGCTTCCTTGTATGAACTCTAACACCCCTTGTGTGTATGTAGAATGTATGAAGATGAATGATTGAAGGTGAGTGTATGGGGGATTGGTTTCGGCCGAGAGCTCCCAAGGGGAGTAGAGAAGTTGTGTGTTTTTCTAGTGTGTGTAAGAATGAGGTTTAACCTTACATGTTTACTTATAAACCAAGTTTAAGTGTTAACTCTTGTGTAATATGTTTCATGGACTAGCAACAAGATTAAATAAAATAATCAAATGAAATCTCCATGTGGGGGCCATGTTAGGCCGTGAGATAGGTGGGGGGTCTAGATTAGGCTTGAACCATGTTAGTTACTTTAAGGTTAGATATCAAGTGCTAGTTACATGCTTTAGTTAGTAGATATTTTGTATGGGGTGTTATGATGTTCAGGGACCATAACTAGCTTGGAAATGTCAAAACAGCGCTTCTAGTGTAAATTTGATGTTTCGGGTAGTGTCCGATTGTTCGGTTGGATACTGGTTTGGTAAGGTGCTAATCTTGCGGTTTAGTGTGCTTTATGTACCTTTTTGTGACACTTTTGATTCCCGACACTTAGGAAATTATTCAGGACCATTTAACCATGTTTCTGCATAATATTAGTGTGTTTAAATGTTGATTTATGCTGAATTTTGCTGAATTCAGCACTTTATGTGAGTTTTAGGCACTTTCCGGCACTTAAACTATCACTAGGAAGACAGTTTTATGATCCTTACTTTCCTACACACTATACTAGTGTAGTACTTGGTTTCTGGCTCATTCTATGTCTCAATGCACTGTCTGTCTATGTGCTGAGTTCTATCAGCATTTACCTGATTTATCAGATAACTGTGCTAACTGTACTTAATGCATCACTTGAGGCAATATAGCTTTCATGCAATATTGGTATGACATTTGACAATGTATGATGCACATGTTTGTGTATGGCAGTAATCAGAATGTAGTTAATTGAAATTTCAGCACAGTCATTAAGCACTAATCAAGATTAATTAATTGTACGGATACCTGGATTTTTGACAGTTGTCACATATTCCCCCGCCTGCAACCGCTGATGTTGCTCATTTTCCCCTATGGAGACCGACGTCCATTGCACCGACATGCCTATCACTTTCTTTCAGGACATACCCGCACCCCGGGAAGGTACTTCTGGTCAGCACCCGCGTGATGATCCCTTTGACTCAGCAACTTTTCCACAGATCCCTCAGGCTGCACTGTTTACTCAATTCATTTCTTCACCGCTGGACGAGCCATTCTGATGGTTCCTACCATACACTATGCGGATTTCAGACCCCTACCATCCCTCACATTATGGAGCCTACACACAGGATGAGTTGCTCCTGTTACTTCAGCTACAGTTTGAGGTTTCGAGTCATAGAGTTTTGGAGCATGAGCTGACACCACGTCCTCCACCCTGTCTATGCTAGTATACTTTGATCCTCCACATTCATCACTGTCTCCTTTTGCACTCTCACCTGCTGCTATTACACCTTTCCCATGTTTTGATACTCGTTTCTTTACTATCAAGCAACAGATCAGTTACTTACTTCGACGTGTATACGAGCTCGAGGAGGAGCTCGCACATATTAGCAGTTTGTTTTTCTTCCCTCCTCCACCTCAGCCATCAGTATAGTTGGTTTTTGGTTTTATGGCATTACTTTTGGGTAAAGATACTACTAATGAGCCGAGATTGTGGAGACTTTTGAAGACCGCTTTTGACCACGTGATTTTGGTACACTGATAGACTTATTAGACAAGGGTAGGGTGACCCTGTGTCCCTTATGATGTGATACACTTGTTAGACACCATGACTATGGTCGGAAAATATGAAAGCCCAATCATCATGTTCCTCGTTAAACATGTAAATCAACAACGTGCTTGCTTGTTATGTTCTCATTAAATATGTTCCCATCTACATGTTTGTGCTATAATTGTGATGCTATATGATTGCTTGCTATGACGATTGCTTATATACATATGTATACACACCTCCTAGGTCTTATTCGATAAGTAGAGGCTTATGTGCCTGTGTCCTTAATAAGACCTGACCTAACCAATCTTCTTCTTAGATGATGTCGCTTCAAAGGAACATCGATACCAACAACCCTCTGCCGACGACAGAGGCAGAATTACAAAAGCGCATCTCACATGCCATCGCACAGCACGAAGCCCTTCGCTCCGAATTCAGCGGAGGTTCTTCAGGAAATATCCCACCCAACGGTAATGTTTAGTCACTTAAGACAAATTACAAAACGTTTGGACATTTCCATGAGTGCTTTGCTAATGCCTTATGTGAATGATGTTGCTTATGTCGCAGGCTGCACCTACAAGCAGTTCTTGAGCTGCAAGCCCCGGGATTTTGACGGCACTGGGGGTGCCATAGCCTTCGTGCGCTGGGTTGAGAAGACGGATTCTATTTTGCGGTTGAGCAAATGTGCACCAGAGCATCAGGTCACGTACATATCTGGACTGTTTCTAGATGGGGCTCTGTCATGGTGGACCTTCAGGTTCAGGCGTTGGGAGAGACTGCTGCATATGCTTTGACGTGGGATGAACTGAAAGAGCTGATGCGTAAGAGATATTGCTCGAGGGCGGAAATCCAGAAGTTGGAAACTGAATTCTGGAACTTGAGTATGGAAGGATCAAAGATAGCTGAGTATGTGCAGAGATTTCACGATTTATCGCAATTTGCTCCACGTCTGGAGGAACCAGAGTTTAAGAGGATCGAACGCTTCATCTGGGGATTGGCACCCCAGATTCTAAGCATGGTGACAACATCTAAACCTCTGATGATTACCAATGCTGTCGACTTAAGTGTGGCGCTCACTGAAGAAGCGGTTAGACTGGGAAAATTTTCCACCTTAGAGGAGAAAAAGGAGACTCCTGTGGAGCCATCTGGAGATAACAAGAAGAAGTTCGCAAATTTCAAGAAGGGTACTCGGGCGAGTAACAAGAAGAAGGCCAAAAAGGGAAAAGAGTACAGGGGTATCCTACTTAAGTGCGTCAATTATCTACGTTATCCTGTCGGGCGATGTAAATATTGTAACGACTCGCACCAAAATGTCTTAAAACACTCCGTAAGTGAAAACCCGAACCCATAAAACCTTAATTTTTATGAAAAACCAAGAAAATCAAAATTTAGTACTCACTCGCGGGCCGCGAAGGAATAAGAGAAAGCCTTCGCGGGGCGCGACAGTTCTGCATTCGCCGGATAACGATCAAAGCCACGTGTCGTTAAACGTGTCAAGACCACACCATGACTCAGCAACCTTCGCTCTGACCAGACTCCCTCGCGGGCCGCAAAGGAGAAGCTGATATGCTTCGCGGGCCGCGACTCGCCCCTATTTCAGCCTATAAATAGCAGCCGATGGTTTCATTTCAAATTGTTCAATTCTTTTCTTTCTCTTAGCCTATATTATAGAAAAGTAATAGCTCGGGAATAATGCCCCTAAATCCCGAAACTCTGCCCGTTATTAGGGTAATAACTCTAATCACTGGTACGATACTATATCCGATCGATTAAAACCGATCCAATGGATGTTTAAGTGCTGCCAATATCTGGCTATACTTTGTCATTCATTGTGAGGGTTTCGATCTCGTGATTATCGTTAAAGTTGAATTGAGTTAATACACTAATACGAGTTCCATTGTAGTTAGAAATTAGAACTCATAACCAGGGGGCTGCTAAACCAGAATACTTAGCGATTAAGTAAACTTAGTGATTAAGATTACTTAACAGTTAAGAAAACTTAGCGGTTAAGGAAAACTTAATAGCTAAGAAAACTTAATAACTAAGGAAACTTAACAGTTAAGCAAACTAAGTAAGTTAATTAATCAGCTAGTTAAGTTAATTAATTAATCGGCTAAGTAAATTACTTAATTAAACAGTTAAGTAAGATTAATTAATTAAGCTAAGCAAGATTAATTAAGCTAAGTAATATTTATTAATCAGCTAAGTAAGATTAATTAATTAAGTAAATTAAACACCTAAATAAATATACATGAAATAGATAATATCTAAATAGGTATATATGGGGTAGGTATTATCTAAGGAAAATATTGTCTAAGAAAAATAATATATAGGGAAGGTTTTATCTAGGGGAGGTTCAACTGAGGAAGATATATCTGGGTAGATAACACCTAGGAAATTTCCATATAGGGTAAGACTTATCCCTTACCTATAAATAGAAAGCTTATAATTCATTTTTCTTTGCTCATTTCTTCTATTCTTCTATCTATACGTTGGTGTTCTAACCAATAATCACCGATACGATATTCTTTCCGATCGATTCAGGAACCAACTAACGAATGCCAAAGTGCTATCTAAATAAGACTATACTTTGTGAATTTTGTTAAGGTTCTGATCTCGTAACCATCGTTAGGTTAGATATGGTTTGACACTAAAACGTATTCCACTCTGTTAAACTAAATGTTTAACTACCAGAAAACTCTGCACTATACACTTACAATCAAAATAGACGCTTAATTATCAGAAGACTTAGAATCAGGAGGCCTGTTAAATCAAGACTATATGCTAACAAGGTGAGTCATTCTCTTTTTATCAAATTGCTTTACAAAACCCTAAATGTTTTCCAGTTATACTTTGCAGTGATTAAGTCTTTGCTAATCTTTAATTACTGGCAGTAAGTGGGGGGGTTTTGTGCACATTACTACTAATGATTTATCACTTAGGTTGGCGAGCCTAATTTGTGATATGTCCACAGTCATAGATCCGGTCGAGTGACAACTGAACCAGCTAATTATAAGATAGGGGCAAATGTGAAAACTCTTAATGCTGTAAATTATAACAGTATGTCTTTTGTACAAATTGAATGTACTCACCAGTATTTCCTGCTGACAAAAGCTTTTTAAAACGCGTTTCAGGTAATTACAGTAGATTGGAATAAGAGTTGGATACGGCACCAAAAGGCTTACAGAAGTGGCTCATTTTATCAATTAAATTAAATTAAGAAAAACAGTTTTATGTATTCGAACTTATCCCATATTAAAGCCACCTTTGCAAAACATGGGTTTATCCCATCTGTTTAATAAATAAAATCCGATGTTTCAAAACTCTGATATTTTCCTAACTCACGGTCCTGATGAACAACTCTGCTGCAATGTTTTTAAAATAACCACCGGTACCACTTGACTGCTCACGGGTCCCGTCCAGGGTGTGGTCGGGGGTCGTGACAGAAGGTGGTACCAGAGCCAAGCCACTGGTTTAAGCAATTAGGTGTTGTAATAATACCTATGCTTAAACGAAAGAGTTAGGAAATTATTATTTGGTAGCAACAAGGATAGTATTTAGACTTGAACTTAAGAAAAATACTTTAGTATTAGCCTCAAGATAAGCTAATTACTTGCATAAATAAGGTGTGATGGGTATTGGTATGCCGTGGGGATGATGACTTGAACGTTGCAAGTATGGTAAATAAGCGATAACACTTGGCCACTGTTATTTCTTATTTATTGGTACTACTTGGTTCTAGAATATGATCCATCATGTGAACACTAATTACCTTGTTCTTTGATAAATGCCCTAATAAAATATTCATTTTTTTGAGAAGATTCTATTTATGGTAAATACAAATTACCTCTCCGGCGAGAACCAGGTAAGATGGGGTTACCTCTCCGCCGAGAACCGGGTAAGTTGGGGTATATAATATGCCAAACAAGTGACAGAATTCCCTAAATAGTATCATAACCTGATATTTGACTTGTTTTTGGAAAATGAATCTTTTAAATACATTAACCTTATGCAAGGTTTGTATATTACAGTATGTGAAAATTATGATTATATAGATATGTATATCTATAAGGAAATCCAAAAGCCATAAGGATTGACAATTTAGATGAATCACGAACATATGTGTCAATCATAAATTTTAGATTTTCTTATCAGGAATCTCTTGTATACATCTATAATTCCGATATCAAAAACTATTTCATTTGATCATCCGTCTCGTAACTCGTGCGACAAGATAAACGATGTAAACCATTTAAGTTGGGACGCCATTGAAAGTATAAGAATTCCCCTTGCGTTACCTTAGATTATTAACGCATTAGGAAACCTGTAGCTAAAGTTGTGCTAGGAATAAAACGTCTCAAAACTTACGTTAATAAGAGTAATTCTACTTTCTTTAAGAACTCTTGCGAAGATAAAAGTAACCACGATTAGATGCACTTACAAAGACTCTTCACCTATAATCCTACTAAGATTACCAGTAATAAAGAAGCTGTTATGAAATACATGGGCTGCAAAGACTAAAGTTGTCCAAACCATTAGTATATATGTTAAGAAACATAAAGTAATGTATGCTTCAAAATCTAGAGATTAAGATAGTGAGACCCGAGCTTCGAAACACATGATCAAGACATATGCCATGAAATAGAAAAAATGAAAAGAACAGACGGAAAGGAATTTCTGTCTGCTTCATAAAAAGGAACAAATGAAAACGATGATTCTTGAGATGATTGCTGAATTAGGTTGAGATTTGCAAGCCAACCGGAGAAGTGACCACAAGGAAATAAGACAGACCAGCCGACAAAGTTCGTCTCTATGATGAAAGTTGCGAGTTATGCACGGAAGTAAGACATAGCGTATATGGTCTCGGAGTTCATTAACACTAGAGGCATGGAACTGAAAGAAGTTCCAACCGACGTTTTCCCAAAGGATCTACTTGGACTATCACCCGATCATGAGGAGGAACTCAGAATTCACCGGGTACTAGGAACAACACCGATTGTTATATCACAAAGTTAAGACTAATGTAGTAATTAATGCTTTAAGTCATAAGTTTCATAAGAAGCCAAAACAAGTACGTGGTCTTAGATTAAATTGCGGATATATTTAATGAAATAATTATAGAGTACCCAAGAAACAGCAATCAAGGATGATGCTGAAGGATTATAAAGCAATAATGAAGAAGGAACTGGGAAATTCCATAAGAAAATAATTTGGATACCTATCTAAGGAAAGCTCATAAGACTAAGTATATGATGCATCGTTGAAGTAATAAGGGGTATCAATGTTTGAATAAAAATTGAGGATAGATAGGAATGAAGAATAATGTAGCAAGTATTTAGTTTATTAGCAAGTTAAAGCTAAACAATAGAAACCTTTAGGTTGACTCCAGCAATTAGAAGTGTCAGCATGGAAATGGGATTGATAACAAACGGATGTTGTTACCAAATTTCCCAAAACAATAAATTGTAACGATACAATCTGGATGATTATGGATCGACTAACCTAGTCAGCTTAATTCCTACCAATGAATGAAGGAAACCCTGTAGTATAAGACACTTAGTTAGGTTGTGTGGAAACGAAATAGTCTCATTACATAGAATCCTGTTATCTATCAAGATAACCATTTCACTTCTCATTTCTAGAAAAAAAAAAATTTAACTCGACTTATTCTGAACAGTGTAAAGAAACACTACCAACATAGAAAGACATGCTAAGTACATGTGTGATAAATATTGGTGCAAGTAGGACTATCACTTATCGCTCATAAGATTCTCCCATAGTTAGTGTCACTCATTTAAAGCACTTTATGGATGAAGGTACCATCCATTATGTCAAGCAGAAATATGAGAAAAGCAACTATCAAGCCATGAGATCGGCAAACCATTAGAAAATTCAAATCAGAGAAAGAATACTACTAAAAATCTCTCCATGAAAAAGAATAGTCAGATTCAGTAAGAAAGAAAAGTTAAGTCCGAGAATTGTTGAATCGTTCGAAAGAATTGGACCAGTAGCTTATCAGTTAAAAATTTCAAAGGAAATGGCAGGATATAGAGGTAAATAAAAAGTCCATTGAAAGATCTTACAAGTCATAGATAAGAATCTCAAAGCATGGGAAATGGTTCTGGTCAAAGTAAGGTGGAATTCAAAGCAAGGACCAGAATATACTTGGAAACTAGAATCAGTAATGAAAAGAAAATATCCATAATTGTTCCCGTAAATCTCGAGGATGAGATTTTAAACAAGGTGGGGAGGATGTAACGACTCGCACCAAAATGTCTTAAAACGCTCCGTAAGTGAAAACCCGAACCCATAAAACCTTAATTTTTATGAAAAACCAAGAAAATCAAAATTTAGTACTCGCTCGCGGGCCGCGAAGGAATAAAAGAGAGCCTTCGCGGGGCGCAACAGCTCTGCATTCGCCGGATAACGACCAAAGCCACGTGTCGTTACACGTGTCAAGACCACACCATGACTCAGCAACCTTCGCTCCGACCAGACTCCCTCGCGGGCCGCGAAGGAGAAGCTGATATGCTTCGCGGGCCGCGACTCGCCCTTATTTCAGCCTATAAATAGCAGCCGATGGTTTCATTTCAAATCGTTCAATTCTTTTCTTTCTCTTAGCCTATATTATAGAAAAGTAATAACTCGGGAATAATGCCCCTAAATCCCGAAACTCTGCCCGTTATTAGGGTAATAACTCTAATCACTGGTACGATACTATATCCGATCGATTAAAACCGATCCAATGGATGTTTAAGTGCTGCCAATATCTGGCTATACTTTGTCATTCATTGTGAGGGTTTCGATCTCGTGATTATCGTTAAAGTTGAATTGAGTTAACACACTGATACGAGTTCCATTGTAGTTAGAAATTAGAACTAATAACCAGGGGGCTGCTAAACCAGAATACTTAGCGATTAAGTAAACTTAGTGATTAAGATTACTTAACAGTTAAGAAAATTTAGCGGTTAAGGAAAACTTAATAGCTAAGAAAACTTAATAACTAAGGAAACTTTACAGTTAAGCAAGCTAAGTAAGTTAATTAATCAACTAATTAAGTTAATTAATTAATCGGCTAAGTAAATTACTTAATTAAATAGTTAAGTAAGATTAATTAATTAAGCTAAGCAATATTAATTAAGCTAAGTAAGATTTATTAATCAGCTAAGTAAGATTAATTAATTAAGTAAATTAAACACCTAAATAAATATACATGAAATAGATAATATCTAAATAGGTATATATGGGGTAGGTATTATCTAAGGAAAATATTGTCTAAGAAAAATAATATATAGGGAAGGTTTTATCTAGGGGAGGTTCAACTGAGGAAGATATATCTGGGTAGATAACACCTAGGAAATTTCCATATATGGTAAGACTTATCCCTTACCTATAAATAGAAAGCTTATAATTCATTTTTCTTTGCTCATTTCTTCTATTCTTCTATCTATACGTTGGTGTTCTAACCAATAATCACCGATACGATATTCTTTCCGATCGATTCAGGAACCAACTAACGAATGCCAAAGTGTTGTCTAAATAAGTCTATACTTTATGAATTTTGTTAAGGTTCTGATCTCGTGACCATCATTAGGTTTGATATGGTTTAACACTAAAACGTATTCCACTCTGTTAAACTAAATGTTTAACTTCCAGTAAACTCTGCACTATACACTTACAATCAAAATAGACGCTTAGTTATCAGAAGACTTAGAATCAGGAGGCCTGTTAAATCAAGACTATATGCTAACAAGGTGAGTCATTCTCTTTTTATCAAATTGCTTTACAAAACCCTAAATGTTTTCCAGTTATACTTTGCAGTGATTAAGTCTTTGCTAATCTTTAATTACTGGCAGTAAGTGGGGGTTTTGTGAACATTACTACTAATGATTTGTCACTTAGGTGGGCGAGCCTAATTTGTGATATGTCCACAGTCATAGATCCGGTCGAGTGACAACTGAAACAGCTAATTATAAGATATGGTCAAATGTGAAAACTCTTAATGCTGTAAATTATAACAGTGTGTCTTTTCTACAAATTGAATGTACTCACCAGTATTTTCTGCTGACATTAAAACGCGTTTCAGGTAATTACAGTAGATTGGAATAAGAGTTGGATACGGCACCAAAAGGCTTACAGAAGTGGCTCATTTTATCAATTAAATTAAATTAAGAAAGACTGTTTTATGTATTCGAACTTATCCTATATTAAAGCTACCTTTGCAAAACATGGGTTTATCCCATCTATTTAATAAATAAAATCCGGTGTTTCAAAACTCTGATATTTTCCTAACTCACGGTCCTGATGAACAACTCCGCTGCAATGTTTTTAAAATAACCATCGGTACCACTTGACTGCTCACGGGTCCCATCCAGGGTGTGGTCGGGGGCCGTGACAAATATGGAAAATGTGATAACTGTCGCAAGAGGGGACATGTCAAGGAGACTTGTAGGCAAGGTACTGAACATGGAAATGGAGGCCAGGATGGTAGCGAGAATCACGAAGGAAACAACGACAACAACGACTATCAATGCAGGAAGAGTGACAATAAAAAACGTGCTCAAGGTTGTTTTAACTATGGAGATAAAAGGCATTTCAGAAAATTTTTCCCTAAGAACAACCTGGCACGAGGATGAAAGCTCAATAGCGGAGCTGGGAAAACACGCCCGGATCCAAACGTGGTCATTGGTACGTCCCATATTAGTCAACGTTATGCATCTGCGCTGCTTGATATTGTTGCCAATTTTAGCTTCGCATCTCTAGAGATTAAGAATATACTTGGTTTAGTTACAAGTAAGTTAGATATCCCATACTCGATAGAACTAGCTAATGAGAAGCTAGTGGAAGCCAACGAAGTAATTAGAGGCTGTGTGATAGAACTTAGAGAGCGTAAGTTCTCAATAGATCTTCTGCCAGTTGAGCTGGGAAGTTTCGACGCCGTAGTCAAGATAGATTGGTTGTCGAGTAATCGTGCGGAGATTGTTTGCCATGAGAAGATTTTCCGCAGCCTGATGGCGAGAAAAGAGACGATCGTGAGTCACGAGGAGAAGCAGGATACGCCACTACGGATTATCAGTTGTTTGAAGGCACAGAGGTTTTTGCGAAAAGGATGTGTTGCCTTCTTAGATCATGCCGTGGACAAAGAAGCCGAAGAACCTAAGCTTGAAGATATCCCTGTGGTAAGGGAATATCCTGAAGTCTTCCCCGAAGACTTGCCAGGATTATCTTCTCAATGACAAGTCGAGTTCCACATTGACTAGGTTCCAGGCTCGCGCCTGTAGCTAAGACACCTTATCGACTTGCACCTTCAGAGATGCAAGATTTGCCAATGCAACTTCAGAAGTTGCCAGATAGGGGATTTATAAGGCAAGCTTTTTGCCCTGGGGAGTTTCAGTACCGTTCGTCAAGAAGAAGGATGGTAGTTTTCGAATGGGCATCAATTATCAGGAGCGAACAAGTTAACCAACAAGAGTCGGTAACTCTTGCCGAGGATTAATGATTTATTCAACTAACTGCAAGGATCCAGCTACTATTCTAAGATTGATCGTTGATCGAGTATCATTAGCTGTGAATTCAGGAAGAAAGTATACTGAAGTACAGTGAGCCGACAACATGTTTTGAACCTACACTAATATTGTGTGTTTTCTACACGATGCACGAAACAGTTTTACACAGAATACAGGACTTTGAGGGTTTAGGAATCATGCACTTAAGACCTTCGGGAACTCATGTCGAGAACCATTAAAGGTCACCACGTAAGAACCGCGTCTATTAACTCGGGCAAACACCATTAGTCGGTCGTATATGCTATTTTAGTTAACCGAGCAGGTGAAGTATTCGAAATTCTCATATTGAAATTTCCACTTTTGCTTCTAGCAAGTAGAATTTTGCACCTCTACTTCTCTTAATGGTAGTTGCATCATGACAATTTTCTTCATTTAAGCAAACACTCATTTGCCTCGATAGTTGGTCATTTCTCCATTTTAGAAAATACTCATTATTTCATTTCTTGGGAATTCATATGTTACGCATGCACCATTTGTTATGCATGTGGTTTCGTTTCGAATAAGCGCTTCATCAAAGTTCAAATATTATTTGCTAAAGCTAGTTATTTATTTGTGATTCGAATGACCTACATTATTGTAATTGTTGGCTCCTTTGCTATCAAGTCAACACACTTTCTTGAAACTTCTTTTCTTTTAAGTTACATTCATGGTTTATCTTTGTAACCCTGCCGAAATTCCCTTGTCGATACCTAAGTTTATTGTCAGACTTCGCTAAAACCAAGTTCAATTGCTGGAACTTGTCCATTTCGCATATTCAATTCAATACACCATATGATGTATAGAGAGCATCATATTCAAATTATTTTTGCAAAAGTTCTTTTGTTTCGAGTCGTAGTAGACTTGTTTGGTCTACGACTCCATTAAATCGTTTGTTGATTTCGACACCTTGTGGTGATGTCTCATTAATTTGAAGCCTGCGCAAATCTCGTTTACACATTTTATGCACGGATTTAATTGTTTATTTATTGACTTGCTCTAAATCCGTTTTGTTTTATCATGATTAAAGCAGCCTTAACACAATCGTGTGCTGAGACAAGGGTACATGAATTCATTTTATATTCCAGTGTACTTCCTAACGGTTCTTTCATTATCGATCGAATGCCTTGCAGTATTCATTATTTTTCATCATTCGATCGGAAACAGTAGTTCTTTGGTGTTCTATATTCGATTGGAAAAATCCTACGATGCCATTTGAGTCAAATTTTCAGGTTGCTTCATTACATTCTCAATTGAATTCAAGCACGGTAAACTTGTTCGGTCACCGCTATTATTGAATTATGTCATTACGACACCTTGTGGTGTCGGTGTAAACTTGTAGCTTGTGCTAATCATGGTCAACCGTTTCACACAAAGATACACATACTTTTGTTTGACTTGTCAATTAAACACTCTTAATGCAACTACTAATCAAGACAATAATACACCGGATTCGGTTGAAATTCATTCCATTGTATTCTCACAATTCAATGATGTCAAAACACTATTTTATTCATGTATTTGTTCGAAAGTTGACAGATCATTTTCATGTTACTACCATATTTGGGTTGTTGATTTTGAGTTCATCTAGCGGATGCTATTGTTTCTGAAAACTCATTTGCATATTGTGAACGATCGTTTGGAAATCTATTGGTCGAAACTCCTCTTTTATTAAACCCCTGTGAAATAAGTTACACTAGAATATACGTCTATACATCTCGTATCCTTTGACATCAAATTCTGAAACACATACCTTGTAACCGTTGGGTTCTGATTGTTGTAATATGTCCTTAGATTCACCTGATTCGAATAAGTTTTGATTCGGTTTCGTGGTTATTCACTTTGGTGTTATTCATGTCCATGCACGTATAACGTAACCCTAAGGAGTTAATATAGTTTAAATTTCGAGGACGAAATTTTGTTAACAGGGGGAGAATGTGACAACTGTCAAATTTGCATGCATCCGTACAATTATTAAACAACGATTAGTGCTTAATGACTGTACTGAATTACAATTTACGACATGAATTGCTTTCTGATTTTTGTTATCATACATATATGTGCATCACATATTGCTTAATGTCATATCACTACTGCATGCAAACTTTGTTGATTCAAATGATGCACGAAACACCGGCAACACGGTTATCAGACAAATCAGAAAAATGTTGACGAAGTTCAATAAATAGACAGACATTGTATTGAGATACATAATGGGCCAGAAACCAAGAGTTACACTAGTATAGTGTGTAGGCAAGTAAGGATCCTAAAACTGCCTTCCTAGTGGTAGTTTAAGTGCCGGAAAGTGCCTAAAACTTACATAAACTGCAGAATTCTGCAGAAAATCAGCAAAATCAGCATTTAAACACTCTGATATCATGCATAAATATGGATAAATAGTCTTGAATACTTTCCTAAGTGTCGGGAATCAAAACTGTCACAAAAGGTAACATAAAGCACACTAAACTGCGTAGTTTAACACCTTAACGAACCGGTAACCAACCGAACAACCGGACACTACCCGAAACACCAAATTTTCACTAGAAGCACTGTTTTAACATTACCAAGCTAGTTACGGTCCCTGAACATCATAACACACTAGATAAGCATCAAGTAACTAAACCCCTAACTAGATACTTAAATTTTTACCTTAATCTAACTATCTAGTTTAAACCTAGACATATACCCCCCCCCCACCTACAATCGGCCAACAAGGGACCCACCATAGATTTTATTTGAATAACTTATTAGATCTTGTCTAAACTTTACTAAACATAAAATACACTAGATGTTTGAGAGGTTGGTGTATTATAAGGAACCAAGAGATCATGACCTTCATTCATTCTACACAAACTCAACACTTGAACTTCTCCTCTCCTCCTCTTCTTACTTACGGCCCAACACCATCACCTACACCTCCATCATCATCAATCATCGTTCAACCATTCCACACATATACAAAGGTGTAATAAGGGGTATAAGGAAGCTTGGTGCTCTTGGAAGTTGAAGGACCTCTTTCAAGTGCTTTTATCCACCTCTTCTTCATCTTGTGAGCATCCCTAGCCTTGAGCTAGTAGTAAGATCATCTCCATCCATTTTTACATCTTATTTAAGTGGTTAAAAGATGATACATGATGTTAATCTTGAAGAACACTAAGAAACAAGAAGATGAAACATGAACATAAGCTTAAAATTATAAGAAATCTTAAAGAAATCATGTTGTTTAGTGTTGTTGTGATACTTGATGATTGATTGTTTATGTTAGTGATGTAGGTCCTCATATGATCTTGCTAGATCATGGTTAAAAACATAATCTAGCAAGATGAGAGGATGAAAATGTCAGAGGTTAATAAATCATCCTCATGAAAGACATGAACTTGAAAGAATATATTGTTTTCTTGTAAAGTGATGATCAAAGTAAGATGTAAGTCTTGTAAATCTAATATTTCAAGAATGATTTTTCAAGAAACCAAGTTAAAAATACAAAGTTTGCTTAATCTTGGTTCTTAAAGAAATCAACCATGTTTTTAGAGGTTAAACAAGTGTAGAAACCCTTATGTAACAAGAAACATCCAAGAAGAAACATTTTTAGAGAATGTGATCACAAGTTGTAAAGAACTAACTTCTTTAAAAATGATGTTTTTTAAAGAATCAACCACACTTTAAAGGGTAACTAAGCTTACTAAACACACTAGTAAGTTACTACAAATTTTTGTAAATTTTCAAGTTCATGAAGTAGTAGATTATGCTTGTTTTTGGCAAGATTGGTAAGTATAAATTGTTTATTGTTGATTGTGGATTGATTGTGTCTATTTTTACAAAAGAAAATGATATGCTTGAAAGCATGGAAACCTCCATTTTTAGGGGAAACTATGGCAAAACGTTTCTAAAAATTAGACACTTAGAAAGATATTTCTAAACAAATATTTACAAGTGTATTTTAAACCATGGATTTTCACATAAACTTTGCCATAATTTTTGTTACAAAAATTATAAATATTGGAGGTTGGTTTTCATGAATAAAGTGACTAAATATGTATTTAGAAAATATATATTTAGAAGGCACCATGTGTGTGTGATTATTTGTACATTATGTGTATTAGTTATATTATTTTAGGACTTGAAATAATATAACTCATTAAAATACCAAGAAATTACAATCCAAAATATTACCAAAATTCCAAGGAATAAACATACAAAGAATACCCAAAATACCGGTAAAACCGAACAAAGGAATATAACTCACAAAATATTCCGGAAATAATATTCATATGTATATTTTGGTAAATAATATTTTGGATATCAAGGGAATGAAAATGGGATTTTCATGATTACTACAAAATATATCATACTTTTGACAAGAAGAAAGCATATCATTTTGAGCGAATAAAGATATATATAATTTCCTTGGAATTATTAGAAGGTATATTACCTTTGGAAGGAATATATATTTTCTCAAATAAATACGAAATATATTATTTTTGGAGAAAAATAAGTTTATATATATTTTCCAAGTTAAACTTGAAAATATATTATTTTTGGAACTTATATGAAAATACGAATATTTTTGCCAAAGGAAAATTATAAATAATTTTCTAAGTAATATTCCTCGGAATATATATTTTGGAAATATATATTGAGGTATTTTTATTAGAAATATTATTCCGGAAAAGACAATACAAAATTAAGTATAAGGATACTTAATAAACACAATAAAATACGTATTCTCGTACGTATAAATACACACCGGAATACGACATAAATACATGGAAAAAGTATATAAGTATAGGAATACGAATACAAATACACCCATCCTTGGGAAGGAAATACATGTATTAATACTTGAGAAGTATCAAGTTAAATTATATTGTTTTAACTATTATTCCAAAAACTTAATAAATATAATTTAAGTTAAAATATTCATTATTTTAACAAATAATTATATAACATGGAATAATATTGAAGACACTTTGAAACGTAACTCAAAGACACTAATTAATACTAAGTCAAGGCACGACCCGCTCGTCTAACAGACCATAATACGTTGTAGGTAGTCGTGTACATCAGAGGAAACTTTGAGTTACAGGCGGATTCGAAGAACGCAAAACTGTGAGTTCATGTCCCCCTTTTCTTTTAACTGTTTTCAGTTTTATAACTTCGGGGGTGAGGTACATGTTACAAACTGTTTACAAACATTATTATTTGGTATGGTTAGCTAAGGAAAGGTACTGCTAAATCATGTGAGTGGTGGGTATGACGCTTAAGGCCATTAATCCTCGTTGTAGGACCGAGGGACATGAGTGATAGATCTATTTGGGTATAGCGAGCCCCACCCATGCGTCCGCCGAGTGGACCATGTGGTGACTATGTCTTATTGCCGGAGACAAAGTCTGCTAGTTTTGAGTTTTCCTGCATCACATCACAAATATTAATGTATTAGCTACACATTAATTGATTTGTTTCCTTGTTGCTTTCATACCGGTTTTCAAGAATTTACATACATACTTTCAAAAAGGTTCATTCATACACATAAACTAACACATGAACTCGCTCAACTTTTGTTGATATTTTCAAACTACATGTATTTTAGGAAATTAAGTATGGATCTGGCGGGCGTTGAAGTTACAAGTCATGTCTCTAATAAAAGGTGTCATCCGAAATCGAAGGGTTTGGGTTATGTATATTATCTTGGATAAGATACATGGCTCGAAACCTAGTTTGGTTGTGTCTTTTGTGAAGTCCAGTATGGAACTTTACGCTTTGGTAGTCATGTGATCTAAACTTAAAGTCTTAGTTTGATGTTAAACAATGATGGTTGTATTATTTTGAAAACTATATATGGATGAACATCTTGGTTTTATCATATAGTTGTTTGTTATGGTTGAATGCAATGATATTAAGCAAGTCACACTAAATCACGCTTCCGCAAAAGTCAGGGTGTGACAGTTTGGGATAGATGTGTTTGTGTATGATGGCTTTGAAGTTTTCGTTGTAGCATTTTGAAAATAGAGAAGTATCTTTATCCTTCAAGTCGTTCGATCGGATGGCGATCCGTCCGGTGAGGCATTCTCAGAGGACAAGTTCACAGCAGGATTGTCATTCGATCGGATGGTCTTCTGATCGGATGGCAATCCATTAGAACTGTTGATCTTTGGAAATTATAAAAGTTTAAGCGTTGAAATCCAAATGCAATCCGATCGGTTTGTCGTTCGATCGGATGGCAATCCGTCCCAACAACCTGATCGTCTTGAAACTTGAACATTTTGAAGGTTTTGCGGTTTGATCGAGATGGCATGACTTCGTGCTAAACAACGGAACCTCGTCAAGTCCTAAGTCGTCCGATCGAATAGGAATCACCAAATCCGATCCGTCAACTGTTCTTTGATGGTTTTTCATGTTTAGTCCGAAATCGGTTGTCTCGTTGGTAGGAATCAGGTCTGGAACCGGCACTTCATTAGAGGATGAGTAGAAGGCCCGAACTAGCTCCGATTCCATCGGTTTTGAGTGTATTGAGTGTAAAAGAGTTGAAAGAAAGTTAGAAACCATCCGTCAATCCTTTTAATCACGAAAAATATTAGATTTAGATGAAAATAGTGTTAAATCATGTGGAAATCATATAGATCTGAGTTGTTCTTGGTGGAATAATTCCAAAACTTAAGGTTCATAAGGACTCCATGATGACATCATCCTAGAACACCTCAAATCCGGTGATTTCACGGTTAAAAGTGAAGATTCAAATGTGAAAATGATGGAGAAGTGTGTATAGATCATAAAAGTACAAGATTTGAGTTGAAAACTTACAAGAATCGTGAGAAATCGAGAGAAAGAATGCCTTGAGCGTGCTGGTCGAGTGAGGGAGAGGCTTGTGACAACCCTCAAATTTACATGTAACCGTACAGTTTATTAATAATAATTAATGTGCTTGACGACTGTGTGGAATTACTTAACTGCTTTATGATATCTGTGTTATGCTTAAACGTATTTGTTAATATACTAATAGTGTACAGAAAGGTCACTAAATAGTCCGTTATATTTTCCTAAGTGTTAGAAAGTAAAAACGTTACAAAATATATAAATAGGACGCCTTACGAATTAATTAAGCAGTTTAACGGAACAGTATCGAACCGAACAACCGGACTTTACCCGAAACATAAAAATATTGTCAATAACATTGTTGATACTTTTCTGAGCCAGTTAGGGTCCCCGAGTACCCTAACACCCGTTATAAATTACAACCCACTTAATACACCAATTAAACACCTAACTAAATTAACTAGTTACTTAACTTAATGGTTAAATCCCAACTAAATAGCCCCCCCCCCCCCCAACCGACGGTTTCTACAAGAGGACACCACCACTCAAATTTTGATTATTATATTTAGACTTGTCTAATATCACCATGACATATTATTTGATGGATAAAGGGCTTGCATGAATTATAAATTAGACCAAGGGATTAGATTATGATTCACTAAACACAACACCACAACAATACTCACAACTCTTTCCCTCTTGCTTACTACTCTCGGCCGACCACACAAGCCACACCACACCCACTTTCCAATTTCATTCAAGTTATTCCAAGTGCACCCAAGTGTGGAGGATCTCATACGAGGAAGCCCGGAGCTTACGGATTGCCGAGGACCTCTCTACGACGCTTTTAACCACTCGTTTTTCGTCTAGTTTCTTCCCTAGCCTCGAGCTAGTAGTAAGTGATTCTAATCACCTTCTTAAGCTTGTCTAAAGTGGTTAATAAGAATTTTGTCGGATAAAAATCATGAACACTAGAGTTCAAAACTAAAAGTCCGCTAAAAATAATAAACATGGTGGTTAATGAATGAATGTTAGTGTAAAACTTTTGAAACTAGTTTTGTTATGATTCTTGGTTGATTATCCGATGTTTTGCTGGTTAGTATTGATGTTTGATGTTGTTGTGATCAATAAACTTGCTAACGGAATCAATCAAAAACGAACTAGGAAGTTAAATACTAAAAACAGAATCTGTCCAAGTTTTACGGCCAACTTCAGTTGGCTGTAAATAGGTGATAAACTCTACAAAAAACTGATATTTTGAGTCTAAAACGTGTTATTATGAAATACGGTTCTAATGGCACCGGAATCGTAATTTTTGGACTCCGTTTACTATTTTTAAAGCGTCTTTTCGTAACAGCAGCTAGAGCTGCAATTTTTCTGCTGAAAAAGTGCGTCTTGTTTTCTGTTATAACTTGTAATCTGTGTGGAGTCTGATCACGAAATTTATACCATAGTTGACCACCGATGTATTTCTAATTACCCCACTGGAATTTCGTAAATCGGACGCTCGATGAATTTTAAATAAATTATCTCGTGGACTGTGGTCAGAAAAATATAAATCTGAGTTCAGTCCGGAAAATGAATTTTTATAAAATATTGGTAATGAACCGGACCCCGATATTTTTACACAATAAAATTTGGAACGTTTAAGACATTCTGTAAAAATTTGGGAATTTTTGGAATAATTTAACTATTTTATTTAAATGTCCGAAAACAGCCGGTTTTGAATATTAATGCTGAATTGACATAAGTTGTGACTTGCGTGTCTAAATGTCGAGTATGCTATCTGTGAATGATCTAACATGTTATATGAGTTACGTGCACTATCGTATGTTTGCTTATGAGTGGGGAATGGATGGGAAGTATATATACGGGCATGAACTGTTAAAGTGATGCATGTTATGTGATAGATACGTGTAGGAACTTTGTGCTCTATTTGAAACCACTAAATGACTAACTGGTAAATCATACTAGGACGTGATTGACCGACCTTGACTGTTAGCTATATTTGAGAATCTAACCGAGCAAACCGAGGTGAGTTCACACTTTTCTACAAAGCATGGTAAATTCCCGGTGGGAATGAGAATGGGTACAGGAATAGGGATTCCTCGTCCTTTGAGACGTGTTCAGGAATGTAAATTCCTCGTCCTGTTGGGACGTATTAGACTTACTGGACTAGAACTCTATCAGCGAAGTCCCTCCCTTTTTCTATCGACTTAATCGCCGAGGCTATGGCGAGCGGGTCATTAGTTAATAGCGCTATTAGGTTTAACAAACCGCACACCGTGCCAGATGGACGGGCGTGTACTAATGGACTATGGCACGTCGGTGGTGATAGAACACCGACGCTAGGGCACAATTGATTTTTGTTAGTAGTCGATATGATAAACGAGTCTGGTAGTTTAAAATACTAGGGTGGCTCCCCACGGCCAAAGTGTCGGGCTGGATAGCCAGGGAAGGTGGACATGGGATGGTTAACTAATAAACGTTTTCGAACTATGGGGTAACCCCCACGGCTGGATAGCCGAATGAGATTAAACTATGTTTTTGGAAACAACTCTAAAATGGACAACCAACCGTGAACTCACTCAACTTTGTTGTTGACTCGTTATTACATGCTTTGCAGGTCATTAGATGCTATGGAGCTTGCATATGGAGGTGGTCGTTGTGGGATGCGAACTGATATGTCCCGTACTTAATGAATAAACTTCATGAACTTATTAAACCTACGTTTTGGACTTTAAACTTATGAACTATGGACTTATGTTTTATGCTTCCGCTGCTAACCTAAAATCGGTTTACTTCCTTTTGGTCACCAATCGTATTGTGTTTGGTTTTATTTACTTAATTATGTTGTTCAATATGATTGGTGGCTCGATCCTGGTCACGTCACGCCTCCAAGCGGTGGTACTCCGCATGGTGGATTTTGGGGGTGTGACAAGGCTGTCACATCACAAGTGATGTGACAGGGGGTATTTATAGGTTGCCAAAAAGGGAAAAGAGAAGCACAGGCCAATCGGATCGGATGGGTTGACCATCCGATCGAATGGTCATTCGATCAAGTGGCTCCGGCGAGTCAGTTTTCGTGTTTTCATTTCGTGCGTTGAGCGTTGCGATGCGTTTCGAGAGAGCGATGCGGTAGTATTACCCATTAGTTACACAAATAACCTAACTACTATATCTAACATACAATCACTATAAATAACTTGCGTTTAGCATTTGCGATTAGATTGCGATGCGATAGAGTTGCGATTGCGATTAAACACCTCAACATAAACATAACATGCACAAGTAACACATATTAGCACACACACGTAAAACAATATTCAGAACACATAATTCGAGTTGCGAATGCAATAGCGATGCATTTTGCGATAAGTCGATTAGCGATTAATCATGTGATTAAACCTCGATTATTAATAGATACTCCACATAATACAACTAAAGCGATTATATAAAAGAATTCGATTACAAGTCAAGAAGCATAATTCAGTAGTTAAGCAAGGAGTGACAGATCGCAATTAGCAATCTTTTCTTCCTCGGACTTTGACTTGTACTTTGACTTTTCAAAAAGCGGGTTGTTACACCGCACCTCACTCCAGTAGATATAAATAGAGAGCTTTGGCCTCCATTTTCGCTTGCTCATTTCTTTCCTTCTGTCCACAACACACTTTTCTTCTACCCCCTTTCTTTGATCATTGTAATCATTGGGAAAAGTTAAGAACAATCATTAAGTGTAATCAATTTTGTGATGATTAATACAATCTTTTCAAGTTTGGTAAAAACTATCTTTTCAATTTTGTGATGATTAATACAATCTTTTCGTGTTTTTACAAATATTAAAACTTGAACTAGTGTATAAAACGACTACAAATATTCCACTTTTTAGTTTTTATATATACACAACACCACGCCAGTAATCATTAAGTAACCTAGACTAATCACGAAATGATTATTACCTCTAAAAACTTGTGTGTCTATGTACACCTCCATAGAAAACGAATTAGGCATGTCGGACAACAAATCGTCGGAGGAAACATTAGGGTTTGGTAATTGGAAGTGGGTGGGACGACGATAGGGTTAGGCGATCGGAGATCGGCGATGGGTGGTTGCGTGACAGCTTGAGGAAACAATGTGGGTGGTGGGATAGGAAGATCGAAGGTGGCGGTGGTCGTTGGGGTGGCGTGGAATGATCGGAGGAGATGATGGGAAGACGATGGAACGATCAAGGGGATGGTGGTCTTTAGGGGAAAGGATGAGGATACGCATTGTTATTTTTGCAAAAAAAAGTGAGGTTAGGGTTTATTTTAAAGTAAAAAATGGTTTTGTCCCCAATCCATTATATTCTGATAGGCACATAACGAAATATACTGACGACGGTTGGCTTGAGAGACTCATAGTGTAGCGGAAAACAAACCACGGGGACTCAGGTTTCTATTTTTCAAATTAGGGATGCAAGTTGATCCCGCTATCATACCTTAGGGACACAAATTGCACTTTACTGTGTTCAGTATTTGTTGATTAGTTGAACTTAATATTTAAATTTTGAATTTTATTTATTTATTTTATCTTTTAATAATACATTTGGTATTTAATAATACGTTCTCATTTCTTTTTTTATTTTGTAATACGTATTGGCCAGACCGGGTCAGGCAACATGTCACGTTAGAATAGGTCACATAAAAAGAGTTATTTTGATTTGAGTCAAAAAGGTTCGGATCATTAATTAGTTGTAATTTATATTTATGTTATTAATTATTCTTCTAATAATACGTATTGGTCGGGTCGGGCAACATGTTGCGTTAGACCACGTCACATAAAAAGAGTTATTTTAGTTCGAGTCAGTACGAGTTCGTGTCATTAACCAGTTATATTTAAGATTTTAATTTTAAATTTCTTTCCTTCATTTTTCATTAATAATACATTTGGTGTTTAATAATACATATTGGTTGGGTCAGGTCGAGCAACATGTCGCGTTAGAACAGTTCACATAAAAAGGGTTATGTTTGTTAGATTCAAAACGGGTTTGGGTTAAAAAAGTTTCGAACAAGAGCAGGTCATGTAACGTTTAATATTTACCAAGTAGTTGAATCGAATATTTTAAGTTTGAAATTTATTTTTTCTTTTAATAACACGCTTGGTATTAAAAACACGTATTTATTTGTCTTTTACTAATACGTTTGGTATTTAATAATACATTTTGATTGTGTCGAGCCGGGCAGTATGTCGAATCTATTCATGGCACATAACAAAAATGGTTATTTTAGTTCGAGTCAAAAAAGGATCGGATCAAAACTGTTTCGGGTCAGAACATGTCATATAATATTTAACATTGATTAATTAGTTAAATTTAATATTTTGTTTTTAAATTTATTCACTTTTCTTTTAGTAATATGTTTGGTATTGGATAATATGTATTGCTCGGCCCACCTACACATGTCGATTATGTCAAGACCTAGCAAACCCTGCACCGTAACACAAACTCAATTACTAGTACCAAATATTATAGAGTACTACCAAATGTATTGTACCCCATCTCCTTTACATACTTATGTAGGGCCTATTATTTTTTCTCACAAGAAAGGGTATAATTAGTAAAAAGAAGGGATATATTTAAACTCACCCAAATTAAAACATGAGGATGGCAGCACAAGTGCACGAGACAATATGCCACCCATACACGTCTTTTTATTCTAGGCAAAACTTACTAAACATGTAATTATTTGTCTAGTCGATAAAACATATTGACGTGACGTGTGAAAATGTTTACATAAAACATAAAACGTTTATTTAATTTATAAGGCAGAGGATATAAACTTGCTAAAATTTGTTAAGTGCGAAAAGGAATTGAAGGAGGACCAATGTTTTATTTTTTCCGGATTTAGAAATTTGAGTTGTCGTTTAGAGTCGCGGAAAATCTGATGGTTTTTGAATAATGAAACAAACTAAAAAGGAATAAATAAAAAATTCAAATCCAGAGTCATACCTCATTTTTATTATCAAATCCAGAGTGATGCTTACACGCGTTGAGCCATATGCAACATTGACATAAACCTTTTTATACTCTATACCGTTTATATGTATAAGAAATTCATACCAAATTTACAATCAACAAAGGTCTAGGTCAACGTATGTCAGCGGTGGAGTACCGGTCAATCCTTAAGTACCGTCTGATGATCCCCATGTTCCCAAATGATGAAACTTGCCCAGTCTGTCGTAAAGCGTGCCTGGATAAATACGGGGAGCATGTGTTACACTGTAGAGAGTTGCCGGGGTTTAAGTATCGTCATGACTTTGTTCGAGACGCGTTAATGGATATTCTTAGACGAGCAGGGATCTCGGCAAAGAAAGAGGCACCGGTTAATTTTCTTACAGACCCGACGGAAGGGAGGTCCACCCTACGCCCGGCTGACGTGCTAGTTTTTTGTTGGGAGGGCGGGAAACATGCTTGTGTCGATCTCACAGGTGTATCCCCCCTAGCCGGGTTTCGAGAAAATGGGTTTGTGGCGGGGCAAGCAGTATTGAAAGCAGAGTCTAAGAAAGTGGAAAATCACGCGAAAGCTTGTGAGGATAATCAGCATGCCTTTGTCCCTCTAGCGTTTGACACGTTCGGCTCCTTGGCGCCGGAGGCGGTTCGGTTCTTGGCTAGAGTTCAGCGTGTGGTCCACAGCAACTTTTCGACCCCTCAGGGGTGAGGCTTTGTTTTTAGTAGATTCGGGTTTTCCATTCAGAAGGGGATGGCGGCGCAGTTTGTTGCCCGTCTACCTGCTATTCTTATGTAATTTGCCGTGTTGATTGGAATGAAACGTTCTTGATCTTAAAAAAAAATCATGGCCCATATGCATGCCAAAATACATCATGTATATACATAAATAATAATCTATGTTAACATTTAATACCACCCAATTCTATTTAATAACGTCTATTCACTGTTTCTACTTAGCTATGCATGAAAGTTTTTTATAATAATCAACATGTTGTTTTAATAAATTTAAAAACCACAACCAGATGTTTGTGTACTACCACAAAAATCTGGCTGGCGATACACAAAATCTGGTTTAGGTTCTTGAATTTCATTAGCCTCCTTTTTCCATCCCTCGTCCCATCGGATTGCAGGCGCCCCATCTGCCTCTGGTGTCCCGCCCTTATCATTTGCCACACTTGAGTGACGCTTCCATCTTATCCGAGAAGTGGTAATCACATGTTCATACCTATTCATGAGAGTACATTGTTGTTGCCTCTTGAAATACTTGGGTATCAATTCATCCACTTTCTCAACGTAAATTTTGGGCGACAATATTTTGTGGCAGAACCAATTAGCAAACGACCAAAGCCAAAGTTACAATCGGCAATGCTCCATAAGCCCCGTAACCTAAATGGTACAAACAAAACAACAAAATGAACAACAGAACAAAGCAAGGAAAACCAACAAAGTGAAAGGTACAAGCAACAATGAACCAATATGTTACTAATTAACATTATATAGACTTAGAGGCTCAGATTATTGATTGTAAACGATGGGTTTGTTGAAGCTACCTTGGTTACCATGCCTGGATAAAAAAAGTCTTCATAGCGATAAGAAACTAATTAACAGTCTTACAATCATTGTTCGCTTAGAACACACATCTACAATCAAAAGCACAGATACGCCATTATAAAAACAATAAACGAACCATCAAAGTAAGTTACCTCATGTAAACACAAAAGTCCACCGCAAGAAAAACATAGAGAATAAGAAAAAAAAAGTCTCAGATAAGCCTGCCCTCATCATCGACCACATAAGCCCACCAAACAAAACATCCCAAATGAAGCTACATAAGGATGATAAACTTGTAAGAAGCCGACATGCCAAGCAAAGCATCGACAACGGTTCCAATAACGGAATGATAACATATAAGCACATGCAAACACAACAGCCAACAACAAGCATGACATATCGAATCAGAAAGACGTCTCAGATGAGTTTGTCTTCACCATCCTCGACTACAAAATTGACTCAAACCACAAAACCAATAGAACCAACACAACCACCATAAACCTATAAGAAGGTGATAACTCAAGAAAATCAAGTTAAACGGCTATAGTAACCGAATACAATAAGTCAAACTCACCACCAAAAACAAAAATTGTATTCCAACATAAAGCCAAATGTTGAGTTCCAACAAAAATGAAAGATAAATCGTAAAAAGCAAGTGCGGTCAAAAAGGGTAAAAGTCAGGCCTTTAGTGAAAGCGTGAGTACACACGTCCAAAATAGAAACTAATTTGAAGGGTACAAGTGAATAAAGCAAACGTACAACACATTAATGTTGCGAAAACCCACAAAGCACACAATACAACCTACTATGCAAAGAACAAAGGACACCATGCTTCTCTGAAACATCTCAAGTCAAAAACATTCAACATATTCATCAACAAAAGATTAGTTGCAGTAAAGGTCTCAACATAGCATCATAGACACCAAGGCATAGTCTAAACAGTTTAGTAGGACAATACAATCATCCTCGACAACCGAATAACCATCCATTCAGAAACATTCAACAACAATCATCTTAGCATAGCATTATAGACCCAAACGCACCGAATACCCCCACATTACACAAAAATCGAACAACAATCATCAAAGTATAGAACCATACACCCAAACTTAAAGTGTAAATAGTCTCGGACATCATCACGGTCATCGTTACCAACTAAACACCCCTGAATACCCAAATATTCAACAACAATCGTCTAAGCATAGCATCATAGGACTAAACAAAATGTGTAAACAACCTCCGACAACCAAGTAGTCATCCTCATGGACAAAATAACACCGAATACACAAACATCCGACAACCTTAAAACACATGCAATCAACCAAAAAGTTATGTAAATGCATAAATCCAAAAGCAACAACATCAGATGATCGTATACCCATCGTCAACAGCAATCGCTAACCAATAAATGTAATTGCAAAAGAAATCGACAACCAAAAACTATGAATGGCTTAAAAAATAAATACGGATAATAAACATATAACGTCGTTGGAGAAGAATCCGACGACACAGTAAGACAGAGCAGTAGAGGGACACACAAAGCCCCACCAAAAAATGACGATCAAGCAACGTATAACAACAGACCAAACCAAAAGCTTACCTAAATTCGTTGGAGATTCACCGGAAACGTAGTCCGCAAGGAGAGAGAGAGAGAGAGAGAAAGAAAGAGAGTGCAAAGAAGAAAATGAATGGTGAAGGTTGACCCTTTTAAAGCCCCCACCGACCTACATGGAACAACCCAAGCAACAAAAGGAACAATAAAACTAAAGCAAGGAAAACCCACAGAGCCAAAGGTACAACCAATAATTACTAGAATCTTTCTAATAACAGTATATAAATAATCCAAATTTTTACCTATTGGTCGAGATTAATCCCAACTCAGAAAATGTTTACAGACATGTAACACCCCGAAAATTTACGTCCTATAATGTATTGACACGTGTCATAAGCTTGAACGTGTGAAAGTATACTCTAGAGGGACTAAAGTTGACAAACATGGAAAGTATGTGAATATAAGGGTTCAAAATGTCAACAAGGGATAAATATACTTTACTATAACCCTACATGATGTTTATACCCTTAAACGAATAAATCATGGATCATACGAAGCTAAATATGAAAGAAAGTGAGAGATTACAAACTACAGGGGTTAAATGTGTCAACATGTTTAAAGTGTACCTCTGATTGACCTTTTAGCAAACCCGAAGCTTTGTAACGATTAATTATGCTCACTAGAATGCGTGATAAAAATTTCACCAAGTTTCGTTATCGTATGAGAAAGTTATGATAAAATTCGTGTGCGAGGGGTTAAAAGCGTCAACGTTGAAATCTATGGCTTTTTGGGTAATCAAAAGTGAACCAAGGACTTAACAAAGTTGGTATAAGTTTTGAAGCCCTTAGAATTCAATTTATAGGGCCCAAAGTGCAAGAAATAAAGGTAAAATCAAGTTTGGAAGTCCAGGGGTCAAAACTGTCAACATTTGAAAGATTCATTGTGCTGGCAAAGGCTTGCGCACCTCAACACTATGGACCTTACGGTGCGCAAGCAGGTCCCAGATGCAGCAACTTGTTTCTGTTGCCTGTTCAGCCCATGTAAACGTCATGTATTGCCCTTTAACACTTCATGGGCGCCCCTACATGTTCCTAGGCCTTAGGGGCAATGATCTGGGATCCATGGTAGCATGAGTTGTCAACAATCTAATGGATCAAATTCACTATAAAAAGGGCCATTAGTTACAACATTTGATCACACCTTTCCATCTGCTTTCTTGGAGCTTCCTGGAGCATAAGAGCAGACCCTAAGCATCCCAAATCGTTCATAGGACTTTGGTAAGTATGCTTAACCTTTCTTAGTTGAGTTTTTACTTAGTTAAGCTTAAAAGTCAAACTGTCGTAATTAACGGTTGACTTAGCGATTAATCATTAATGGTCCAGTGATTAGTCGAATTGAAGGTAGTTATAAGTTGGTAATTATGTGGACAATAAACCCTTAAAAGGGCACCCACTGATTCCCGTTCTAACTAGATCAAATGTCGGGTCAAAGTTGATTAGAAAAAGTCAACAGAATGCTAATTTTCAAATTAAAACATAATTAGCAATGTAGAAGGCATGTAACCTATTTTATCACTCATATAACTTGTTAATAAGTATAAGAACTAGTCTAAGCTTGTTTGATCCGACAATGTTCTGTTTAGACCCGGTTCGGAACCGAAAGTCGCAAAACTTTGACTTTTGCTTTGACTTCAGTTCTGACCCAATTTAATATGATTTGAAAATTCCTTAGAGCTTCCTTAGGACCAGGCTACATGTTAGCATAACCCTCTGTGGTTGGATCGTTGATTGTCCGATTCGTTTACTCGTTTCCGTTAAATGCCTAATGTTGACCAATATGCCCTTTTAACCATAAAACAAGAATTTTGGATATGTTAAAAGGATAAAAATCTTTGTTACTGAATTATAAACATGTCCCTAAAGTTTCATATCAGTTAGAGGTCCAGAATAGGAGTTATGCTACATAGCGCATTTAAGAAGCTTTTTGTTAATTAAACGGCGCGATTAGCATAAAGCCTATCTAAACCCAAATTTTGACACCAAACCTTTTACCCACTGATGTAATATAATATTTTGGGATTTTTAAATATTTTTAATTATTTTTAAACTGATCATAACCTAAGGCTATCGCCTTAATTCGGTAAATACCGATTATACCCTTGTTGGTCATAAAATGAGTTTTACACAATATTTTGACACCAATCCAATTGCTACTGATTTTATATAATAAATAAAGTATTTTGAACTTTATAACCTGATCAGAAAACTCAGATTTCCTGTATAACCCGGAAATCGCTTAAAATGGCTTTTAAAGCGTATTAAACGCATAGTTTGGGTTTAAAACCATTATGTCACATAAGACTTATTATCAACTGATATGACCTATTAAAATAAATTATTTTACTGATGTATTCGGACCCGAATCTCAGAATTTTAATTAATCTCTTTTATAATCTTTTAAATGACCAAAATACCCCTACGGGGCTTATATTGAGATTAAACTCGTTTTGGGCAAAATGGAAGGTATCCTACTGATATCACAACATGTTTAAGGCATATTAACTTAGGAAACCTGTATAGAACCCATATGGTTACCCGTTACGCCTCTTGCGCGTTCGGTTTGGTTTATGTAACTAGTTTGCATAAATTAGCCGAAACGGGTCAAACCTTATCATTCTCATTTCAAAATCCAGAATGTATTTAGTTTACCCATTTTATACAAGTCTTCATACTTGTTGGGTCTAAAACACATTCTATTCCGGTCTTCGTTTAATCATGCGTTTGAACCGTATATTTCCTTAAAACTAACCGGTCTAAGTTTAGGCTTAATTAAAGACCCGTTAGTATTCTAATTGGTTATTTATACCATCATTCCAGACTAGAGCCTTCCGGTAAATTGTACCTACGCTTACTTAAGTGAATACAGCTAAGTTATTTTAAATCTTGCTACTTAAGACAGGAGCTAGCTCAGGTAAATACTCTTAACTTATTTTCCCTATTACGGGCTTGGGATACGGCAATATAAATACCGCATGGTCAGGTATGGGATTCAAAGACCAATAAGTCGGGAAATCCAAATAACCTGTTTTAATTCGTATTGCTTGACTGAAACATTGGGGATTAATGCGACCGTGTCCTGGATATCCTTGACTCATTAAATGCAATGGCCACGACCTAAGCACGGGGTGTAGGCATACACCTGACAGATGTCATATGTTTATTAATTAATTATACCCAATATGGGATTCCCAATAAGGGAATAGTGGTGTGTCGGTTAATCTTGAACCGGCATAGATCCGGGCCCCGTATGTAGAGCAAGTTATGTAAAACTGATAACATGAGATATAGTTTGTCCCAAGTATAAAAGATTAATTTTTCCTTGAGCATTTTAATCAAAGTGTCAACATATTTTCGTGCCTTGTGCACCTAAACCAATTTTCTTAAACTCTTTTCAAATGAGTCAGTTGAATGTATTTACCAGTGAAAACTGACGTATTTTCCAAAGTCTAAGTGACAGGTACAAGTACATAATAGGCTGGAAGCTGCTCAGGGCGTTGATAAGGAATCTTGCAAGTTCTAGGCGCCTAAAGTCTGTTGAACAATGTTATGTTTTAAGATCCGCCTGTGGATCCTTTACTTTCCGTTGTAATACCTTGATATTACGTTATATTCGGATTGTAATATATTTATCTTTTGCTTCCGCTGTGCATTTATATATTGTGTTGTTTGACTATGATGATGTCAACTACGTCACGATACTCCCCACCGGGCCCACCGGTAATACGTGGAAATATTGGGGTGTGACAGGTTGGTATCAGAGCCAACATTGAGTGAATTAAAGACTAGCCTTTTGTGTTTAATCTCAGTGACACAGTAGCACATTCTTTGACCTTCTGAGTCTAGACTTAACATAGGAATAATCTCAATCCTAATCTGGAAAATTTTGCTTCCAAATTTTTTTATTGGATACGTCGCCAAGCGAAGAAGCCGTAATAGGAGTTCTCCACACCCGGAGCCTTGAAATGTTGAGCTTCGTACCGCGGCTAGAATGAAACGAGCATCCAAGGAGAAAGCATTCAGAAATAAAATGAAGAAGAAACTCCTTTTGCTGAAGATCGTTTCCTTAATAGTCCTCATAAGGACATATTTATCTTTCAGTCCCTCCGAGGACACATTATTCCTTTCAAGTCCCGCTTAGGGCAACTCTGTACTTTTATTTTTATATAGTGGATTGATTAGATTTAAGTTTTCATTCTAAACATGAAATATGAAATAAATGGAAAATAACATCCCTTTTATATGATCTACCATTATAATAAAATGGCAAAATCTAAAAAGGACAAGACCTAGCCACGTGTTATTTTGAGACAGGGCCAAGATGGTAGTTCCTCAGTTAGATTCAGATCCTTATTAACATCTCGATTTAAAAATTGTTCTGCGTTAATTATTAAAAAGAATCTTAAAGGTAAACCTAGCCCATATTACAAGGCCAAGATGGTAGAACCTATTCAAGAGATTCAAATCCTTGTTAACACTTGTAACATGTTAACATTCCTGGCAGACGTGGTTCGATAAAACCGCATGAGTCATCTTTAAATTGGATTACTCCACTTTTCCTTATTAAAATAATCATCCCTTAGAAGGGAAGTGCCTACGGGCTATAGTTAATGTCCTCTGAGACTAAAGACAGTGGTAGCCTACAACTCCCTGTCAAGAAAAGGTAATGAACTTTGATTCACACCTTAATGCCTCGATTCTCTGAAATCAGGGCTTATATCATCCTATAAGATGATCATATTATAAACATCCCTTAGAAGGGACCCTACGGGCTATAGTTAATGTCCTCTGAGACTAAAGACAGTGGTAGCCTACAACTCCTTGTCAAGAAAAGGTAATGAACCTTGATTCAAACCTTAATGCCTCGATTCTCTGAAATCATGGCTTATAAATTAAACTTGTCTACGCGACTAGGCCATTTGTGCTATTATTAAAACCTTAATGCCTCGATTCTCTGAAATCATGGCTTATAAATTAAACTTGTCTACGCGACTAGGCCATTTGTGCTATTATTAAAACCTTAATGCCTCGATTCTCTGAAATCATGGCTTACAAATTAAACTTGTCTACGCAACTAGGCCATTTGTGCTATTATTAACTTATAAATTAGGATTTATGATAAAAAATCTTGAATAAAATAAATATCCTTCCTTCCCTGCCAGTATGCATTTTAAAAAGAATCTTAAAGGTGAAACCTAGCCTACGCGGCCAAGATGGTGAAACCTACTCAAGGGATTCAGATCCTTGTTAACACCTAAGAACGTGTTAGCACTCCTGACAAATGTGATTCGATAAAATCACAACAGTCATCCCTATATTGGAAATTTTTAAATTCCTAATTTGCCTTATGATCTAGAAATCATGGCTTATATCATCTTATAAGATGATCATATTATAAACATCCGTGAGTGATGAAGTGCCTACGGGCTAAATTTGTTGTCCGATAAAACAACGACAGTGGTGGTCTTTGACCCTGTCTAAAGATGTTGGAATACGTCCAAGCATAATAGTCGGTATGATCCATACGATCTCGAAAAATAGCATCTGAAAAGATGATCATATCATAAACATCCCTCAGAAGGGAAATGCCCACGGGCTATATCTATTGTCCTAGAAGACAAAAGACAGTTGTAGTCGTCGACTCTCTGTCAAGAAAAGTAACCAACTATGCTCAAACTTTAAATGCCTCGATCCCAAACGATCATGGCTTGTTAATTCAAAAACTGTCCTTGTGACAAGGCCTGTTGTGCCACTTTAAATATCCTTAATGTTTTATAACTAGGATAAATTATAATGAAAATACTAATAAAATTAACAAATTAACCCATATGGTTTATATTACCATGGTTAATAAATTATCAAAAATGACAATTTCATAATAACCTCTGAATAAATCATTGTCAATGTTTATGTAGCCATCAAGCTACATGGCTGGATTAGATAAAGTTAACAGCCACATGAAGGAGAACAATGATACTACCAGAATTAATGTAACTGGAGCGGAACTGCAGGCAATAATAGATTATGCTATTACTCGAGCTCTTGACAGACAGTATGATGAATCAAATGATACCCACTCTAAGACTCTATCTGTGGCTCGTAATAAGCCCCCTTCTAAAACACATGAGTCAAGGGAGGACGATGTTCATAACTTGTCAAATCAAAGGAGTATTCCGTCTAGACAGGTTGTGTTTCATCAAGAGGCACCAGTTAAGACCTGCTCATATAAATATTTTGTCTCCTGCAAGCCCAGAGACTTTACAGGAGAAAAAGGGGCCATCGATTGCATGACATGGCTCGATGAGATGGACGCTGTTGTTGACATCAGCGGTTGTGCGGAGCAAGATGTTGTGAAATTTGTTTCACAATCATTCAAAGGAGAAGCGTTGGCATGGTGGAGATCATTGCTCCAAGCCACGGGAAAGGTTCTACTCTACAACTTATCTTGGGATCAATTTGTTGCATTAGTCAAGGAAAACTATTGCCCTCAGCATGAGGTAGAAAAGATAGAATCAGACTTCTTGACTTTGGTCATGGAGAATTTGGATTGTCAGGCATATGTGACAAGTTTCAACACTATGTCCCGCCTAGTTCCTTATTTAGTCACCCCTGAACCTAAACGCATAGCGCGTTTCATCGGTGGTTTGGCACCAGAAATAAAAGGGAATGTTAAGGCTTCAAGGCCAATCAACTACAGATCAATTGTAGATCTATCCTTGTCTCTCACTCTAGATATAGTGAGACAAAAGTCGATCAAGAATGAAACTAATGAGAAAAGACAAAGGGAGGAGGATAACTCCCAGAATCCTAAAAAGAACAATTCCGAGTTCAACAATAACCAACAGGATTCCAACAAAAAGCCTACATGCAAAACCTGCAAAAGAAGACATTGGGGACAGTGTCGATTAAACCAAAAGATAAAGCTATGTGGCATCTGTAAAAGAGCTGGCCACCAGTCCCACGAATGTAGGGACATAAAGGATGCAAACGGTTTCACCTGTGGCGAAAAGGGGCACATCAGTACTAATTGCCCTAAGGCTGACAAGAAGGGAGCAGCTAAGTCTGGGAAGGATAAGAAAGGAAACGCCTGGACTACCGGTTGAATGCCAGAGACAGTGCACATCCATAATAGCATTAGGTACGTCCTTACCATTTAGCATTGATAGTGTCTGCTAAGTATCTTACGTAATGCAAGAGAAAATAAACCTTTTGTAAACCATAAGCTTAGCAAAATTTTGATTGCATTCATAAGAACTCCAGATATTAAATATAGGGTATAACTTACCAATGGAATCTATATTGACCATCTCTCCCATCCTCGAAGATAATTCTTCCATAAGAATCTGGAGTACCCTTCCCCAGAAAGAGTACGACAATATATATTATTTTATTTTATTATTTTCTCATTGTTTTCTATCGCCTGCGAATGCCAAACTATGTTTGATAAAAGTGCCATATGAGGAGTGGCGTATCCTAGTGTGTCCCATAGATTGCTTCCATGCCTGATCAGTATGGAGGTTTAATGCATGGAACCCCTGAGATATCCCAATGGTCATATTGTACTAAAGTCGACTAGTAGTATTCAAAGAAGATATCCATTATAAAAATGTCCTTATAAGTATCTCTACTTAGGACATCCTTGCTTTTGTAAAGAGAATGTGTCATTTATCTGACACCGACATCGATAGATGAACCAAAGCCTGAGAATACGGACACCTCTGACATCTCTATGTGTCATGATTATCTTCTTTATAAGAATTACCATGTTTACCTCCTGAGAGGCAAGAGGATGTTAGGACAAACATCCCGCTTAGGGCTGCAGTTATTGTAAGAGCCTTATATCTGTTATTACCAAGGGAATAGGAAGAACTAAGAGCCAAATCGATAAGTTTTTAGAGAAGGTTTCATAAAGCCAAAATTCAAAGTTCTAAGAACTCCGATTTATATAAATAAGAAAGACGGATCATCTTGCGTATGCATTGATTACCGCAACCCTATTTAAGCAACAATTAAGAATCGCCATTAGCTGCCCAGGATCGTCGATTTGTTCAACTAACTGTAAGGAATAACTATTCTTTGAGATTAGTTAAGCAGTGGTCGGAATAACCATCTCACCTTAAGATAAGCTTTTCTATAAAAGTCGATAAATAAGTATCAAGGCTGCTCCTTTGGAGACCTTGTATAGATGGAATGTTAAACAATCTATTGTTAGGACAATAGATCGGTAAGTCCAATTATCATAATCTGAAAGTTGTATTGGAAACAACAAATAAGGTCACGCAAATTCATAATCATCTGTAAGATGCCAGTATTCGGCAGAAAATCAAGGATTAATGAAAGTAGCAAACCTCCTAAATCCTTGTTAAGGAATAAGGTTCAACAAAAGATATCACCCAGGAAGGGTGTGCCAAATTTGTTAAATCATCAGGCTAGTTACGCCCTGAATATATGAAATCATTCGAAGGAAATCGAATGTATCAAGATCAAGTAGCTTATAAGCTAAAACCTATTTAAGGAGCTTGGCGGAGCTCGCAATACATTACACACAAGTGACTGAAGGGTGTGTTTCGCCAATAAGTCAAGAAGCACTATCACATAATGATATGCAAATTTATGATGTGATGAGCATCCTGTATCGATTAAGGATCGACAGGTTAAGAAGCTCCAAAAAGGATACATGTACCTAATATAGGAGTCACTTTGGGAGCTTGGAAAGACTCCAGATATGTTATAGGAGTTAAGTCCATTATGCGACAAAAAGTACTTCCAGCATTTTAACAAATCTCGAGGTCGAGATTTCTTTTAAGGTGGTGAGGATGTAACACCCTGAAAATTTACGTCCTATAATGTATTGACACGTGTCATAAGCTTGAACGTGTGAAAGTATACTCTAGAGGGACTAAAGTTGACAAACATGGAAAGTATGTGAATATAAGGGTTCAAAATGTCAACAATGGATAAATATACTTTACTATAACCCTACATGATGTTTATACCCTTAAACGAATAAATCATGGATCATACGAAGCTAAATATGAAAGAAAGTGAGAGATTACAAACTACAGGGGTTAAATGTGTCAACATGTTTAAAGTGTACCTCTGATTGACCTTTTAGCAAACCCGAAGCTTTGTAACGATTAATTATGCTCACTAGAATGCGTGATAAAAATTTCACCAAGTTTCGTTATCGTATGAGAAAGTTATGATAAAATTCGTGTGCGAGGGGTTAAAAGCGTCAACGTTGAAATCTATGACTTTTCGGGTAATCAAAAGTTAACCAAGGACTTAACAAAGTTGGTATAAGTTTTGAAGCCCTTAGAATTCAATTTAGAGGGCCCAAAGTGCAAGAAATAAAGGTAAAATCAAGTTTGGAAGTCCAGGGGTCAAAACTGTCAACATTTGAAAGATTCATTGTCCTGGCAAAGGCTTGCGCACCTCAACACTATGGACCTTACGGTGCGCAAGCAGGTCCCAGATGCAGCAACTTGTTTCTGTTGCCTGTTCAGCCCATGTAAACGTCATGTATTGCCCTTTAACACTTCATGGGCGCCCCCTACATGTTCCTAGGCCTTAGGGGCAATGATCTGGGATCCATGGTAGCATGAGTTGTCAACAATCTAATGGATCAAATTCACTATAAAAAGGGCCATTAGTTGCAACATTTGATCACACCTTTCCATCTGCTTTCTTGGAGCTTCCTGGAGCATAAGAGCAGACCCTAAGCATCCCAAATCGTTCATAGGACTTTGGTAAGTATGCTTAACCTTTCTTAGTTGAGTTTTTACTTAGTTTAAGCTTAAAAGTCAAACCATCGTAATTAACGGTTGACTTAGCGATTAATCATTAATGGTCTAGTGATTAGTCGAATTGAAGGTAGTTATAAGTTGGTAATTATGTGGGCAATAAACCCTTAAAAGGGCACCCACTGATTCCCGTTCTAACTAGATCAAATGTCGGGTCAAAGTTGATTAGAAAAAGTCAACAGAATGCTAATTTTCAAATTAAAACATAATTAGCAATGTAGAAGGCATGTAACCTATTTTATCACTCATATAACTTGTTAATAAGTATAAGAACTAGTCTAAGCTTGTTTGATCCGACAATGTTCTGTTTAGACCCGGTTCGGAACCGAAAGTCGCAAAACTTTGACTTTTGCTTTGACTTCAGTTCTGACCCGATTTAATATGATTTGAAAATGCCTTAGAGCTTCCTTAGGACCAGGCTACATGTTAGCATAACCCTCTGTGGTTGGATCATTGATTGTCCGATTCGTTTACTCGTTTCCGTTAAATGCCTAATGTTGACCAATATGCCCTTTTAACCATAAAACGAGAATTTTGGATATGTTAAAGGACAAAAATCTTTGTTACTGAATTATATACATGTCCCTAAAGTTTCATATCAGTTAGAGGTCCAGAATAGGAGTTATGCTACATAGCGCTTTTAAGAAGCTTTTTGTTAATTAAACGACGCGATTAGCATAAAGCCTATCTAAACCCAAATTTTGACACCAAACCTTTTACCCACTGATGTAATATAATATTTTGGGATTTTTAAATATTTTTAATTATTTTTAAACTGATCATAACCTAAGGCTATCGCCTTAATTCGGTAAATACCGATTATACCCTTGTTGGTCATAAAATGAGTTTTACACAATATTTTGACACCAATCCAATTGCTACTGATTTTATATAATAAATAAAGTATTTTGAACTTTATAACCTGATCAGAAAACTCAGATTTCCTGTATAACCCGGAAATCGCTTAAAATGGCTTTTAAAGCGTATTAAACGCATAGTTTGGGTTTAAAACCATTATGTCACATAAGACTTATTATCAACTGATATGACCTATTAAAATAAATTATTTTACTGATGTATTCGGACCCGAATCTCAGAATTTTAATTAATCTCTTTTATGATCTTTTAAATGACCAAAATACCCCTACGGGGCTTATATTGAGATTAAACTCGTTTTGGGCAAAATGGAAGGTATCCTACTGATATCACAACATGTTTAAGGCATATTAACTTAGGAAACCTGTATAGAACCCATATGGTTACCCGTTACGCCTCTTGCGCGTTCTGTTTGGTTTATGTAACTAGTTTGCATAAATTAGCCGAAACGGGTCAAACCTTATCATTCTCATTTCAAAATCCAGAATGTATTTAGTTTACCCATTTTATACAAGTCTTCATACTTGTTGGGTCTAAAACACATTCTATTCCGGTCTTCGCTTAATCATGCGTTTGAACCGTATATTTCCTTAAAACTAACCGGTCTAAGTTTAGGCTTAATTAAAGACCCGTTAGTATTCTAATTGGTTATTTATACCACCATTCCAGACTAGAGCCTTCCGGTAAATTGTACCTACGCTTACTTAAGTGAATACGGCTGAGTTATTTTAAATCTTGCTATTTAAGACAGGAGCTAGCTCAGGTAAATACTCTTAACTTATTTTCCCTATTACGGGCTTGGGATACGGCAATATAAATACCGCATGGTCAGGTATGGGATTCAAAGACCAATAAGTCGGGAAATCCAAATAACCTGTTTTAATTCGTATTGCTTGACTGAAACATTGGGGATTAATGCGACCGTGTCCTGGATATCCTTGACTCATTAAATGCAATGGCCACGACCTAAGCACGGGGTGTAGGCATACACCTGACAGATGCCATATGTTTATTAATTAATTATACCCAATATGGGATTCCCAATAAGGGAATAGTGGTGTGTCGGTTAATCTTGAACCGGCATAGATCCGGGCCCCGTATGTAGAGCAAGTTATGTAAAACTGATAACATGAGATATAGTTTGTCCCAAGTATAAAAGATTAATTTTTCCTTGAGCATTTTAATCAAAGTGTCAACATATTTTCGTGCATTGTGCACCTAAACCAATTTTCTTAAACTCTTTTCAAATGAGTCAGTTGAGTGTATTTACCAGTGAAAACTGACGTATTTTCCAAAGTCTAAGTGACAGGTACAAGTACGTAATAGGCTGGAAGCTGCTCAGGGCGTTAATAAGGAATCTTGCAAGTTCTAGGCGCCTAAAGTCTGTTGAACAATGTTATGTTTTAAGATCCGCATGTGGATCCTTTACTTTCCGTTGTAATACCTTGATATTACGTTATATTCGGATTGTAATATATTTATCTTTTGCTTCCGCTGTGCATTTATATATTGTGTTGTTTGACTATGATGATGTCAACTACGTCACGATACTCCCCACCGGTAATACGTGGAAATATTGGGGTGTGACAAGACAGTCCCAACTTAGAATACATGTCATCAAAATACTAACGGGGTTAACTTTTAGTTAGTTCGGAATCGCTTGAGAAAAATACGTTCAAAGTTGAGACTGTTTGTCAATATTTCCTCGGTTGGGATTAATTCTTGACCAACTGGTCCAAGTTGAGATTAACTAAATCTAATTTCCCTAAATAATTATATAAATGTAACGGGGAAAAAATAAAATGAATACTTACTTGAGTTGAAAAAGCTTGTACAAACCCTATCAAACAATAATTGTTTTTATTTATTTATTTATTTATTTACCTTAATATATGTTATTACTGGTATCACAAATATATGTATATTTGTACGCACTAAATGCCTACAATGTTTTTTAATAATCATAATAACATATATTAGGCATGGAAAACAAAATTGATTGTTAGATTGGATTTTTACGAGTTTTGCTTAACTCAGGTGCGTTTTCAACGGATCCATCCCAACACAAAGGTTCCTTATTTTAGGTCAAGGAGTATTAGAAAACATCTTTGGTTTATAATATAGATTGAAATACAAAACTTGTTATTCCTGGAATATAGTAAAGGAAAAAGATATTTAGTTATATTGTATTCTTTAAATGTGAAGGAAAAATTAAAAAATGTAATTAGTATTTTATAGTGTCACGTAGTGCTTTAGGATCCAATGATGTCTGTCGAGAACCACAACCATCAGATTTCAACATGCAACACCAGATATTTACTATTTAAATATAACTACAATTTGGGTATATCTGATTGATTAGGATTTGGCTTGAAGATTAATTGAAATGAATTTTGATTTAGTTTACTATCAGGGTCGTTCCTACAATTTTGGAGACCCTAAGCGAACTATGAAATGGGGGTCCCAATTTCATTGATAAACTCTCCTCCAATCCTGACGCCATGGGTGATTACCCTTACTCTTTTCGTCTAGTAATAGCCGATAGCCTAGAAAGTAAAAGCAGCTTGTGATGGGAAGTTGGAACGATGATTGCGGCTGTATTAGGGGCTTTAGGCCGCTAAATATTGATGATTAGGTCGATGGTTGTTGTGTTGCAATAGTTGGAAATCAAGGTGAAATTGGTTTTGAAACTTAGCATTTTTTTGCTAAACAATATTTATTTTGGGCTTCTTCAATGAAAAAACAGTTTAGTTTTGAAATAAATGTATTTATTTGGGCCTAACACATATACTATATAAAAACTTTCAAAAAACTTGGAGGCCCTTATTTTTTGGTGACCATGGACCCATGCCTATGTTGCCAACAGGGGCGGATCCACGTTAAGCGGAACAGGGTCCCCGGGGCCCGGACCCCAATATTTTTTTAAAAAGTGGTAGAAGCGGTATATAAAATTTTCTCTGGACCCCATAAAATAATTTAGTTGGACCCCATAACAATGAGAGTGAGCCTGATGCAGTGGTAAAACCCCTTGTTTACACACAAAAGGTCTTGGGTTCAATACCTGTTGTTTCGTTTTTTTGTGTTTTTTTTAAACCTGATTTTAAATTAATCACTCTATTTTTTTTCTATTTCAATTTTTTCTCACCTATATTTAGCTGAATGTGTAGTAAATGAAACTTGTAATTTAGTTATGATATTATTTTCTATTATGTTTCTCGACCTGACCCGAACAACTCCCGATCATAAAATTTGAACACCGGAAAAATAGGACCCCATTGTCCAAAAATCCTGAGTCCGCCACTGGTTGCCAAGCCTATGGAGCCGGCCCAGTTTACTATCATAAAAACCAAATACTTTAGATAGTAGATTTGTTTAGTGAATATGATTCAGATTTTTCCGTAGTAATCTATGTTTAATTAAATCATTATCGGCTTTTACTTACAAAATCGGTAGCAATCAACCCCAGCCATTCACCAAGTAACATATTGAGTGTCGTCATCTTCCCTTGTAACCCCTCATCTTGAACCTTAAGGGTACAATTTCAGGGTTATGATGTAAATATAGTGCAATTATATTTGCATATATAACTTAGTAGTGTAACAAGTCTTTCTTCAGTAAAGACTTGAGTTTTTTGTGTAAGATTAAATATATTATGTATTAATATTTAATCTATAGCCATTATAAGCATTTACATAATATAGATCAAAATATATAATAACCTGTTAAATAATTAGTTGGTAATTGTTGATGGACCATATTACCCTTATTAACTAATTGGGTTTCCTCCTGGGTGCTTACATAAGGAGACTTATGTAGAGGTTAAAGGGTTACACAGTTAGACACAAAAACCCATAAGCATAACATCATAATCGACCTCCTCTCCTATAGCCGATACCCTTTTTGGTTTAATCAGTCACCATCATCAGTCAGCACCCTAAGGAGGAACCAGATCACACTGACAACTATGTCGAACTCGATGTCATCTTCTCTCACTGGATTCTCCATTGCACTGTCTGCGGTGACAGGTATGTTTTCATGTTTTCCATTATGATTAAACAGAACTGATCCAACATTTCGTTAACATATTTACGTCTAAATTGTACTTGCAAGAATTTGAACCAACACTATATTTATTGTCACCATACCACTAGATCACTTGGTCATGAGTAATAAAGACTTAGGTTTAACAATAACTATTTTGTACATAGTATTTATATGACCAAAACTAGAGTATTCATTCAAAAAAATGATTTAGAAAGTTAAAAGCATTCAAAGCATACTTTCGGTGACCAACTTAAGTAATGCCACCTTTTAGCTAATGTTTTCTTACTTTAAGGATTGTACTATGATCGACATGTTAATAAGTGAAGAAATTAAAATTAGCACATGTAATGTTTTACACTAATATGTATAGATGATGGCATTTAGCTAATGTTTTACTTAATTAGTTTCTTTTAAACACCAATAGTTAATGGTGTTATAATAAGATAAAAGAAGTGTTTAGTCACACACAGAAGGCAGATAGATGGCCCAAATTTTCTGTATTCAATCATGTTTTGATTATTAGATTTTCAAATATAATTGACTAGATCCAACACCATTGAAAATTGTAATATCCTTTCTATGACAATTGTGTACAAAACATGTGAGGGCAGGTGGGATATTATGAGTTTCCACCATTGATTGGTGATAAATTATAAAACTGAAGTCAGAGTTTTGATGGGAAATATCCATGGCTTTTGAGTTTTTGTAATCTAGTATTGACAATACTTGTAATTACGAGAACTATGTACATTATTAGACTATAGTGTATGGACAAGTAGAAATGGGGTGTGGAAACTGCTATATTGACGCCACATCATTTTTATATAGTTTTAAGTTACGGGGTGTGATGTTCCACTTTCCACTCCTATGAAAATTGTCACGTTACACCTCCAAGCTTCACGCCACCATTGCCGCAAAACTCCACGCAGTGGAATTCTTTACGTTGAAACAACCATGTCGTGGCCAGAGGTTGAGCAGCACGGTGGAAGCCACGTTGGACCACACGACAAACCACACCGGTGCACCCCATAGCCTTAGAATCATCTACCATTCATCATTACGTCAAAGAAATTTTATTTAAATAATGATTTTTTTCAAACTTTTCATTTTAAACTTTTTTTTTAAATAATATTCATTTTTAAAATCATATTTTTCAAAGTGCAAGATATATATTGAATAAATATTAGTTAAATATGATAACTACGGAAATCATTTTTAAAATTATATTTTTCAAAGTGCAAGATATATATTGAATAATATTAGTTAAATATGATAACTACGGATCTCACTTTGTGCTCACTTGTCTTAATAGATTCATTTCCTAAAACTAAAAAAAATTACGAAAATGTTCTCGCGTTTTTTTTTCTTTCCTTTTTACACTTAGTTCGCACTTGTATTTGGTCTTTTGTCTGATTATTATTAACCTCTTTTAGGTTTTTTTTCAGAAGTTTCGAATTTTATTATTGGTATTTATCTCCAAACGCCTATTATTCGTCAAATACGATGTGTAGGATGATAGCATTTGCAAAGGCTAAGTAATAAGCACATGTTATTAAAATGAAAACATATATTATATATAATTTTAAAACTTATAATTACATTTTTTAAATAGGTCAAGACACGGGAATCTAATTTACACTTACAAAACAAACAAACTTATAAATGTAATTAAATTAGTAAAATAAAATAATTTGACATAATAAATATATCAGAAATGACGTGGAGTAGACGTCAATTTTATTGTACTGATCAGATGGAAATATGTAAATATGCCAATCTTATTGAAGTAACCTATGTATTTTTTAAACGTCAATTTTATTGTACTGATCAGATGGAAATATGTGCCAATCTTATTGAAGTAACCTATGTATTTTTTAAAGTTATAGATTATTAATTAAAAGTTATAATTACATTACAATAAAAAATATGTAAAAAACAATATACAAAGATATAGTTGTCCCATTTGTTAATTTATTAAAAAGTGGAAACAACAAAAATAAAATTTACGGTATAACACATAATCTATGGTGCTTGAATTTTCATAAAGATCAGGAGCTATGTACGAAAACCACATATTATCATGTGGTAGATGCAATTAGTTTTAACTTATCTTTTTGTGTCTAATAGATAAAAAAAAATATTTGAGACTTAGATTCTCTAACACCTCTAGGCTCTGTTTTATTTAACTAGGTGTACTCATGGCAATCGTAGTGGGTCTTCGGGCGGGCAGATTTTTTTTCGAAACTGGTGGATCGGGTATGCATTTAATTCTGACCGTTATGGAGGAGTGGATGTATTTGCTCGATTGAGGAGTTTTCCCCGGAATTGGTGTGCTTTTTATTGATTATATTATGCCATTGGACTTTCAATGGAATTTTCCACTCTTTTTGGGCTTCTTCTAGTGATGTTTTGTATTTTGTTTGCGGCCCACTTTTGAGTATCAGTTGTAGGGCAGTAGGTACATAACTATATTAGAGATGGGCATAATACCCGGTTCCAAACCCGAACCTGTAGAACCGATCCGGAACCGGTTCCAGTTTTACCCGACACATAGGAGAACTGGGTCCAGGTTCAAAAAACCCGGAGGTTCCTACCCGGTTCCATATTTTCTCATAATAAATGGGTAGTACCCGGTTCTGAACCCTACCCGGTTCCTCTCCTATACCCGGTTCTAACAGTACCCAGTTCCTCTCCTATACCCGGTTCTAACAGTACCCGGAGGTTCCTACCCGGTTCTATATTTTCTCATAATAAATGTTTTTTTCCACACACTGTGTGTTGCACATATTATTAACTTAGTTGTGCAAACCGGTTTAAAAGATAAATTTGTATCGGATTTTATTATAGCTTTTAGAGCTATGCTTCAAGATGTTTTCAAAAGTGGCAAAGAACGATACCAAGATTACAAAAAGCTTTGTAAAGATGTAAACCAAAAATTAATTGGACCTAATTGGGATATTCCAACTCGTTGGAATTCAACTTGTCATATCTTTGAAATGGCGTTAAAACAAATGGAACTTTAAAAACATTTCATACAAATTTAAGTGACGACTACCAAGTCGACCCGTTTCCCGATACGGCTTGGTGTAATATTCAAACACTAAGTAATTTTTTAAAAGTTTTCAAAACCTCAACAACTTTGCTTTCGGGTGTTTATTATCCAACAAGTTCTAAAATTTTATCCGAATTGTATTTGATAACAACAAATTTTAAAAAAGTTTGAAAATAAAAGTGACATGTTGAGGAATATGATGAAACCTATGATTGAAAATTTTAAAAAATATTTTTTAAATTTACCGCCCGTTTTTCTTTGTGCCGCCGCTTTAAATCCAATTTTAACCGTACCGGGTGTTGAAGCTTTAATCGAAGAAATATATGACAAGTTGGATATGCATGAGGAGGATCCAACATTGAAACCTAAAACGAAAAAATTATTCAACGAGAATTTGTCCAAGCTTTATGATCATTATTTAAAAAAAAATATGGGGAAAAACAACATAGCAATTTGTTTGCATCTAGGTCGTCGACCTCTAACGATGAAACTATTGGAGACCCGATTATAACCATGTTGAATGTCGTTAGAGACGAAACGTCCAAGCAACAAAGGGGTAACGAACCATCAAGTGAACTCGGTCGGTATAAAATATATGATTATTCACGTACTATGACCGCCGAGTAATATACCAATTTTGATATTTTGGCATGGTGGAAATCAAAAGAATCGGAATTCCCGATTCTAGCCACCATGGCTCATGAAATACTAACGGTCCAAGCTTCCACGATAGCTTCAGAAAGTGTTTTTTCTCTTAGTGGTAGGGTATTATCCATTCGAAGAACAAGACTAACAATGGAATCGCTAGATATGGCAATTTGCCTAAAGGATCATTTGGATGCAATTGACCGTGTTCAACATAAAACGAGTCTTGAAGACGAAGTGGAGTTAGAGCACAAGATTGTTGAAGAAGAGGAGGACGACGAAGTAGAGACTAATTAACGATTCCGAAGATGATTGGACCGAAGCGGCTGGACCAAAGCGTAGCGCATGTGAAAGTGCCGCACCCGACACAAGCAAAAGGCAAAGGAAGTAAACCGGTTACTGTAGAACCGGTTACTGTTTTATATTGTGAACCGGGTTTTTTGTAATTCTGGAACCGGTTCTGTTACTTTTAAAATGTTACTGGAAACCGGTTACTGGAAGTTGATTTATTAATTTGAGTTTTTTTTTATAACCCGTTACTAAACCTAAAACACACCGTTTATTTATTTCAAAGCAAACGATTACATAACAACCCTAAGTTAACTAAACATTACCAAACCTAACTTACTAAACATAACAATTCTAACTTAACTAAACATTACACAACAACAACCTAAACATTAGAAGAACCGGATCCTTCACCCTTCTCGTTTTTCGCCTTCGTCACGGGGCAATGGCGTTCGGTGTGCTTCTTTAGAGTGGAGTTGGCGACTGCTTTCATAAACTTTCCACATCCCTTGCACCTAGCCATTTCATGGTTGTCGGTCATCAAACACAAGTCGAAGTGCTTCCAAATAGTCGGGTTTCTTTTGGTTTCCAAAACCATCACCACTTCTTCGTTGCATGCCATACTCTCTTCGTTTGATGATTTTTTGGAGTAGTAAACTAGTAATTGAAGGTGAAATGAAGAACTTGGGGTAATAATGTGAGTGAAGGGTGAGAATTTGAGGTTTTATAGGAAAAAAACAATTTTTTTAATATAAAATCGGTCCCAACGGTCATATATCTGTTGGAACCGGTTCCAAACAGTGATATGCAGCTTTTGGTTTGAAAGTACCCGACAGAACCGGTTCCTGTAAGTACCCGGCGTACCCGGTTCCAAACTGTACCCGTACCCGGTTACATCGGTTCCGTTTTTTTATACTTCTACCCGGGTTCAACCCGGACCCGGTTCCTCAGTGTACCCGGTTCCGCTAAGTAATATCAGTACCCGGGTACGGGTAGTACCCGGGTACGGGTAGTACCCGGGTACGGGTAGTACCCGGGTACGGGTAGTACCCGGTTCCGGGTATTCAAAATACCCGATTATGCCCATCTCTAAACTATATACTATACTAGGTTAGAACCCCGTGTATTACACGGGTTGTTTAAATATAATTTTATATACTAAGTAATAAAATAGTTACATCTTTTAAAAACTCGTGTATTGCACGATTTGAATAAACACATGTCTTACACGAATAATGTAATCTGATGTGTGTAAAATACAACATATAAATTACATCAAATGAGGCATAAAACTAACCCTTTTTTAGTACTAATATTGGAAAAAGAGTGTTTTTGTCTTCCTTTTGTATTTTCAGGATTAAATGAGCTCAAAAACGCAAAAGAAGCAAAAAGACAGCTAAATCCAACATAAATACAAGAAAAGGAACATTAGTGGATTGCCCGAACCCTCAACGGCACCTTCCAAAGCAAAATAGAGAAAACAGAAGGCTGAACACGCCCCGTGCTCAGCCAGCACGGGGCCGTGCCCAAGAAGCAGCAGAAAAGACAAACCTATAGAAGCTTCTATTGCCCACCACGGGCCGTGCTCAGCGGACACGGGGGGCGTGCCGAAAGTACTGCAGGCGCATTAATTGTAATTGCGAATTACAATTAATGAAGAGAGAGAGTGTCAGACAGGCACGGGGCCGTGCCCAGCGGACACGGGGCCGTGCCCAGGCCTCTGTTCAGCCTATAAATAGGAGTGCTTGGTTTCATTGCAACTCATCCCTTGGCACACCACCTCTCTCACACTTCATCCACCACCCACCACCATCACAACACCATCATCCACCACCATCATCCATTGTCCATCATAGAGTGTGTGAGTCGTCTCGGGATCCAAGATTGATCGTAAGAGTTCTTGACAATCAAGGCCATGTTTGCCTAAGTCTCTTACATCACTTGGTGAAGACAAAGTGTCTAGTATAATACTTTTTATTTCTAATCTTTTGCACTTTTTATTTGGTTTTGTATTAATGACTTTAATAACTAGTTACTTATGTTGAAGGTGATCTTTCCTTATCGTTTGTCCGTGGTGTCTTGGCATTATTTTACTGTCTATATAAAATAAAGGATTTTCACCATTCATATCTCCACGGTCTATATGGCGGTATGTTGGCTACCTGGTAGGGGGTTAAGGGAACGGTTTGGTAAAGGTCTTGCCATTGTTCAGCGTTTAGAGGTCCTGCAATGGACCTGGGTCAAATTTAGTAGGACCTCCTTCAATACTTCACGGTATTGGATGGCGGGGGTCCAAACTCTTTGATCCCCTCATAAGTTAACTACTATTAATACTATAACCCGGCTATTTAGGACTGTATCCCTGCTGACTCAGACTACTTAGTCGAGGGTAACGTCACCGCCAAAAGCGGGGCCTACCACAATACTGCATTAATAACTTAATTCATTATCTTCCAATAATCCACCCCTTTAGGATTGTATCCCTGCTGACTCAAACTACTGGGGTGAGGGTAACGTCACCTTCAAAAGAGGGGCCTACTACAATAACTAAGATAATCTCTTAATTATGTGCAAAAGTGCGGAAATAATCAAAGGTTATACTAGATACGAGTCGGAACCAAGTGATTCATCTTGTCTATCTGTTTTTATTTTATTTTTATTTTCAGCATTTTAGTTAGTTTTTACTTTTCTTATTTTAAAACATTTTTCCAAACTTTTATTTTGGTTAGACGTTGAGGATAAACCGGTACTAAAAGCTCTTGTGTCCTTGGACGACCTCGGTATCTTACCAACGCTATACTACACTCAACGATGGGTGCACTTGCCCATATGTGTGTCTAGTGTTAGTGAAATATCGTGTTTTATAAATTTAAAACTTGGCTAAAATAAGTGTTAAAAAGGGCTTAAAATATACACCTAAAATACAACACTTTCACGCACATCAAGTTTTTGGCGCCGCTGCCGGGGACACAAGGATTTTAAGAAAGCTTAAAATCGACGGCCTAATCAGTTTTTTTCAAAAAAATTTTAACGCGCGCACATTTTTCTGCATTTAGTTTAGTTTTGCATTTACAGTAACCTGTACACGGGGCCGTGTTCACTGAACACGGGGCCGTGCTGCAGATTTTTCATAAACGCCCAGTAACAGTAGCTTGAACACGGGCCGTGCTCACTGAACACGCCCCGTGCTCAAGTAGATCAGTTAATTTAATTAAAACACCCAGATACAGATTCTGAACACGGGGCCGTGTCCACTCAACACGGGGCCGTGTCCAGCCTCTGTTTCCGTTTTTATTTTTGTTTTCTGATCTCGAGACTTGGTTGTGGTCTGCTGAGTGATTCTTATGGATCAATACTCAGGAGGTTACAACTACACCTATGATGAGGATGATTATAGGGGTAATTATTGCACAAATTGTCGTAATACACGTTCAATTCAAGATAATCACTCATACCAACCATCCAATTCATACACTTACTATGAGGAACCCAGGTACGAACCATCAACTTCATACACATCCTATGAAGACCAAAGGTATGAACCTTCTCCCTCATACTCATATTTTGATGAACCAAGGTATGAGCCTTCTTACTCATACTTTGAGGAACCAAGGTATGAGCCACCACCTTCATATGCTTATTATGAGGAACCTTGGCATGAACAACCCACCTCATATGAGTATTATGAAGAACGAAATTACGAACCTTATCCATCATATGCTTACAATGAAGAACAATGGTGCGAACCATCAACTTCATATGGGTATTATGAGGAACAAAGGGTCGAACAACCGGATTCAAGCTTAGAAAATAATGATTCTTTTTCAATAACCGAATTGACCGATAGGATATTAGAGCACATTAGAGTTATCGATCGAGGTATAAAAGAAGCTCGCGCAAGGGAAGAGGAGTCCCGCGCAAGAGAAGAATTAAAAAAGGCAGAGATAACTAAAAATGAAAAAATGGAAGAACAAATAAGTGAAAAACCGACGCATGAGTTAAACAACGAAAAAGGAGAGTTCGACAACGTTAAAATCCAAGAAGAGTCTAATTTTGAAGAAATTCATCTCTTGTCACCTTCTTTCGAAAATCATTGTTTAGTACCCACTCATGCTAAGTTTCTAAAAGAGTTAAACACTAACACTAAAATTGAAGAAACGGTAAGTGTTAAGTTAACTAATGATCAAACTTCACTAATAAAAGAAGACCCATTTGAAATTAACATCACACCGGTTCCATGTTTCTTTCAAAATTCGTTTATTAGTAATGTCACAATCGATAAAGATCTTTGTGTTAACATAATGCCTAACTACCTTTTTGAAAAATTAAGTATTAGTGATTTTTCTCCACTTCAAATACCCATTTTTCTATCCAATCGGAAAGTAATAAAATCAATCGGTATAGTTGAAGATGTCTTGGTTCAAACAAATCAAATGGTAGTTCCAACCGACTTTGTCATCCTCGATGACGCTCCTCTAGTGTTGGGGCGACCATTTGTAAAGACATACGAAGCTTTGAAAAACCGGAAGTTCAATAATCTACCTCTTCAATTAGGGGCATTTAAAAGAAGTGTCGATCTCGAACGATCAATGAAATATCCATTCGGCAATAATGACCCCCTAATTGAAGATGAAGATGAACCACCCGATACAAGTGAAGAAACTGACCACTTTGTTGAAGAAGAGGTCGCCATAGAACAAACTTTTAAAGTTCTTGATCGAAACGAGCAACCAAATAAGGAGTCTCCTAAAGACCCACCACTTGAGCTCAAAGAACTTCCAAAAGGTTTGGAATATGCTTTTCTAGACAAAGATGGTAAATTACCTGTAATTATTTCGTCTAAATTAGATAACCTAGAGAAAGAAAAACTAGTTAGTCTTTTGAAAAAACACAAAAATGCAATAGCTTGGAAACTTGTTGACATAAAAGGAATTAGTCCTTCTATGTGCACACACAAAATTTTGATGAACGATGACTACAAATCTGTCATACAACCACAACGTCGAGTAAATCCAAATGTTCAAGAAGTGGTTAAAAATGAAGTCATCAAATTACTTGACGCAGGACTTATCTATCCTATTTCCGATAGTCCTTGGGTAAGTCCCGTCCAAGTAGTTCCAAAGAAAGGAGGTATGACGGTAATTACTAACGAAAAAAATGAATTAATACCGACAAGAACCGTCACAGGATGGAGGGTATGTATAGATTATAGACGATTAAATGAAGCAACAAGAAAGGATCATTTTCCTTTACCCTTCATTGATCAGATGTTAGAAAGATTATCCGGTCATAAATTTTACTGTTTCTTGGATGGTTTTTCAGGTTACTTTCAAATCCCGATAGCACCCGAAGACCAAGAGAAGACAACATTCACATGCCCCTATGGAACTTTTGCATATCGACGCATGCCGTTTGGTCTATGTAATGCTCCCGCAACATTCCAACGTTGCATGGTAGCCATTTTCCATGACATGATAGAAAAGACAATGGAAGTCTTCATGGACGACTTTTCTATCTTTGGGGATTCATACGACCAATGCCTCGATAACCTTGAACGAATGCTATCCCGATGTGAGGAAACTAACCTCGCCCTTAATTGGGAAAAATGCCATTTCATGGTAACGGAGGGAATAGTACTCGGTCACAAGATCTCAAGCGAAGGAATGGAGGTGGATCGAGCCAAAATAGATACCATTTCTAGGTTACCCCCTCCATCCTCCGTAAGAGCGATTAGAAGTTTCCTAGGGCATGCCGGATTTTATAGGAGGTTTATCAAAGACTTTTCAAAAATATCAAGACCTCTAACAAAGCTACTTGAAAAAGATGCTCCTTTCATCTTTGACAAGGATTGCAATCAAGCATTTCTAACCCTGAAGGAAATGCTAGTCAATGCACCTATCATGATAGCACCTGATTGGAAATTTCCTTTTGAAATCATGTGCGATGCTAGTGACTTTGCAGTTGGAGCTGTCTTGGGACAGAGAAAAGAAAAGCATTTCCACCCAATATATTATGCTAGTAAAACACTTAACGATGCACAAGAAAATTACACAACAACTGAAAAAGAGTTACTAGCTGTGGTATTTGCTTTTGATAAATTTCGCTCTTATCTTGTTCTTTCTAAAACTATAGTCTACACAGATCATGCAGCCATTCGATATCTCTTTAAGAAGCAAGACGCAAAACCACGTTTGATTAGGTGGATTCTACTCCTCCAAGAATTCGACATTGAAATCAAAGACAAAAGAGGAGCAGAAAATACCGCAGCAGATCATCTTTCGCGCTTAGAAGACCCAGCTTTGGAGGCAACCAGGGGCGAGCAAATCAACGAAAAATTCCCAACTGAATCCCTGGAAAGGGTGGAATTTAAGGAAGAACCATGGTACGCCGACTTTGCCAACTACTTAGCTAGTGGAATAGTCGCAAAAGGATGGCCACATCATCAAAGAAAAAAATTCTTTGCCAATGTGAAACATTATTTTTGGGAAGATCCATATCTTTTCAAAATGTGTGCCGACCAACTCGTCAGACGATGCGTACATGGTAGTGAGGCCCGGAGAATTCTTCGCCATTGTCACGAAGGTCCATACGGAGGACATCATGGTGCTGCCAGTACCGCACGAAAGGTATTTGATTCAGGATTTTATTGGCCAACCATTTACAAAGATGCCCAAAATCTTGTAAAGACATGTGATGCTTGCCAAAGAACAGGTAATATTTCTTCCAAAAACGAAATGCCACAAAATGGCATTCTTGTTTGTGAAATTTTTGATGTGTGGGGACTCGACTTTATGGGACCTTTTCCACCATCGAAAGGAAACAAATACATACTTGTGGCAGTAGATTACCTGTCTAAATGGGCCGAGGCCGAAGCACTTCCAACAAATGATGGAAGAGTAGTGGTAAGATTTCTGAAAAAATTATTCTCTCGTTTTGGCACACCCAAAGCTTTAATAAGTGATAGAGGTACCCATTTTTGTAATCATCAACTTGAAAATTTTTTAACAAGATATGGGGTCTATCACCGGGTTTCGACAGCTTATCACCCTCAAACAAACGGACAAGCCGAAGTGACCAATAGAGGGTTAAAACGAATACTTGAAAAAACCGTAGGGTTAAATAGAAAGGAATGGGCTGATAAATTAGATGATGCTTTATGGGCTTTTCGAACTGCTTATAAAACAACGATAGGTACAACCCCATATAAGCTAGTCTATGGAAAAAGTTGCCACTTGCCAGTAGAAATTGCACACAAAGCCTACTGGGCAATCAAAAATGTAAACTTAGATCTAGAATTTGCTGGTAAAAATCGATTTTGTCAAATAAATGAATTAGACGAACTTAGGAATTATGCATACTCAAACTCTGAAATTTATAAGGAAAGAATGAAAGATTGGCATGACAAACATATTAAACCTAATGAATTTCGGGTAGGAGATTTAGTTCTTTTGTTTAATTCACGACTTCGATTGTTTCCTGGTAAATTAAAGTCTAGGTGGTCAGGACCTTTTTCCGTCACCCATATTTTTCCGCACGGTGCAGTAGAAATTAAACCTCGAAACGGGTCACCTTTTAAAGTCAATGGCCAACGGCTGAAACTCTATCAAGGATTTATTGAGGATGAGGAAGAAGAGATCTCGCTTCAAACCGTGGAAGAATAAAAACATCATGCCTGGTAAGTTATGAACGATTGAGGCGGCAAAATAAAGCGGTAAGTTTTCTAAACCATAGCTTATAGGAGAAAGGGGCACTCACACGCGCACTAAAAAAAAAAAAAAAAAAAAAAGGGGGCTCGACACGAGGCCGTGTCCGCTGGACACGGGGCCGTGTTCGCGCTGCAGACGGGATAAAACCCCTTTTTCAAAACAGTTTCTTCATTCCACACACCCCGTTTCCCCACAAAAGCTCTGGTTCCAGGCGATTTTCCGCGAGATTCCAACGTCTCTTTTCAATCTAACAACGTCAAGGTATGATTCTGTCACTCGTAGTAGTTAGATTAGTCACTTGCATGTAGTTAATACACCACAAATTTGGGGAAAAATCTAGGGTTCTTGATGTTCATTCGGATCGAGCCTAAAATTTTTGCCTAAATCTGTTTGCATTTAGTTAGATTAGTGTAAAGGGAAGTAAATACACTTGTATTGTTCATAGATTCACCCGATTTCTTGCAAAAACCCCAAACCCTTGTTCTTGAACCGAAAAAGATAAAATTGATAGGGTAAACGGGTTATTTTGGGAAAAACGGAACTTGGGGTTTCATTTTCGGGGGAAACCGCACCTATTGGTTCAAAAATTTTCAAGTTTTCGAAACCGGGTCGAAAAATGGGATTTTTGAGTAACAGACCCCTGAACACGGGGCCGTGTCCGATGGGCACGGGGTCGTGTCCAGCCCGCTGTTTGCAGTTTTGCCCAAAAATATTTCTGTTTCACGCTAACTTTTGGTGTATTCTTGCAGATGGCCAGGAAGTTTACTAGATTCAACGCCAATGAGCTAGATGCAAGAGCTCGATACGAGCTTCTCCAAACAAGGCCGGAGGAATACCCGAGGCAGGCATGCACAGAACTACTAACCTTGGTGAATCAAATTGACCGCTTCAACAACATTGTCACGGGACCACTCAGAGTCGCACTAACAACCCGACTCCGTTCTGTTCATGAATGCACCTTGGAATTCTACAGCACCTTTGCATTCAAGTCAAGGAGCGAGCCGTTCGATGAAGAAGGGGTGTCATTCAGGTGTGGCGGAACGAGGTATTCGATTTCCATGGCACAATTCGGGTCGATTATCGGGTTGTATGCGGAGGAGGATGCGGGAGACGAAGGAAATACAGGGGGGTTGAGAGAGATCGAAGACAACGAGCGCCAAGCCATGTGGGCTCAGATTGGGGAAGGGTTCTACAATCCGAGCAGCACTAAGAGTACCAAGCTGAGGGATCCGCTTTACAGATACATTCATAGGCTCCTCGGCTACTCTCTTAGCCAAAGGCATGACAGTGGTGGCGTCGTTGGGTTAAGAGACTTGCTTGTCCTCCATTGCATTCACAACCGCAGGCCGCTCGATGTTCCGTACCTTATGCTCCGAAACATGCATCACAACCGCCTTGCTAGTGCACCAACTCCTCTTTTCTTCGGGGGGTGGGTGCACCGTCTCTTCAGGCACTTCACCCACATTCCGAGGGCATTTGAAAGAAGCCCATGGTCGGGTACGGTGGATATTCACATATGCCGCTCGATGAACCTGGTTTATGAGGCAGAAGATGGGACAGCAACCTTTCAAAGGATGCAAGGTCATGCATGGAACCCGCAAGAAGCACTTGTCCTCCCAGCACCACAACATCATCAGTACCAATACCAACCCCACGGTGATCCGGGCCAATCATCCTCCTCGGGAGGCAGTTTTCCTAATTTTCAAAGTTTGCATGATTTGTTGCAGGAAAATCTCATGTGTACTCGGAACACCTATAACATGGCGAGCAACACCTACCACCGGGTCGGAGCTATCGAGAGAAACCTATCCGAGATACAAGAAGACGTCGGATACATACGAGACCACATTGCACGCCATGGAGGGGGTGACGATGATGATGATGATGCCATGGAATAGGCGGGAGGAGCATAGGAGGAAGCGGTTGATTGGTGGCTCCCCAGGTTAACCCTTTGCAATCTTGAACAATTGATGGCCTGCGTGCCAAGTGTTAGACAATTTACTTTTCCTAACTATTTTCTGCATTTTTTTTTTTTTTTACTTACTTTATGCGTGGAACAATTAACTTTGGTAACGTAGGATGTTGGTATTGCTTGGTGTGGTATTAAGTGTTCAAACAGGTACAAACCAAGGCTTAAGGTGTTAAGCCTCAGCACCTATAAGGCTAGGATGGAAAAACCGGAGGACGAAACCTGTTTTTCAGGCTTCTAGACTGTCGACACGGGGACGTGTCCCGCCAACACGCCCCCGTGCTCACCTCCCTGACCTGCTGTTTGGCTTCTGTTCGGCAGAATTTTGTCAGACACGTGGCCGTGTCCAGTGGACACGGGGCCGTGTCCACCTTCTGTAAGTTCTTGTTACTGGCACCTGAACACGGGGTCGTGCCCACTCAACACGGGGCCGTGTTCAGCACCCAGTAACACAAATTTTTGCTTTTAAAACATTATTTTACACATCTAATCAACCTAAAAATTTATTTTTGGGACACATTGAGGACAATGTGTAATTTAAGTGTGGGGGGGATGCTAAAACCTTGAATTTTGCAAGTCCTAAATACAAGCCTTACACAAAACTCTATTGGAACCGCTAATCACCCCAAATTTTTTCAAAAATTTCATTTTTTTTACTTGTCTAGGTTTAACTCGGGAAATTCAAGCTCTCAAAAAGGTTATATTTTTACAAATTTACAACCGATAGCGTAGTGATAAAAAGAACCAACATAAGAAAATTATGAAAAGGCATGACAAACTTATTTAAAATTTGATTATATATACTTGATCACATAAAAACCCATTCCCACAAAAGTGAGTTTTGAGCCTTTATTGAGCACTCAATTTCATACCATTTGACTAAATGCTCATTTTTCGTTTCTTGTGTGAATAGCCGCTTGGTTCTTACGACTCTAGAACTTGCCATGACAATACATTCCCGGTCCTTATCAACTTAAACCCGAGTAAGTAAATGATAGAGGCATTAGGACTAACCTTTTTTATTTCCACACCATTATTTTTCTTTTCTTTTACCACCTACCCAAAAATCCCCCTAGTTAGCCCCTTTGAGCCTAAACCTTTTCGTTTCATCACCCAAAACAAAAACCATTTCACCCACCAAAACCTTTTTCATTTTTACCCTTTATTTTAGTAACAAGTTCGGTTCTTCGAAAAAAAAAAAATATATATATATATATATATATGAAGCAAAAACAAACAAAGTAATCAAAAATAACTTTGTTTGAATAAAAGCTTCATCAAAAAAATAAAAGGTTGAAAAAAAAAAAAAAAATACGAAAACCGACACTTGTTACGCTTTTTAGCCCTTTTTCTACTAACCACTAACCCAACCACCTACCTTTAACCCTAGCCAACCCTTAACCCACAAAGTCCTCTTGATATCTACAAAGGTATAAAAGTTAAAAAGGAGGAGGATTGATTTCTTGGCAAGCCTATGGTAGGAATAAGTTCCATGCCGCTCTCGAGTGATTCACTAAAAATACACCTTCGGCCGAGTGTGAGTGATTTCCCCGCGAGGTATGTGAACTTGTATATAAATAGAATTTTAAAAAGGCATGTTATGCCCAAATAAGTAATTTCTTTTATGAACAGTTCTAAATAAATCATTACGAATAGGAGTGTAAATAAATAAAAATAAAACCCTAAAAAGATCTTGGAAATCCCGACACTCTATGACAAGCCCAAAACCTTCTCTTCTACCTATTCCATTTGGGAGTGTAAGCCAAATATTAAAGAGTTTTGCTTGAGGACAAGCAAAAGTTCAAGTGTGGGGGTATTTGATGTGTGTAAAATACAACATATAAATTACATCAAATGAGGCATAAAACTAACCCTTTTTTAGTACTAATATTGGAAAAAGAGTGTTTTTGTCTTCCTTTTGTATTTTCAGGATTAAATGAGCTCAAAAACGCAAAAGAAGCAAAAAGACAGCTAAATCCAACATAAATACAAGAAAAGGAACATTAGTGGATTGCCCGAACCCTCAACGGCACCTTCCAAAGCAAAATAGAGAAAACAGAAGGCTGAACACGCCCCGTGCTCAGCCAGCACGGGGCCGTGCCCAAGAAGCAGCAGAAAAGACAAACCTATAGAAGCTTCTATTGCCCACCACGGGCCGTGCTCAGCGGACACGGGGGGCGTGCCGAAAGTACTGCAGGCGCATTAATTGTAATTGCGAATTACAATTAATGAAGAGAGAGAGTGTCAGACAGGCACGGGGCCGTGCCCAGCGGACACGGGGCCGTGCCCAGGCCTCTGTTCAGCCTATAAATAGGAGTGCTTGGTTTCATTGCAACTCATCCCTTGGCACACCACCTCTCTCACACTTCATCCACCACCCACCACCATCACAACACCATCATCCACCACCATCATCCATTGTCCATCATAGAGTGTGTGAGTCATCTCGGGATCCAAGATTGATCGTAAGAGTTCTTGACAATCAAGGCCATGTTTGCCTAAGTCTCTTACATCACTTGGTGAAGACAAAGTGTCTAGTATAATACTTTTTATTTCTAATCTTTTGCACTTTTTATTTGGTTTTGTATTAATGACTTTAATAACTAGTTACTTATGTTGAAGGTGATCTTTCCTTATCGTTTGTCCGTGGTGTCTTGGCATTATTTTACTGTCTATATAAAATAAAGGATTTTCACCATTCATATCTCCACGGTCTATATGGCGGTATGTTGGCTACCTGGTAGGGGGTTAAGGGAACGGTTTGGTAAAGGTCTTGCCATTGTTCAGCGTTTAGAGGTCCTGCAATGGACCTGGGTCAAATTTAGTAGGACCTCCTTCAATACTTCACGGTATTGGATGGCGGGGGTCCAAACTCTTTGATCCCCTCATAAGTTAACTACTATTAATACTATAACCCGGCTATTTAGGACTGTATCCCTGCTGACTCAGACTACTTAGTCGAGGGTAACGTCACCGCCAAAAGCGGGGCCTACCACAATACTGCATTAATAACTTAATTCATTATCTTCCAATAATCCACCCCTTTAGGATTGTATCCCTGCTGACTCAAACTACTGGGGTGAGGGTAACGTCACCTTCAAAAGAGGGGCCTACTACAATAACTAAGATAATCTCTTAATTATGTGCAAAAGTGCGGAAATAATCAAAGGTTATACTAGATACGAGTCGGAACCAAGTGATTCATCTTGTCTATCTGTTTTTATTTTATTTTTATTTTCAGCATTTTAGTTAGTTTTTACTTTTCTTATTTTAAAACATTTTTCCAAACTTTTATTTTGGTTAGACGTTGAGGATAAACCGGTACTAAAAGCTCTTGTGTCCTTGGACGACCTCGGTATCTTACCAACGCTATACTACACTCAACGATGGGTGCACTTGCCCATATGTGTGTCTAGTGTTAGTGAAATATCGTGTTTTATAAATTTAAAACTTGGCTAAAATAAGTGTTAAAAAGGGCTTAAAATATACACCTAAAATACAACACTTTCACGCACATCATAATCCGTTAAAACATTTAGTCATCAAGATGTGTTTTCTAACAAAAGGAACTTTGAGGTACTATTTACTTATTGTAACATCTCACTTTATTTTTTTATTAGGTTAGAGAGTTGTGTATTACATGGTTTATAACATTTTACTTTGTTTTTTTATTTATTATTAGGTTAGAAACTTACGTATTACCTGATGTTGGATAATCAACAGAAAAAGAAAGAAAAGAAATATTTTAGTAAAAAATATTAAATATACAAGAGATAAGTTGGATATTATGATTTAATATTATTATTTTATTGGAGTGTAAAACGGAATAATGGGGTCCTTTATTAGAAATAGGATTCTACATATCTATACTATATAATAAAAGAAACCAATAAAAGGACACATGTCATTCATTGAAGCCATCTATTTTTATAGATAATTAATATCAATTAAAAGATTATAATAAAATTTAATTTAATATAAATTTAAACAATTCGTATAAAAGATAATATAATATTTTAAAATATTTTTATCAGATTTCAAAATTATTTATTCTAAAATTAACAAAAGATGTACGCTAAATATAAATTAATATAATGTAAATGATTTATTTATTTATTTTATTAAACTAAAGTATTTAAGGGTAGAACTTATTTTAAAAATATTTATAAGGGGTAAACAAATAAATTAATCAATGTTTACTGGTTCTATACTTTTATTTTCGATTTCAATTCTCAACTCAAATACAGTAATCACTATGATTATGTGACATTTATAAGAATCATCACCGCAATCACCCTATCCATCATATATTGAGTATATCCTTTAGTTTTTTTTTTTAAGATATATTTTTTATTAGATCCATTCAACACGTGTAATAAACGAGGATTTTTAAAGATATAACATTTTTATTTTTTACTATACAAAATTACATTTATGCAACTTGTGAATACACAGAGTTTTTAAAAATATAACTTTTTTATTATGTAGTATATAAAATTAGATTTATTCAATCCATATAATACATAGGGTTTATAAAGATATAACTTTTTTATTGTTTGGTATACAAAATTACATGTGCTTAACCTGTATAACATATGAGGTTCCTAAAAATGTAAATGTTTTCATTGTTTAATATATAAAATTAAATTTACTCAACCCGTACAATACACGGGGTTCCTAAAGATATAACTTTTTATTATTTAATATATAAAAACGAGTTTTTTAAAGATATAACATTTTTATTTTTTACTATACAAAATTACATTTATGCAACTTGTGAATACACAGAGTTTTTAAAAATATAACTTTTTTATTATGTAGTATATAAAATTAGATTTATTCAATCCATATAATACATAGGGTTTATAAAGATATAACTTTTTTATTGTTTGATATACAAAATTACATGTGCTCAACCCGTATAACACATGAGGTTCCTAAAAATGTAAATGTTTTCATTGTTTAGTATATAAAATTAAATTTACTCAACCCGTACAATACACGGGGTTCCTAAAGATATAACTTTTTATTATTTAATATATAAAAACGAGGTTTTTTAAAGATACAACATTTTTATTTTTTACTATACAAAATTACATTTATGCAACTTGTGAATACACAGAGTTTTTAAAAACATAACTTTTTTATTATGTAGTATATAAAATTAGATTTATTCAATCCATATAATACATAGGGTTTATAAAGATATAACTTTTTTATTGTTTGGTATACAAAATTACATGTGCTCAACCCGTATAACACACGAGGTTCCTAAAAATGTAAATGTTTTCATTGTTTAATATATAAAATTAAATTTACTCAACCCGTACAATACACGGGGTTCCTAAAGATATAACTTTTTTATTATTTAATATATAAAATTACATTTATTCAACCCATGTAATAAACGAGATTTTTAAATATATATTGTTTATTATTTGGTATATAAAATTACATTTATTCAACCCGTGTAATAAACAAGATTTTTAAAGATATATTTTTTTATTATTTGGTATATAAAATTACATTTATTCAACCCGTGTAATACACGGGGTTCTAACCTAGTACCATATATAAAAAAAATATATGTTCTACATGTATTGAATAAATCCTTTTAACGAAATCTATACTATATAATAAAATAAACCACTTTAGGGACACTTGTCATTATATTAGCTCATCTCTTATAGATAATTATTATTTTAGTTTAATCTCTTCTAATTAATTATAGATAGTAATCCTACTAAATATTATTTAGTTTATTATCTTATATTATAGATAACATTCCTACTAAATATTATTAGTTTAATTTCAGTGAGTTTTATATATTCATAAATCTTAAGTATAAAACGACTTATTTCACTCTTCCATATTTAGAACATGCACACTTTACTTTGTTATTTCACTTTACTCCATATTTAGACCATATACTCTACTTTATTTCAATTTCTTTATAGTCTATCGGTTAACTTTATACTCGGTATTTCATATCCACCTCCCTTTTTGTAGTGTTGTTTGTCACATTTGTAGCGTTGGTTATCGATCCATGATATGAAAACAAATTATGTTATCGATTGAAACAACCGATGATGTGAACATCTATATCTATATCTATACTATATTATTAAAGAAATCAATATGTGACACATATTATTCATTGGAGGCACCTATTTTTGGGGTTTTCCGCATTTCATTTATATTTATTACTAGGTTATAACCCGTGGTACCCACGGGTCGCTCTATTTTTAAGGATATTAATATTTTATTAATTTTATTACATTGGTCTGTTTTATAAAATTTGTGGGATATATATAATATGATTCAATGTTAATCGTATATAATAATAGATATGCAAACAATGTGATTTATCAATGGTAACAATTACCATATAATTTTTAACATATTACCAGATAATGTTCTACGTATGTAGAATGATTCAGACAAAGATGAAAGGATGATAGCCATTCTCGCCATTCTCTGGATACACATTTGAAGCGATGAATTGATATAGCATTTAGGTTGGTTAAAATCTCAAAGAGTAGCATTTAAAAAGGAATAAGTTGATTGCAAACATAACGTTAGTTGTAGTATTTAATTTAGAACCAATATTTCAGTGACTTTTACAAAACATATATTATTGCTTTTTTATGAGATTGAAGGTTTCCACTAATTTAATTTAGAACCAATATTTGTTTCCATGGAATGGTTATTTCAAGTATATGAATAGATACACTGATTAACGGTTGAGAGTAGAGAGAAATTGTCATCTTTCACGTATTTTGCCTTGAAAATAGCATTCGAAAAGACCCTAAATGAGCGTTTGGTTCGTGAAGTGTTTGGATAGTAATAAGAATCTAAAAATACCTTAAAAGACAAAATTACCCCGAATTATGAATGAAGATATATTTAAAAATTTACAATCTCTTAATGTTAGAAAATTTATAAAAATTGTTTGAGAACCTGAGAGGACTTGCATTGGTTTGAGTAAACAATTTTATGTTGAAAGCTGGGTAACCAAATATCATCATTTAAAGAGAGGACATGACTTGATGAAGCATAACCCAAATGTTGTAGACAGTTTTTGTATGTTTTCATAGTTAATAAAATATATAAAAACGCTTAATTAAATTAGCAAGAGAATAGTCAGCTTTGTTTACCTCAGTTCGATAAGCACATACACACACATTTAACTTTGACAGGTTTCCAGCCGGAATTCGCCTTCGGAATACGCTATAATCGCACAATGGAGCCGCTACACAGCGTATAGCGAGGGTTTGGCACAACGCGACGCTATTTGCTATAGCGGTCGCTATGGCCGCTATTGATAACTATGTATATATATAACTATGCCTCGAACTCAATTTGCAATGAACAGTAATTTCAGTTTTCCCGCTTAACTCGGAAACCACATCTTTCTCAACACGCCACAACATGATAAGACTTCAAAATGACAGCTGGTAAAAATGTAATACAAAAAAATGTAAGCCCAAAAATATTTATGAATAAACAGAAAGCAGTGGAGTGTGAGGAGGCTACCACGTGTTAGATGGTAAAATCCCTGAATACCCCTGAACAGTGAACACTCTTCATTCCATCAATCTATTAACATAAAGTAATTCGGATCATTATGGGAATCAATCAAAGGAAAAAAATTCCATTAAAAAAACGAAGTAAAAAAACTAACCTCCCTTCATGGTTGGAAGGGAACATCAAGACTGACAACTTTGACAGCAACACCACCAGCCAACTACCACAAAAAAAATTAAGCATATTGGCATCAGAAAGTTAATCTGAACTATAAGTAGTTGCACAAAATTCCAAGCTAGATGTTGTTCCTTAACAGGCTCTAGTACCCTTACAACAATGATCAAGGTTATTGTCAGCACCATAAATCATATTAGTCTTGTATCTCATGGTACCAAAGGACCTACGGTCTTGGTATTCACATCATTTGTACCAATAAAGTACCATCCATACCCCACCATGAAGAAAAAGCCTTCAAAACATGATAATCAAAGTATGGCATTTAACATAATTTATTTAATTCTACGATATGTGTACGTACCAACCTGCAATCTACAACGGCGTTTTGATTTTTGTCATCATAAGCCATTAACTTGAACCGCGGTCACTGTTTCTAGACACCGGCAACGTCAAAGAGGCAAAGAATCCATAATTGGCTCCTCTACCATCCCTATCATTACCAAAAGCATGGGAAGTTGAAACCACTCGCTATCATACTGTATTTACCTACATAGTCGAGAACAAACATGTGCAAAAAATGGGAAATTCAAACTTCTGTAGAAAAATCAAGGGTGCCAACACAATGGAACTCGTTGGTCCACAACCACTTGTACCGATGCTTGATTTCATCATAACAGGAACACACTGACCAGTTTCAATGCAGCAACATAAATATGTATAACTTCAAAATAATGACTAAAATATCCAAAGAAATACGCCTTTTATACATGTAAAACAATATCTAAAAGTGTAATATTATTGATATAATAAGATATTCATTATTATATTTACACTAATTAGTTATAAACAAAAATTAGAAGTTTGGGACAAGATGTATTTTAGGTCAAACCAAATCGACCCGTTCATTACGTACCCAACTCTTTCTATTATTTAGCTTACTTCAAAAGTGAAAAAATAGCAACCACCAATGTTACCATCAAACACACCATTTCACATGTCCTATAAACTTTTACTTAAAAAAGTGTACCTTTCTAGATATAATCAGTTCTGGATATAATCAGTTTCTTCTGTTGCTGAAAGGTTCATCTGTTGCTGAAAATCTGAAACGTAAACCGGGAACAAAAGAAACAGAATCAGAGGTGTAAGCACAGGTCGCTCTATTTTGAAGACACACAAAACCCTAAAACCTAAATCCAACTACAAAGAACAATCAACCCCATGAAAATCATACCTAAGATTAGGCAAGCAATTCTAAGTTTGATACTTTTTAGACAGATCAATTTGAATTGTGTTTTATCTTTTAAACATGTCATATGAGAAAAATCAAGAGAATTTCTCATGAGAATCCGGTCTTAAATGTAGTTTTAAACGTATAAAACTTAGTATATGCATTTACTCAAAAGTAACTTTTTTTACTGAAATAAAATAGGTTCGCCACACTAACTATTTGTAAAAATAAAATAAGTTTTTTGAACAAAAAAATTTGTTGGGTAAACCCAGCCCAGATAGACCCTTTGACCCGAACTACTTTATCCAATGGCTCCCTCGCCCGTTTTGCCACCTCTAATTGAATATAATATAATTATCAAATGGGTCAAAATTGTCTTACAGAGTGAATTAGTTCAAATCAAACATAAAACAATTTACTCAAAAAAAACGTGTAGAAATAATGTGTTAGCAATCACATATGACATTTAGATTAAAATCTCTGGATAAAAAGTGCTTTGGATTACTTGTTACTCAACTTACTCATCTTGACACCTCTTAACAAAATAAAGTTGTCTTGTAAAAAAATCAATGAAGTTTTAGTAATCATATTTGATACTAACTATTTTAAAAAAAATTAACACAGAAAGTGTTTTAGAATTTAGACCAATCAAAATCGAACCATACCCGTATGGAAAATCACCCATTTTGACCCCAAACAATTTTTACCCGTTACTCATCCTACCCATATTACCATATCTAACGCAAAAACGTACCTTTATCAATCCCAACACACTATTGGACGCAGAAAACTGAAGATACACATCGAGCATCTCAATGACATCTCCATTCTTGCTTGGAATTAGATTACCACCAAACATTAGCAAAACGTAATCCGATATACTTGTGGAGTCCCGAATGTATACGCTGCTGGTTTTCACCTTTTCACTATAAACCAAATAAGGAAGAGGACCACAAAAATTGGAGCCCAGAGTGCAACCACCACACCAATATTGTTCCTTGCTGCAAAACCGCACAATCCAAATTCAGAAAACAAATATAAGGGTATCTCATATCTGAGTCTTTAACTTTTCATAATTCATTTAATATTCTCATTATTACCCTGAGGGAAGAACTCATGCCATGCGTAAGTTCTGATATGAACGCGCATGATAGCTTTTGTAGGACCCACAAGTGGCTTTATCTGCAATAATAGTTTACAACCGTCTTCACAAAATATAAAATTTGTCCAGTTAGACCAGATCTTAAGAATATGGGAGTACAGAACCTCTAAATAGTAACTGAAAGCCAGCTTAGTAATAATGAGCAGAATCCAAAAGGTTGTGTACCTGAAATATTAAAATCGATAATGTTAACGTATCTGGCCACGTGTCTCTAACTGATAAATAGAAAATAAAAACACCCCAACAAACATAAATAAGAAATAATCAAAACAAATTCTTTCGATAATAGCACGTGTCTCTAACTGATCTGAAAGAGCTGTACTAATGGCACCGGCAATTGCGTATAATGGCCAGTAGTCCTCGGTTAAACTAGCTTGATTCTCGAGAAACCTTTCAGTGTATTGATCTATGTTAAGCCTGTCTTTCTTCCTAAACATATTTAGTTCGAGTACACCAAGAGCAAGACCTACCACGACCAAATGCAAAAGAAATATTCCAAGCCAGAAAACATCAAGCCAATGGCATGAACCGCCGACAGTTGGCCCCAGTGATGTGGAATTACCACTTCCTGCGCTCTACAAATCAGTTTTATCCCAAAGTCAGATCAAATATAATGTGTGAAATTTCATATAGAAGTATGGAACACATATGATCTTCATATGCAGTAGTATTTTCAGATTTCTCAAGCCATAGATGCTGTCAATTGATAGTGATTATTAGCAGAACAAATTAGTTCACGCACTTAACAGATTTCAATTATTCATTCACTTAGGTTAAAAAACTACACAATCACAACTGATCATTTGTATCCGACTAACCAATTAAAGCGAGCATAGATTACAATCACAACTTCCAAAAGCTTGTTCCAAAGTACAAACTTACGATGCATACATCCATACATACGTATCTACTAACGCATCAAATCATCAAAATCAAACAACAAAACTGAAGTAGAAAGTTTCATCCGATAATTCAGACCGTAGATGCTGTCAATTCATAGTGATTATTATCAGAACAAATTAGTCCATTCACTTGACAGATTTCAGTTATTCATCCACTCTAGGTTATAAAAAAAAAACTACACAATCACAAATCACCATCAGATTAATAAACATAATATATAAACAATCACATAATGTTATACAAAAGCTTTTCAATCAAACTACTGGCAAATTTATTTAACATTTGTCATTGAATACTCTTAAAACAGATCATTTTCATCCGATCACAACATCCAAAATCTTATTACAATGACCTTAAAAAAAACAATAAAACCCCTAAAACGATTAGAACTGAGGAACTCACACTAAATCATGAACGAAATTATATGAAAATAGAGAAATTACTACCTGATGTCGGTGCTCTAGGTTTTAGGGAATAATCAGATCAGTGAGATATGCAACAAATCAAATCCGAATAAGAGGATTAAAAATGAAATAGAAAGATACCGATTTATGTGTTGGTGAAACCCTAGCCGCCGCCCTTTCGTTGTTGCGTTAAACCACAACCATCATATGACCACCACTGGGAAAACCCTAAATCAACCAATGTCGTTGTCATCGTTCCTCTTCAGGCCACCACCATCACCATCTTCCCCATACGATGAAACAGTCAAAATTTTAGAAAAAAATCTGAGACGATGAAACAAATAAAACGTTTAAAATCAATATCGACTAAAGAATCCACATACTTGTAAGTGAATCGGTTTGATTTTGGAATCCTTTATCAGTCGATTCAAAGCACAAGCGACACCTATCTTTTCAGAGAAAATGAGATGTAGAAGCTTCAAGCCAAAGGAATGGGGCTACATGAACAATATCAAACAGAAAATGGTTACGATTAACAAATCTTATTACATTAACAATAAAAATCACAGAGAGAATGAAATAAACAATATACCTTCGATTATCAATGATGAATCGGTGAGAACAGATGAATCAGGTTCGCGATTTTGGGATTTAGGGTTTGAGAGAAGAGAGTTTGTGATTCGTATGGGAAGTGTATATATATGATCCGAACCTTGGATGATCAAACCTTGGATGATCAAACCTGCGATTGAACCAGAAATCGAGTTTTGCGATTTATGGAAGATGAATTTTCCTCATAATCAGAACCAATGGGAGAAGAGAAGAGAAATACAGGAGACGAAGGAGAAGATACAAATCTAGGGTTTACAAAAGAAACGTATATGTGAATGGGTAGGAATACGGATCCCGTGTCAACCCATATACCAAAAACTTTAACCCGTGATTTTCCCGCCAAAAAGCAAAATTTAGAGGCCTCCTAGCTTGACACATCAGCAAAAATTAACACATTTATTATATATAATAGATTTAGTATATAAATTAGATTTTTTACTATTATTAGTATTTTTATTATTTATCAAATATATTGATTACTTAAAATTTATATATAAGACTTTATCCAAAATTATATTTATTTAATACACCATTGATCCAAAATTATATTTATTTAATATACTATTAATCTAAAATTACATTTATTCAACTTGTGTAATACATAGGGTTTTTAAAGATTTAACATTTTTATTATTTGGTATATAAATTACAATACACGAGGTTCTTAAAAATATAATATTTTTTATTATTTGATATATAAAATTACATTTATTCAACCCGTGTAATAAATAAGGTTTTTAAAGATATATTGTTTTATTATTTAGTATGTAAAATTATATTTTTTTTCAACCCGTGTAATACACGGGGTAATAATCTAGTAGTTGATTAAAATAAATATTTTTATTTTAATATGTGATTATCAGTTATCCTTGTCCTTATCATCAAAATATAAAAACAATTAAAACTACCAATTAAATAAAATTTTTATCTTTATAAATATTTAAAATGCTAATATATTTTCTTAGATTTTAATAATTAATATATGATTATACTAATTAATATATTATTATTATCAGTTATCTTTGTCTTTATCATTAAAATCTCTTCTACAAATTTTAAATTTAATATTATCAATAATTGACTTTCCATAATAAATATTTGGAAAAAATAATTAAGGCTGACTCATAGAACGCCATGTGTCACTAACATGGTTTCTTTTATTATATGTATAGATAGATTTATGTTATAACAAAATAGTTTTTTTTTATATAATCATCAAGTATTAATTAGGTTATCATATCGATTAAGTCATTAAGATATTTGCATACCGAATTCTCTAACAAAGAAAAAATAACACATGATAAAAGTGGGTCCTTAATTTGTACGTAATTGTTTTGTATGTGAGGGAACATGATCACTCGTGTATTGGCTTCAATACGAGAGAATTTCATTGTTCTGACTGACTCTAGATTTTTTTTCAATAGGGTCCAATTTTTCGGTGTTGAAAATTTTCATAACAAAACGGTTATTAAATTTTCGGGTCTGTCCTCGTTCAGGTCAAGTCATAGCGAGGTTTGAATTAGATTAAAAAAAAATAGACTATACAAGGATTAAACTCATGACCTCTTATTGGTAAAGAAGGGGGTTTACCATTACACCAGTTTTAATTTTCTTTCTATGTTGTCAACCTAATTGTATTTATGGGGTCTTTATAAAATTTACCGGATCTACTAACTTTTTAAAAAACATTAGGGTCCAGAAACCCCGACCTGTTCAATGTGGTTCCGCCCCTGTGTTCTGCTATATATTTTTGGTGTTTGCAAATATATATACACCCTATTAGATGCCTACATTATAAACATCAACTGTCAATCAACAAAAAAAATTATAGGGAATACTTATATGTATATTTTTCTAGGGCTAACAATTCAGGAAAATATGAAACAAAAATAAACGTTTTTTGAAATTTTAATAAACACGTCATGTTCGGGTTGTGTTGTGTTGTGTTGTAAATAACACATCAACAAGCTATAACCCATTTAGAAATATAATTAAAAAAAACTTATAAAAAAAAACTTAGAGTTAATTGCCATTTTCGCCCCTGAGGTTTGGGCACATTTGCCATTTTCGTCCAAAATGAAGGTTTGGTACCATTTTGCCCCCAACGTTTGGCCATTTTTGCCATTTTCATCCAAATCGCTAACTGAGTTTGTTTTTTCTGTTAACTTTTAAATAAAAAAAATAAAAAAACTTATTATAAATCAACCCCACCCACCCCCACCCCATTCTCTCTCTAAACATTCATCAGACTCCCCATTCTCTCTCTAAACATTCATCAGACTCCCCCTCTCTCTCTATCTCTCTCTCTCCGGCGACGATTCCGTCGCCTCCATCACCATCAAATCGCTGCTCACTTGATAACTTGCAACAGATCTGAATCTTGGGTAACGTGATTCTTCAACTGGTGGTCTCTAGATCTGTATCTCTCTCTCTCTAATCTGGGTTGATGGTGGTGCCAATGGTTGTTGTGGCAGCAGTGGTGGTTGTTTGGGTAATGGTGGAGGTGATGGTGGTGGTGGGGTGATGGTGTTGCCGATAGTTGTTGTGGCAGCGGTGGTGGCTGTTGGAGCGATGGTAGAGATGGTAGTTGTTGGGGTGATGGTGGAGGTGGGGCGATGGTGGAGGTGGGCAAATGGTGGTGCCGATAGTTGTTGTTGCAGCGGTGGTGGCTGTTGGGGTGATGGTAGAGATGGTGGTTGTTGGGGTGATGGTTGTTGTAAGGTGGCGGAGCTGATGGTGGAGGTGGCGGAGCTGATGCAGTGGCAGACGAATTTGGGGGTGTTGCCCTGTTCTTCGTCTGCTGATGATGTTGCTTCGCCGGAGAGAGGTGATTTAGGTGGGAATCGAGGGTTTTGCGAGACGATGATGATGATTATAAATCTGAGTCGATTGGATGATGATCGGGTTTCGATGTTGTTTCTGCGTATATATAAATTTGTAGCGATGATGGTGGCTGGCCACTTGGCATGGTAACTCCGGTTGCAGCCGTGGCTGCATCTGAGCCTCTTTATTTTGCGAGATGATGATGATTATAAATCTGCATCTAAGCCTCTTTTTTTTGTAAATTTGATGATGATGGTTGCTGGGTTTTATAGAAAGATAACCACTGGTTCTATGAAGAAGGAATGTTATAAAAACACTGGTTTTATTTAAAAGTTAACAGAAAAAACAAACTCAGTTAGCGATTTGGATGAAAATGGCCAAACGTTGGGGGCAAAATGGTACCAAACCTTCATTTTGAACGAAAATGGCAAATGTGCCCAAACCTCAGGGGCGAAAATGGCAATTAACTCAAAAACTTATAAGGCCAACCTACCAACTAATTTATGATTTGTTTAACATAGCCAACAACTACAACTTTATTGCAACATGTATTACCCGGTTGCAACTTGTTTACTACCCAACAGAAAGTTTGTATGACCCTTTTTAGATAAACGAGTTAAACGGTTTTAAGAGTTGTTGAGCTAGGGTTAATGATTGTAAATTGTAATCCTGATAATTGGGTGGTTCATTGCCTACCATCAACCCAAAACACCCAATCCACCAACAAATTACGACCTAAGCCCTCAAGTCCCAATCAATAATCAAGCGAAGAACACAAATGCAAATGAAATAACTCTCCAAGAACTTTTATTATAACCAAGATAATATAACTCAAAAACTTGATTACAATATATCTCAAACCATAACTCGGTTTCTCTCTAGTCTTGTCTCTAAATAATGTCTAACCCTAACATGGTTTATATAGGCTAACCCTAACTTGATGGCCAAGACATTACCATATTAAGTGTAATGTAATTAGGAAACTTAACTCGTTTAACCTACTTGTTAAATTTGGTCCTTCAAGTTCACCGACTTGTGACTTAAATCCGTAAATTACCAACAAGCCCCTCACCACATCCCTAATTTTATTCTATATACCATCTTCTCTCTCTCTCATACCCTATACACATCCATGTTTATGATAATAACACTTATGTCTATATATATAACTCAAAACTAATAAACTACTTCTGCTTTGCTCCATTTATTTTGGGATGAAAACTATGGAAGTCAATGTTTTATCCATTCATTTAAAAACTTGTAAACTTTGTACCAAAATCATAAAAGAACACTAGTGCTAGTAAATGGTGCCTTTGAATGAGATTTAATGACTGTCCTCCAGTTACCTCATTTACAGTTGGTGGATCTCTATATGACTATAAAAAACTAAAAAGAATGAAAAATCTAGTAACGCTCATGGTTCGTGTGTATTTTCGTCATTTGTTTGTTTATTCAGGCGGCTTCTCAATTCTTCAAATGCGCTCATGCTCTCTGCACCAAGCCCTCCTGCAAACTGTAAACAAGAACCTTCACTCCTTCAGTTTAACTTGTATACTCAAAAATGCTAACTTGTAGTTTCACCAAGCACATACCCGTGCTTGATCGGCTTTTTCTTTAATTTTCTTTTCTCATTCTAAAGCAAACAATGTGATGAAATCAAGCACTGTAAAAAAGGCTTGTCATCGCGTTGAAACTGACCTAACAAGACCGGAGTAGGATGGGTTGTTCGCCACAACACTATGAGGCATGTCGTCTCACATTTATCTTAAAACTCAACATACTGTTAATTTCCATCTCGATCACATACATCCAACGTTTTAAATACTAAAATACTTATATCTATATAGTTATATCACACTAATATAAAATAGAGAAGTTTTTTTTTTTTTTTTTGGTAAAGGGTTTACCCCGGTGATTTTATAAAATAGAGAAGTTTGACTGTGAAGGATGTTAATTTTCAAATGAGTAAAAAGATGAAGAAAAACCTTAAAATCTATTATATATTAGATGTGACTAAATGGGTTTGGCCCGAGCCCAAGACCGGTTCTAGGCTTCTAGCTACATCATGGCAAAAGCAAGTTTGAGCGGCCCACTCCTCAAGCCAGTTGAAGTCCGATTAAAGCTTAGGGCCTTAGGCAACAAAATACCCTACCTAAGTATACCGGATCCAAATTTGAGAAAAAGGCCCAAATGGCCCCCTTCTACTCTTCTAGTGATGCTATAAATCCTTGTACCCTACCCCTATCCACCACAACATATTAGTTAGTCGTGGAAGTCATCATTATCATACTCAGTAAATCTCACCGATAGCAAGACTAAGGTAGAGTCTGAGGAGGATAAAATATAGACAGCCTTACCTCTACCCTGTAAGAATACTCATGGAAGTAAACTTTAAAAACACAAAAGGTTGTTTTTTTGTATGAATAGAAATTCATTGGTTGAATCTCTTACCGATGCGAAAAACAATCATTAGCTCTACGTCTAACTTGTGTCGAGTCTATGATTGTACTAATATAAACATCAATAACATACAGTATTTCATAAAATTTTTGTTATTCTATATACCGTCAAAGTCTTTAAACTCTCACTTTTTCCGCTCTCTCTACACCATCTATCAGGTGTTCCTCTATCATTCATCTTGTGTGACATCTTTCTTTTTCTTTTCCCTCTTGTCCTGAATCAAAAAGACACAATGTACATACATCTATAATAAGTTTTACTCGTTTTCTCTTATTATGGTATATACATATTCTATAATCTATACTATATAAATCACTTGTATTCAAATATCTACTGTATATTATCACACGTGAAATGATGCAATATAGAAAAGGTATAAACCAATAAAGGCACCTAGGATTTCAAACTATGAAGAAGATATATATAAACAAATGTACATGGTTTTGAAATGTTCTTCATCGTGGCTTGTAAAGGTTAACATCGCTTTAATCAACTAACAAGAAATAGTAAGTTATTGAGAAATGTTACCAAAAGTTTATTTCACTTTTTATTAATAAAATTATTTTGTGTAGTTCATAAAACATTCGGCTACCTATACGAACTAATAGTTTCAGTTTTGTCCAAGCTCGCTGTCTTTTGTTTGTTTACTTGGGTAAATTCTTCTCAAAAGATCACACTCATACTTAAATTACCTCAAGTGGACAAGATAAATTGTGAAGTTCTTCTTTCATTCACGACCAATAGACCAAAACACGATGATGATATTTGAGAAGGAATATTTTTTATGAACTCAACATTTCTCATATATGTGTGGCTGATATAAAACACAACCCCTTAAGTAGAATTAACAAAACTAGCAAGATTAAAATAATTCAGTTATCATAAAAAAAGTATTAAATAATTTCAACTTTGTATTTTCAAACATATATGGAGGAAGGTTAACGTACATTACGGCTTAACGTACATCACGTACAACAGGTAGTTACGCACGTTCATTTTAAAATCACGCACGTTATAACTCAAAAATCCAAAATCACGCATGTTGAAACACAATAATCACGCGTATTGAAAACATTAATCACGCATGTTATATAACAAATCATGCACGTTGTTGTACGTGAAGTACGTTAAACCGTAATGTACGATATACTTTTTCTATATATATATATATACATATACACCTTTAAAACTTTGTATAATATAATATTTACTCAGCAAAAATCAAAATATCTAAAATTTATTTATTTAAATACAATTTATAATATTACTATTCTACCATTCTAGTTCTTAATAATAAACACAAAACTCTTCTGTAGCTTAAACCATAAACCTTAGACTATGGGGTATGGGGCGTGGGTTGGAGAGAAACGTCCAAGTCACCACCCCGGGTGGGCTTGGGTTTGGGCGTGGCTCCTTGGGCGGGAGTTTAAGGCCGGGCGTGGGGCGGGGCTACCACATGACATGGCGTAACCTCATTGGCCAAGATCACTAGCCTTTGAAATTGGCTTTTGGTCTTGTGTGTCCCATAGTCCACGTGTCGCACCATGCCCCCAACCCACGTCCCACCATACCCCACGGTCTTAAATCTAAAAAGTGTAAGTTGTAACTCGTCTAAATGTGAAGAAAACAGGGATCCAACAATAAGTGGTTGGACGAAAATGATACAAATATCGCGAGTTTAGCAATTGAGCTTGACCGTTACAACTTTTTTTTGTTAGTTTTATATATAAATATAGGGGAAGTTAATGTACAAGACCGTCTTATCGTGCGAAGCGTACGCGAGCATCTCAACCGCACATCTGACCTACCCTAGGCCTTCAATTGAACGCGGTGGCACAATAATAATTAACTTGACATAATTACTCACGTTATAATGCATAATTACGGACATTATAATGCATAATAAACACATGGTATTTGCATAATTACGCATGTTATTTGCATAATTACACATAGATTAGGTTAAACTCTAATTACGCACGTTATGATGCATAATTACACACGTTATTGAATAGTTACACACGTTATTGCATAATTATGCACGTTATAACGCATAATTGCGCACATTATAAAAATTCAGAACCTGCAGGCCACCAAGCATGAAAAATACGAATGTTAAACTCAAAATTACGCATGGGCTGTTTCAACCCTAATTCCGCATGTTATATGCATAATTACACACGTTATCAGATGAGTGTAAAAAAAATAATGACCTGCGTCTCAATCTCCTGCTCACGTATCTTCGCATAATAAGATACTATTAAATTCTACACTTTCTACAAATATATAATAATTTTTTAGATGCTAACAAAACCATTCATACAAATTTCAAATCCGTTTTATTACCCAAAACTATAATTGTCATCCTATCTTACAATAAAAAGAGGATCAGTATCTAACTCATGAAATTATAGTAAGATGGTCCTGCACATGTTACACCTTAATCATAACATTAAAATCATTGTCTAATTTAACTTCAATTATTCCACCATCCCACTATCACATTAGCTCATCATATGATTACCAAACATATATGTTACTTATCAATATGCTTTTGTTATACAAATTTTGATTTGCCCACCATTAATTTAATATATAATTAGAAAATTAACCTCACAACTTTTTTACTTTCAACTTTGATCCTCTATACTTCACATTTTTCGCAAAATTTCCGTTTAAATTGTGTGGTTAAACATTTTTACGTTGTCTATTTTTTCCAGTTTAACAGGTTCATTGTAACGCGCAGTTCCTAGATTGACTTAGTTATTCTTTTATATGTTTTACGTTTCGGTTTAATTTTTTCGCATTAACACGCCGCAACTTTAGTGTTGGTGGTCGCTGGCAGTAGTGTGACATTGGTGCCCCCGCCGCAACGCGGGGTGCTTAACACTAGTTATACATAAATTGGGATTGGTGATGTACAAATCAACTTCCTTTGTTGAATACTCAAAGTTTATCATGACCAGTCCATACAAGTCTATCTTGTTAGCTAGAGCCGATGATAGCCAACTGAATCCACGATCACTAGCCGAAACGAATCTAACCCAATGGAATCAAACCGACGATAGCTAACTAACCGTATTGAATCTAACAGGTGATAGCTAACTGAATCGAATGGGAAATGGTTATTCAGTGATACATGACATTGGTGTGGGTTATAAGAAAGTTGTGGAGGTGGGGTGGGGTGATTAATGGATTAAATTATGTAGTGTGGTCTAGTTTTATGATCCTTCACTGTCCTAGCTATCCTATACCCTCACTTACCCTTTTTTCAGGCTTTATTATAAGACATATTAACACACTCACTTACCTACATCCTTTAATAGTGTGGTCCAATGCTACCAAATGAGTGCAATCTCTGCTCTAAACTACCTTCAAATTTATTTAAATTTTATGTACTGCCTTTTGTTAACAAATTTTATGTACTGTCTATGCTAATTATTAAAGGGGTTTTTTTTGTAACAATAGTTCTTGGACACATAACTTAATCTATTTTGTTATTAGTTTGAATTATTTTTCAAGTAAAATGCCATCAAAATCCCAATCTTTCGTGAAATGATAGTGATTCAGTAAACAAGTATTTTATAGTGAAAGGACGGCAACGTTCCTTCCATACGCTCACATGGTGTGGATAGTGGAATCATAACCCCTTTGATGGTTATGTATAGAAAAAGTATGAAAATAAGATGACGTCTATGTGACAGTTTCCGCACCCATAATCTAAATATCTTAATTGTCACGTAAACATTTATACTTCAATATCAACTGTACTGTTGTAAATAGTCAATATACATATTGTTGACATCTAAAGTTTTTTCTTTTTTTTTAACGGCAAAACTCTATATATAAAAATATAAAACCGGGCTAGCAAGAAACTTTCCTGCTAACCTTTTACAAAGTTTGTAAGAAACGTCAATTTATTCATTCACATGTTGTGAATTAATATAGATAGATAATTTGTATATAAATGCAATTATTTTAAGGTATGGTTCGTTATTTTTCTTAAAAAATACAAATACATAAAATTCAAGAAAGGATTGAGATAATTTGATTTTTAGATCTAAAATTGTGACCCTATTTCCGATCTACCCGACCAGATTCTATATTTGACTAGCGATGTTCAAGCTCGGATTATCCGGTTTTCGGATATCCGAAAATTTCGGATAGTGAATATTAATATCCAAATCCATACCCGAAATTTCGGATACGGATATCAAAACGGATATCCGAATATATAAAAATAATATAAAAAAATTGTTTAATGCATAGACTAAAACTAAACCTACATTCGAATTCCCAAGCCAATATTGAAAACAAAAAACATTCATTAAAACACCCGAATCTGATTATTTACTATTTTTGTACTATTTTACTATATTTCAGATTATATATAGCACGCATATACTATATATATTTTTTAAAAGTTAGTTTTCGGATATTGGATTATTCGATTATCCAAAAATTTTAGAAATCAATATATGACCGAATCCGAAAATTCAGATTATCCGGTTTTCTGATATCTGAAATTTCGGATATTTCGGATACAGGTTTTCAGATATTTCAGATTCGGTTTCGGATTCAGATTATTTTTGATCACCCATTTGGCCTGTACAATTGTAACCATGGGAAAGTACTATGTAATGTGTCGGGTATATTAGGGTTTTCCCCCTTTGACAGCATATTGTACCTTGTTTATGAAGTTACGTGCATCCCCACTTACCTCTCTTTAAGTAAGCTAAAGAATTACATAAGTACCTCACGATATACAACCTTTTAAGTACAGGGTACAAGCAACTAACGAACTTCTAGTGTTATATATTGTTTTGTACTTGTGAGATCTCACACATCTTTTTCTTTATTTATTTTACATGAGTTAATGCAAGTGTAGGATTTTAGGTGAATATCAAAATGGTCTCGCAACCACAGGTTTGCTATTCGTGTGAAATAAGTTTGTTACAAATATTCTTAAAACACTTATCTCTAGTCAAAACAATACACCATCAATCGGTACCCTTAAAGCTGCATGGTTTTCACTCATTAGGGATTTGATTTGTAACCCAAAGTAAGAAGTTAGCATAACAACTAAATGGCATAATATAAGTTACTGATAGTTAATAACTCAATGTGCCAATGAGGTAGTGTTGTAGTGGTTGAGGAAAGATTTGATGTTCCTTGTGACCCAGGTTCAACTCCCACTGTCTCCATTATTTTTTGCGACGTCCAGGGGAGAGCCAAGTGGCTGGCGGCAGCCGAGTAGTCACCTTGGCCACAACGCCTGGTGTCACGATGGTTGACACGTCATTCATTCCCGTTAAAAAAAATTAATAACACAATGTACTTGTAAAATAATTAAACTTCTACCTTTTTCAATTATGATATAGGAATTGTTACAGTATTAGTTTTACGGTTACAAATCAATATAAAGGAATCTAATAACAATGTATATAGTGTGAACTAAACCAGGAGTATGTATTGTATATAAATAACTAGGTTATAACCCCGTGTATTACACGGGTTAAGTAAATAAAATATCAAATAGTTAATAACGAAGATTTAACAATTATAAAACGATATTTTATGACACTTTTCTGATATCCGAACAAAAATTTGTTTTATGTATGATCAAAACTTGTGATATTTGTCAAGTTTATAAATATGAAAGCATTTGAACTATCGATTAGAAGACAAACTGTATCATCGACTTTCTCACGACGTGAACCCAAGTTTTATTTAAATAACAGTGGTGTTAATTTATTAGTTCTAAAATTATTGTTGAAATGTTTAGATTAGGCATATAGCAATTAGCCAATTAGATAAACTTATAGCTACAAAATAATATTTAATTTAATTAGATAAGTATAAATTATCGGTAATTATTAAGTTATATAACTTTAAAATTTAAGTATATGGACTTGAGTTGCATCATAAAAGGATGATTGTTTTTGAATAATTAGTATGATAAATGTAGTTATTATTCTTCTTGTATTTTAAATATATTAAATAAATAAATTATTTGTTAAGCAAGAAAATCGTTCCTTCCACCCTCGTTATGAAAATGGTCGATATTTGTTTCAATTATTAAGATATAATTTGTAACCTAGTAATTCATATAAATAAGAAAATCGTTCCCTCCACCCTCGTTATGAAAATGCTCGATATTTGTTTCAATTATTAAGATATAATTTCTAACTTAGTAATTAATATAAATATAAATATAAATAAATAAAAAGATAATTTATGGAATTTTATCCGTAATTTCTTAAATGTTTGAAACAAATATTAAATTTATTAATTTAAATTAAATAATAATTATCTATAATTAAGTAACAGTAGATGGTCTAGAATAATAACCTAGTAATTAATATAAATAAATAATAAGATAATTTATGGAACTTTAATATAAGTAAATAATGAAATAATTTATGAAACTTTATCCATAATTTCTTAAATGTTTTAAAGATATATTAAATTTAATAATTTAAATTAAAAAATAATTATCTAATAGTAGATGGTCTAGAATAATGACAAGTGTACTTTTATTTGTTTCTTTTATTATATAGTATAGATAGATTGTATTGTTATTAGGGTTACAAGAGTCCTTATATATATTACGTATGACTGGTCTCTAGTAGAATATCATAACCAGTCTAATAGTGTCACAATGATTACAAGTATATCTCAAATAGTGATAGATCTAGCCAAAAATTCAGGGGTATCTCTATTTTTTTTTACCAGGAGTATCCTTTGTATAAATAAAAAAAATTACATTACGTAGACAGAGAGAAGTAGCATACCCCTGCTTGTACACTACCTCCGCCACTGATTTTAAACATAGTTATGACACCTACAGCGTGTTGGTTCTACAGATGAGGGTTTGAGAAGTTAGCCAGGTTTAATGATCTCCAAACATTGTTAAATTAGAACAACTATTATATGATATGGATCAATTTGGTTGGAAGATCTCTAAACTTGTCGTGAGGAAAGAACACTAAATATGTATGAAAAAATAAAAATCATAATATTCACTAAAAAAACATTTAAACCTGTTAAATATCGCTATCAATACTCTATAAAAATATTATTTTTTTCATAAATTAATTACACATATACTGTTGTTAAAATGCAGTTAATTATTTATGCCTTTTCTTATCAACTTCAGAAAGCACTTGACTATCCTTCAGCCCAGAAAGTGACACAACTCCTTCCATTGTCTTCCAGTCTTCCATGCATCTTCATACACACACAAACACACCCTAGAAACACACAGCTAATGAACAGTGGCCCCTTCATTCATGTGTTGAGGTGGTTATTCCAATTCTGCTTAAACATATTCTGAAAACGTGTAAATTCTTCATATTCTTTTTGCTATTCATGGTTCCATTAACCATTTCTAATAAAAATCTATATCTTCCTAACATGGTTCCTAAGTTATTCTACAAAAAGATATTATAAAAAATGGTTGACACTTCTTTTAGTAACTTATAGAATTCCTATCTGGTATAAATTCATCCATGAAAAAAATCACCGAAATGACCATTTTGATCAACCTTGTTTATCTCAAAAGGCATGAGATTAAGCAAATAAATCGCAAATGGCGTGGAATTTCTCTTGTTTGGTATGTAACATTGGCAGTGGCGGATCCATGACTTTTTTCCTATGGGTTCACTTTTTCTCGGTTATCAGATTCTCACAACTAAACGTTAGAATTTTCGAGTCAGGTTAGGGAAGGGGCGAACAAACCTTTTTAGGGGCCTAGAACGGATATTAAAATTGAGGTCCCTTTTCCAAAAAAAAACATTTTGCTTTCAATCTTAATTGCGATTCCCAATTTCTGAAAACCAGGAAAAAATTGATTTGCGTCAACATCAATTACAATCTAATATGAAATTAGACCCTGATTATTCTTTAAATTGATATCTTCTACTTTTCTAGCTAAGAAAAAAATTTAATATGCATATAGATATTATATGTAAAGGGAAGACATTTCAACAAGAACTCATAAACACAAAAAATAGAAAACAACTTATTTGGTGGAAAATAATCGACTTCGTTTGGTCTTAGTATCCAAGTTCAATTAGTAGTTCATGAAGAATCTTTACTTTTGTTCTTTAAGATGGCATCATACTGAAACACACATAATATATTCACAATTCATATTTGAAGTGTGGGATAGTTGTGTTACTAAAAAGAAAAGAACAAACAAAAAATGGAGGGATACAAGAATCGAACTCAAAATGGCTGGGTTTAAAACCACATGTTTTACCAGTAAAGCACTAGACATTCTTTGTTATGGGTTCCCTCATAATTTATTTATGGGTTCCTTCTGCGTTTTCTATATTAGTTTCCGCTAAAAGTTACAAACCGAATGGGTTTCTAGGAACCCGTTGTTTGAATCTAAATCCGCACCTGAACATTGGTATCTGAGCCAGACTCGAAGTGGTGGTCTGGAGAGCAGGGGCAGAGGTATAGAATAATGAGGTGTGACACGGGCTACGGCTCAACCCCGTCTTCTGAGCGTAATTTTTTTTCGGCTTTCGTATAAAAGATACCACTGAACAAATATGGGGATATCTCTAAAAAATAGGATACTTTAATCTATTAAAATTCTAAATTTTTTTAAGCCTAAACCTTTTACAACACCAAAACTTGTATAATAATTAAGCTCAAACGATAGAGTAAACCCAAATTAAGAATAATTTATTTGAAAGAGATCCAATTGTTAAAATTAGCCCAAGCCCCAAAACAATAAGATATCATCTTGTGTATGGGCGGCAAATTTGGAAACAGAACGTCACGGCGAATTGCGATCGTCCTAGCGTCCCTGCTGCTGCTTGACGTCCCTGCTACTGCTCTGTTGACTGGCGGTTGACCTGCGTATTTAGTGATGTTTCTTGTCCTTTGATTTTTTGTTTGTTGCTATTGTTTATGTAGTATTGTTGTTTGTAGATATGTTAGGGTTTGGTGTTTAGATAAGTTAAATTTTACAAAAAAGTTATAGTTTTTAAATTTTCTTGTTAAACTAGATACTTGAATTCTTTGAAGTTGATCCAGCAGAACAACTCAAAAGATAAAGAAGTATCGCTAATTTCTTCATGCTCGTTCCAAGTAGGTTGATTCCATGAAGTGAATGATGAAATTCACAATCTAAAAAACAATCTTGAATGGGCCGGAATATTTGAACAATGCTATGGTATGTGCGATCGAAAAAAAAACTTTTGATAAGGTAAAAGACGACGAAGTGATAGAACGATTTCAAACTATGAAAACAAGAAGATGACAAATCTATTAGGTATTTGTTTTGCTTTATTTATTATCGATTTTATTAGTACAGTATGATTGTACGGTAAATTTTTTTTTTTGGATATCCCTAAGTTAATGGGCTAACTCTGCCACTGCTGGAGAGAGCCAGGCGTGACCAACGAGGCTCGGAGTGGTGGCCTAAAAAGAGTTAGTCGTGACAAATGAGGACGTTGGCCCTTAAGATCTAAGAAGGGTCGATTGTTATGGACTGAAACCTTGCAAGTTATGAGACTTGTACCACATCGTTTGTATGGGCAACTGATTTGTGGTTTATATATCAAATATATATACTTCTTAAAATTTTAAACTTTTTAGTTATATTGAAGAATAGTACGTTTATAACCTAACCTACTTTTACCAGTACTTAAAGTTACATTTAAATCCTAGTTTATAAATGAATACTTTTTTGGTTGGTAATAAATACGAACTTTTAAACGAGTTTTTGTTTACAATTTCTTTTATGCTATCTTTAAATACTTAAATAACAACAATTAAAAGAGGTGACTTTAGATTGGTAAAGTTAGTTTATAAATAATAGTAGTGGTGTGCATAAAACCAAATTAGCCAATTCATAATCAAATTAATTGAAATAACCGAACTGAACTAGTAACAAAACCTAACGAATAACCGAAATATCGGTTCGGTTATCGTCAATCATATATCAATAACCCAAATTTAGAAACCCTTCCATATATTTAAAAGAGAAAAATGCCAGGATAGTCCCTGTGGTTTCGCCTTTTTTCACCTATAGCCCAAACTTTCTAAAACTACCTTAATAGTCCCCAAGTTTTCATTTTTTGTTCCCGGATAGTCCCTGGGTCTAACTTCAGTTACTTTTCTCTGTTAAAATGATATGAAATGACAAAAATACCCTTTCCTTAAAAGGCCAAACCATAGGGACTATACGGGCATCTTCTTCATTTTTATTTATAAAACCCCACCACCACACTTCATCTTTAACCTCCACCCACCATCACTCTCCTCCACCCTCCACCATCACCGCCACAGTCACTCTGCAACTCAAAGCAACACTCATACACACAAAAGCCACAAACCAAATAAAACACATACAAGCATCATCATCTTCACTCTCTATTTCCCCCCAAAGACTGACCGGCGAGCAGGGATTCCGGCCGGCTCTCCGGCGACTGATCATTCGACAGACACCACGACCCCCTTACCCCTCTCTTCTTCTTAAACCACCACCCATACACCTCTGTTTGAACGAACGGCTGGTCACCACCATTTCGGTGGTGGCGTGCGGCGGCACATACACAGACGCGGAGAGAGAGAGAGAGTTAGAGAGAAGATGATGTCGGCGGCGGCAGTAGACACCGACAGCAGCAGCACCGCCCACGGCGGCGGTGGTCCGTTCAGTTGTGATTCTCGAGTCCTTTGTCCTCAGATCAGTTCCAGACGCAAACACGATCGAGCCACCATGTTTTCTGGCTCCGATTCGGGACTCGCGTCGCCGCCGATTCAGGTTAGAATTTGGTTTGGGTCACGTTTCGAATTTCGGCTTGGGTTCGAGTCTTGTTCAGTTTTGGTTCGAGTTTCGGTTTGTTTCGACTCACGCGGCTCGGTTTAGATTCGGATCGATTGGTTCAGATCCGGGTCAGTCGAGTTCAATCGGTAATCCCTCACTTCTGTTCTTTTAGATTTGAGCAGAGTGATTGTGGCGGTGATGGTGGAGGGTGGAGGAGGGTGATGGTGGGTGGAGGTTGAAGATGAAGTGTGGTGGTGGGGTTTTATAAATAAAAATGAAGAAGATGCCCGGATAGTCCCTATGGTTTGGCCTTTTAAGGAAAGGGTATTTTTGTCATTTCACATCATTTTAACAGAGAAAAGTAACTGAAGTTAGACCCAAGGACTATCCGGGAACAAAAAATGAAAACTTGGGGACTATTCAGGTAGTTTTAGAAAGTTGGGGACTATAGGTGAAAAAATGCGAAACCACAGGGACTATCCGGGCATTTTTCTCTATTTAAAAACAATTCCGATTATATATTAAGCTACCCTCCACCATTGTTGTCTCTATTCAAAAATGGATGTGTATTAACATGTTTATTAGTGTGTATATATATGTATAGGAGAAGAATCATGAGAAAACCAATATGTTCCATACTACATATATGTGGTGGTATAGGGGAGCTAAACGAGTCGTGCTCGCAGATTGGTGGGTTCAACCCGACCCAAACTTGAAATTTTAGACGACCCGAATATGACCCGAACCCATAAATTGTATCATACATATGAACCCGAAAATGAGCCAAAACAAATTGTAACCTTATATAAATTTCTCTTTTTAAGTTATAATTATGATATAAAATAAACACTCTTTAATTTATGACATAAAACAAATTGTAAAAAACTAAAATATAATATAAATGGGTTAAACGGGTCAACCCGCTAGCCCGATCAGGTTCACATGAACCCGACTTGTTTAGCTAAACGGGTTCGGGGATTCAACCTAAAACTGACCCGAACCAGGTTTGACTAAACCCAAACTCACGAAACTAATGTCAGGTTCGTGTCGTATTAGAAATTCACACCCTTAAATGTCCTATATCATACTACACATGTGTAGTATGATATACCGTATATACATATATATAGTATGAAAGTTCTGATTTTCTCACGAAAGAGAATTTTGAAAATTTTCTATGAGCTTTATCCCATATGTCCTATATCAGTTATTTGCCGATAATAATCCGAACTCGTCTACTTTTGGCCGATAATAGTCTACCGCTAAAAATAGCTTAACAGAGTTAAGTTTTATTCCGAATTACAAGCCGTTGTTTTAGTGATTTTGATCAGAACGAGTATACGAGTCGATTTATGTAAAACTTACCTTGAAACAGTGCTCCAAACGGCTTGATTTTTGTTAATTGGAAGTTTAAACATCTGAATTGAAGCATCATTTTCGTCTTTTGGGGCAGTAATTCGAGGTAAATTTTACATTAATCAACTCGTATCCTCGTTCTCATCAAAAGCCCTAAAACATCGGTTTGTAATTCGAAAAAAAAAACTTAACTCTGTTAAGTTATTTTTAACGCTGTCACACCCCGATATTTCCACGTATTGCCGGTAGGCCCGGTGGGGAGTATCGTGACGTAGTTGATATCATCATAGTCAATAATCACAGTTTAAATGCACAGCGGAAGTCTAAAAGTAATAATAATACAAACTGAGTCGAAAGTATAATGAAATATTACACAACGGGTTGTAATTGGATCCACAGGCGGATCTAAAATAAAAAGAAATATTGTTCAACAGATTTAAGCATCAAAAGCTTGCAAGACTCTTTATTTGACACTAGGAGTAGCCAGCCCATTACGCGTAGTACCTACACTTAATCTTTTTAAAAAAAATCGTCAGTTTACACTGGTAAATACAATTAACTGACTCTTTTGAAAAGTATTTATAAATTTGATTTAAATAAACAAGGCACAAAAATTCTTTTATCACTTGGGACAATTATTTAAAAAAAAATCTTGTATACAGATTTACATGTCTGTCGTCCATTCAGTAGCCCGGGTTAGAAGTACCGGGTTAAAGATTAATAGACACACCGCCAATATAATCCCACGGTGAGTTATTCTCAACGAGTGGTTATATCTTTTACATACGCAACTGTCAGGTGTATGTCTACACCCCATGCTTAAGTCGTGGCCATTCAATGAATGAGCCGAGGATATCCAGGATACGGTCATTAACCCCCCAAAGGCATTGTACCAAACAAAACAGATTAAAACGGGTTATTTCAATGATTTAACCACTAATCGATTAAAGATTCAATACCCGACCAAGCGGTATTATAAAATACCGTATAACGGAAAATAAGTTAAAAGTATTTACCTGAGCTTAAAATATAATTTTAATCTCATCCGTATATCTATCAGCAAGCACAAATAGCTTTTACTGGGCTCCTAAAACTGGAACGAAGGTTTTAATAACCTATTAGATTCCTAACGGGTCTTATTTAAGTCTTCACTTAGACAGGTTAGTTTTAATGAAAGGTTTACGGTTCAAAACGCAAGATTAAGCGAAGACTGGATTAGAATGTGTTTTAGACCCAACAAGTATGAAGACTTGTGTAAAATGGGTAAACTAAATACATTATGGATTTTGAAGTAAAAATGATAAGGTTTGACCCGTTTCGGTTAATTTATGCAAACTAGTTACATAAACCGTACCGAACGCGTATATACATAACGGGTAACCATATGAGTCATGTACAAGTTCTGTAAGTTATTATGCTTAAAATATGTTATGATATCAGTAGGATACCTTCCATTATGCCCAAAACGAATTTAAAACCAATTTAAGTCCCGTAAGGGTATTTTGGTCATTTTAAAGTTTATAAAAGAGGTTAAATAGCAATCTGAGGTTCTGGTCTAAAAGAATCAGTTAAAATATTTATTTTAACAAGTTACATCAGTGAGATATCATACATATGTGAATTTTATCATTTATGGCCAAACTATGCACCGTAGGGGCATTTTGGTCATTTCATATATGCTATAAGGGTCAAATTTGGAAATCTGGGTTCAAAACTTTTGCTTACTGTTAAATTATAAAAATTTGCTTATAATATCAGTAGGTAATAAGTCTTAGGTGTTATATATAATTTTAAACCATATTATGCGCCTAAATCGCATAAAAGTCGGTATTTGACGATATTCAGGTTGATTAAGGAAATCTGATATTTTTATCAGCCTCAACTGTTTAAGATAATTTATTTAATGTATAAAATCAGTAGAAAAAAGTTTGACACGTAAAGGATGTGTAAAACTCATTTTATTAGCGAAAAGGGCATTATCGTCAATTACCGAGGCTATGCAAGAACTCAACGTTATGTTCAGTTTAAAATTTAACAAAAATTTCTAAAAATCTCTAAATATTATATCTTAACAGTAGGTGGCAAGTTTGGTGCCAAAATTTGGGTTTAAATAAGATTTATACTAAAAACGCCATTTAATTAATAAAAAGGCTTTCATTTACGATATCGCGTATAACTTTCAATTTAAACCATGAACTGATGTCAAATTTTTAGGACATACTTATAAATCAGTAATAAAGGTTTTTGTCCTCTCACATTTTCAAAAATCTCGTTTTAATGGTAAAAGGGCATAATGGTCAACTTTTAAGCATTTAACGGAAACATGCAAATAAATTCAGATTTCAAAGGAACCATATAGTATAATCTCAGAGGGTTATACTAACATTTAATATGATCCCAAAGGAACCCTAAGGCATAACTAAACTAAGCTCAATCGGGTCAGAACTAAAAGTTAAAGCAAAAGTCTACTTTTGCGACTTTCGGTTGCGAACCGAGCCTAAACTCATAATTGTCGGGTTGAACATGCCTAGACATGTTCTTATATTATTTACCAAGTTATTTAAGTGTTAAAACATGTTCCATAACTTCTACGTTATCAGTTATGAATTATTTTGTGAAAATGGATTCGTTTGACTTTTTATTAAATAATTTGACCCGACAATTGACCAATAAAAGTGATAATCAGTAGGTGCCCTTTTAAGGGTTTATTACCTACATAATTACCAACTCATAGCCACTTCCAATTCGAATAATGGCTGGACCGTTAACGAAAACTTAACTAAGGAAGCTAAGAACACTTACAATAGTCCTTAGCATGAAGATTTTCACTAAGAGAGCTTCCTTCAAAGTTAGGATGCTCCAGAGAGTGAGTTTGAGAGTGAACTTGAATTGTGCAAGTGAGGAACTTCAACTAAAGCCTCTATTTATAGTGAATTGGGGATCCTAGGATCAATGCAGGTGTTCCTCAGGTGAATTCTGATGCATACAGGTGTCTAGAGGTATTTCAAAATCGTTAACAAGCAGCTGGTTTTGAGAAAATGGGTGTAGAAGGAGACAACCCGCAGCTGTCCATTTTTACTGCCCAGATACAATCCTTACGGTCCGTAACCGCTTTTCAAATTTTATCGCCCAGTTAAGCCACCTTACGGTCCGTAAGGTGGCCTCTTTGCGGTCCGTAAGCATTTGATCAGAAGACAAAACTTTGAGAACTTTAACATTTGACCATGCAACCTTTCATAACTCGAATCTATGGTCATTTTCAGCAGAAGGGGACCACATGATCAGGCCTGGATGCTCTTGTAAGTGTTGCCATGCATTAACATTGATTGGGAGTCTTTGAAAGAAACCACGTGAATGAAGGATTGTCGTTATTGTACATAGGATCCCATTTCTTTGAATGTTGAATTATTCATTACAAAGTTTAACTGGATACTCATGAAATCCTTATCAGATATTCATGGGAATGTATTTATATTTTACAAAAGTTTGAAAAATGTTTAAAAGGTCACTCAGAGGTAATAATTAACATGTTGACACTTTTAAATCCCTCCATATCTTTTAACTTGATCCGGGTTTATAACACGTTTAAAGTTCATGACACGTGTCTTTATTATATTGGGCATGATTTTGCGAGGTGTTATATCCTCACCCCCTTAAAAGAAATCTCGACCTCGAGATTTATTGGAATAAATGAGGGTATTTATGTTTCATTGTGGATTCAACCTCCCACGTGTATTCTGGGCCTCTACGGGCATCCCATTTCACTTTGACAATAGGCACATGCTTTCTTCAAAGCTTCTTGACCTGTCGATCCTCGATTGACAAAGGTTTTTCAACGAACTTCAAACTTTCATCAATCTGCACGTCCTTATGCGACATTGCTAGCGATTCATTGGCTAGGCATTTCTTCAAGTTGCAGATGTGGAATACATTATGTATTCCACTAAGTTCTTCTGGTAGATTTAACTTGTAAGCTAAAGTTCCGACACATTCGACGATCTCGAATGGTCCTATGTATCTTGGGCTAAGCTTGCCCTTTTTACCAAATCGCATCACACCTTTCCAAGGTGACACCTTAAGTAGCACTTTATCGCCAACTTCAAACTTTAAAGGTTTGCGCCTCATATCAGCATAACTTTTCTGCATGTCCCTTGTAGCTTTCAGACGATCATGGATTTGGACAATCTTTTCCGTCGTCTCAAGGACTATATCAGGTCCTGACAGTTGGACATCTCCAACTTCCGCCCAACAAACTGGCGTTCTACACTTTCTTCCGTACAAAGCTTCGAAAGGCGTTGCTTGAATACTTGAATGATAGTTATTATTGTACGAAAATTCAATCAACTAAAGATGGTCATCCCAACTTCCACCTAAGTCAATAACACAAGCTCGTAACATATCCTCAAGCGTTTGAATCGTACGCTCGCTTTGACCATCCGTCTGAGGATGATAAGCAGTGCTGAAGTTTAGATGAGTGCCTAGGGATTTGCTGAAAGCTTTTCCAAAAATGAGACGTGTATCTTGTATCCCTATCAGAGATAATGGATACTGGCACTCCGTGGAGAGATACAATCTTATCCACGCACAATTGAGCTAGCTTATCGGAGCTGTGAGTTTCTTTAATAGGCAAGAAGTGGGATGACTTGGTCAGCCTATCGACTATAACCTAAATAGTATCATTTTCGTGCTTTGTCTTTGGTAACTTAGTGATAAAATCCATGGTTACCATTTCCCATTTCCAAGTGGGAAGTCCAGGCTGTTGTAGCAAACCTGACGGCTTTTGATGCTCTACTTTAACTTGTGCGCATGTCAGACATTTAGCCACATAAGTGGCTATAGATTTCTTCAAACCTATCCACCAGTAATTTGCCTTTAAATCTTGGTACATGTTATCACTGCCAGGATGGACTGAATATTTGGAGCTATGAGCTTCTTGAAGAATCACATCTCGAAGTCCTCCATAAATTGGAACCCATATTCGACCATTCAATCTTAGGATTCCATCCTTGCCATACGAAAATTGATCGGCAGTCACTCCTAACTTCTCATTCGGATAGTTAGCTTCTAATACGGCTTCCTTTTAAGCGGCTAACAACCTTTCATTCAAGTTGTTCTTTAGTTCAATGCTTTTGGCATTGATTCTAATAGGCTTAACTCTTTCCTTTCTGCTTAGAGCGTCAGCTACAACATTCGCCTTGCCAGGATGATAGCGAATTTCACAATCATAATCATTTAAAGTCTCCATCCATCGACGTTGCCTCATATTAAGATCCTTCTGATTGAACAAGTGTTGAAGGCCTTTATGATCAGAATAAATCATGCACTTTGTCCCATAAAGATAGTGCCTCCAAAGTTTTAGTGCAAATACAACGGCACCCAACTCCAAATCGTGGGTGGTGTAATTCTTCTCGTGCACCTTTAATTGACGTGAAGCATATGCAATAACCTGGCCTTTCTGCATAAGCACACATCCCATACCTGTGTGCGATGCGTCACAATAAACCATAAATTCTTCAATTCCTTCTGGCAATGTCAACACAGGTGCATTGCTTAATTTCTGCTGCAGAATATCAAAGGATTCTTGCTGTTTGGGACCCCAATCAAACTTGACATTCTTGCGAGTTAATGATGTTAGAGGTGCGGCAATCCTCGAAAAGTTTTCAATGAAACGTCTATAGTAACCTGCTAGACCCAAGAAGCTGCGAATTTCAGTAGGAGTCTTAGGTTCTTGCCAATTCATAATTGTTTCAATCTTAGCGGGATCCACCTGGATACCACGCTCGCTCACCACATGTCCAAGAAATTGGACTTCACGAAGCCAAAACTCACATTTCGAAAACTTGGCGTAGAGCTTCTCTTGCTGTAGAAGTTTAAGGATACACCGGAGATGTCTTTCATGATCGGCTTGATTCTTTGAGTAAATAAGAATGTCATCAATGAAGACAATGACAAACTTGTCTAAATACGGCTTGCAAACGCGATTCATGAGATCCATGAATGTTGCGGGTGCATTAGTGAGCCCGAAAGGCATCACTAAGAACTCATAGTGGCCATAGCGTGTTCTGAATGCTGTCTTGTGCACATCTTCGTCTCTGACCTTTAACTGGTGATAACCTGACCTTAGATCGATCTTTGAAAAGTAACTTGCCCTTGAAGCTGATCGAATAGATCATCGATCCTGGGTAACGGATATCTGTTCTTGATTGTAACCTTGTTTAGCTCGCGATAATCGATGCATAGACGCATCAAGCCATCCTTCTTTTTCACAAACAGAATCGGTGCTCCACAAGGGGACGAGCTAGGTCGAATAAAACCCTTTGCCAATAAATCATCCAACTGAGTCCTTAACTCTTTCATCTCAATCGGTGCCAACCGATAAGGTGCTCTTGCAATTGGTGCTGCTCCAGGAATGACATCGATTCTGAACTCCACTTTCCTGTCTGGAGGTAATCCAGGTAGTTCTTCAGGAAAAACATCTGGATATTTAGAAATAACAGGGATGTCTTCGATCTTGGGCTTTGGTTCATCATTGGTCACTTGTGCCATGTAAATGACACAACCCTTCCTCAAACACCTCAATGCCTTAAGCATAGACACTTGCTTAGGCAAACCGTACTGTGTATCTCCTTGTATTGTAAGTAGTTCACCATAAGGAGTCTTAATAACCACTTGCTTCTTATCACAAACGATCTGGGCTTGATTAGAAGATAACCAATCCATGCCTATTACTATGTCGAATCCTGCTAGTTTCAATAGAAGCAAGGACAGTGGAAAAGAATGATTCCTAAAACATCCATCTAGAATGGTTGAAGCAGTCTCTATAGTTCCATCGGCCAATTCTACTTCATACTTTATGCTTAGAGTCTTAACAGGCAGATTTAACAATTTACAAAACTTATTGTCTACAAAAGACTTGTCTGCACCCGAATCAAACAATACTCTAGCATAAACATCATTGATAAGAAAGGTACCTGTTATCACAGTGTCGTTCTGAATGGCCTCCTGAGCATTCATTTGAAAGACCCGATCATTGGTCTTCTTAACCTCTTCAGGTTTCTTTGCATATTTGGGGCAATTGGTCTTGATATGCCCCTTCTCGTTACAGTTGTAACAAGTTGCGTCCTTCATTTTCTTGCAATCTAGGGTCTTATGTTCCTTAGACTTGCAGATTCCACAAACTCTAGGCTGCGAGTGCAACTGTGACTGAGATTTTGTTTCGAATCTGCACTTCCCAAAATGGTGCTTTTGGCAGATCTTGCATTTGGGTTTTGTCACACCCCGACCGCGTAAAACAACAAACCGCGGCGGAAACATCGGGGCGTGTTGCGACAGAATTAATTGTTTCATAACCATGGCACACAAAGTGTATTTTATTTATTTAACAAAGGTGTTACATTGTCTCAAACAGGAAATTTAAGAGTTCAGAACATAATTAAACATAGTCTATCTTCTTTTAAAGTTTCTAAGGCACAGGTCCGCCCTAGTATCATGATCAACATCCTATGGAAAAGCACCTGAAAACACATGTGAAAATAGGTACGTCAGCATAAAAATGCCTGTGAGATACATAGGTTTTTGAAAATAGGATTCATGACTTATGTTTAAGAAAAATGTTTAGTCATGAACCTTGTAATTTGCTTTGTCTTGTAAATCATTTGAAAACAATAAGATCCGATGATATGTATAAGTAAATGTCAGGTTAAATAAATGACCATGTAAAAATGATGTGTTTGTATAAGGTAAGTTGTTTGTAAATCAATGTCTTGTGAAAAGTATGTTATTTGTATAAAATGTTCTATGTCTCAAACTGAAATGATTCAAATAACGTTACACCATGTAATACCATACAAACACTTATATATAGGAAGTACCAGCGGCGTATCCACCATGCTTGTATCATATTACACACGCATCGTTAACTTAATCACTTAATCAAACCAAACCAACCAATGTAAGAAGTCTATGTTTAACCAAATTGTCAAATGTATTGAAAAATATGTCAAAGTGTTTATGTCAAGATGTAAATCATGTCAAATGTCTATGTCAAATATCCATGTCAAATGTCTAGGTCAAATATCCATGTCAAATGTCTATGTCAAATATCCATGTCAAATGTCTATGTCAAATATCCATGTCAAATGTCTATGTCAAAATGTCATGTATGGCAAGTGAAATGTCTCAACTAAACCATATGCACGAAAACAAAGTATTGAAGTAAAACTTGGTTTAAATCAAAGCTATGTTTTGTGTAAATGCATGCAACTATTTAATATGAACATCTATGCGGTATTGTGAATATGCATACATCCAAGCCTGGCGACTGTGGTGATAAACCCTTTAAACAAATTAAAGGTCTATCTGTCTTAATGTCAACGAATTCGGTCATTCCTTTCTGTCCCCTTACCCTGGGATGTCCGGAACGGGAGTTGTCAATTCCTATGGTACCACTACCTACTAACGAACGGCGTAGCTAATGTTAATGGATATATTGTCCCATGTAAACAAACCAAATGTCATAACAAAATGTGAGCATGTGAAAAACAATGCACTAAGTATGTAATCAAATGAACATACATAGCGTGAAATGTCATGTAAAACGATGTACTAAGTAATGCACACAATGGGCACACCTAGCATGAAATGTCATGTAAAACGATGTACGCACACAATGGGCACACCTAGCATGAAATGTCATGTAAAACAATGTTCTAAGTAATGCACACAATGGGCACACCTAGCATAAGATGAAATGAAATCATGTACTATAATGTACTAACGAACATAGCATGTATATGATGTGAAAACAGGAAAGCATGAAAGTAACAAGTAGGCACATGTGTTTCACCCCAAAACAGTTTGGAAAACAGTAAAAGAGGGGTCTATGTACTCACTTGAGATTGCTCAGTTGTATAAAGATAACCACCAAGCAATGCAAGAGATCTCGGAATCAAACGGCACCTAGTATAGGTAACTATGTTAATAAACCGGACCTATCTCGGAAGACTGGGTAGCATTAGGGTTTGTAAACCAAATGAGTGTCGGAACTCACGTGATATGGTTTAACAAAGCCTACATGCTAAATGAAACTTAACATAATTGTTTACGACCCATTACGACCCGTTTAGGAAGCTTATGCTACTTTAACGTGTCGTGCGCGTGAAACGCGTTCGGACCGCCTAACTAGTCCTATGACAAGTATTATATGCCTAAACATGTTACAAAATCAGTTACGTGACAAAAGTTTAGGTTACATATGCTAAATTACCAATTATGTATGAAAAGGGTATTCTGGTAATTTACCTAAGGCATATAAACTACCTATCATACAACTACTTAAACGTCGTGACCATAAGGTATAACCTCGGAAGGTTATTCCCTACACTATGGTCACCTAATGTATTTGGTCGGATCCTAATGATCGACCAAACTGGGTCGGGTTCGAAGGTATAGGCGATTTATTAGATCGCCTACCCTACGACCCTAGACAACGTGGTAATCAGTAGGCATAGTCCCAAGGGACTATGACCATCGTGATTACAATCACGTTGCGAAGTTCTAACGAACTTCGCATTGACCATTACTGGTCAACGCTGAAAGTCAAACAAAGTTTGACTTTCTGACTCGAAAAGCAGTAAAAATAAGGAAAAGAACGAAAGAATACTTACGAAGGGTCCCCGAATGCTAATCTAGATCAGTATAGTTCAGGTATGAAACAAGGTTTCAACTTAGAACACAACTAATAAGATTCTAGTGCTTAAAAACAATGAAAGGCATGGGTTATATATAGTATTCGGGTAACCGTTAGGATCGTTTCTTGAATAACGTGATCGAATCTCGTGCGTACACTTGTCGGAAAGTTATGGTGCCACAAATGCTCCTTAACTTAGTGACACATCACTTAAAACATGTGGTTAAGGATTGATTAGTTGCAACTTGCATTTAGAAACATTGAATCTGTCCAGCAAGTCAGTCGCGTAGCGCGACAGGTAGCCCCTCAGGCGTCGTGCTACGCTAGCACTCAACCTGAATCAGAAAGTTTCCTAATTTGGCAGCAATGGTCCCTGTTGTGTTTTAAGCGATTTTCGATGCGTTTGAACCCCGTTAACCTCATTTCAAGGCTCTAAAATGAAGTTAAAGTATAGGGAACTCAAAACATGCTCAAAAATATGCCGGAGGTTGGTTCGTTTGGCCGTACGAACGCGATGTTCGCTTAATTACGACGGAATGCGCACAAGCGCGAAAAACGATCCAAATGACGTGACGAATGGATTTTTCTTAAGGCGAACACTAAAATATAATGTAGTCATGCTTACATAAATTTTTGGATGTCCAGATGTATTCAGAACGTAAGTTATGCGCGAAAATGCAAACTTGTGCACTTTTTGACACTTTTAGTCCCTGAATGACCCAAAAGTTTATTTTAGCACACCGAACCCCTCAAAGCCGATTTCTAAGCTATGTAAAGGATATTTAAGGTGTGTTTAACTTATGGTCATGTTCCGGAATGTTCGTTACAGTTCAAATTGACATACTTTCGCAGTTTGTCATATTTAGTCCCTGTAAGCGAATTAACTTGTTTTTGCCATACCAAAGCCTTCAAAACTTATTTCTAAGTTATGTAAAGGTTATTTAAGGTATGTTGAGTATATGTTGATGTTCCGGAGTATTTCTCGCATTAAACTGAGTACGTTTACGCACTAGTTTGCGTATAACTCTCCAGAAAGTGATATAGAGTTTGAAATTACATAAAAGTCAAAACATGAAAAAATGTATAACAAAACAAAACAAACATTGGGATCAAATAACATTGTTTTATTGATAACAGAACTGTTCATAGTGATTACAAGCACAGTTGTTACAGTCTCCCCTACTTGTGGAAATTTCGTCCCGAAATTTATTTAGAGGAAACTCGTGGAAAAAGATGTGGATATTTCGCCTTCATTTGGTCTTCGCGTTCCCAAGTAAACTCAGGTCCACGTTTTGCTTCCCAGCGAACTTTGACCAAAGGAATGCGCTTGCGTTTGAGCCACTTGACTTCACGTTCCCTGATTTCCACTGGTTTCTCAACAAATTTTAGTGTTTTGCCAACACGAATTTCGTCAAGCGGTATGGAGTAGTTCTCATCAGCTGTACACTTCTTGAGATTGGACACGTGAAAAGTTGGATGAACATTTCCAAGTTCAGGAGGTAACTCAAGTCTGTAGGCTACCTTTCCGATTCTTTCGACGATCTTGAATGGTCCAACGTATCTAGGTGCAAGTTTTCCTTTCTTTCCAAATCTGATCACACCTTTCCAAGGTGAGACCTTAAGTAATACTCGATCACCGACTTGAAATTCAAAGGCTTTGCGTTTTGGGTCCGCGTAAATCTTCTGACGGTTTCTAGCTGCCTGAAGGTTATCACGAACTTTCTTGACCTTGTCAGTTGTCTCTAAAATGAGGGCAGGTCCAGTAAGTTGAGCCTCGCCAATCTCATTCCAGCAGACTGGTGAACGACATTTTCGACCATAGAGAGCCTCGAAAGGAGCCATTTTGATGCTAGTGTGATAACTGTTGTTGTAGGAGAATTCAACCAATTTAAGATGTGAATCCCAGCTACCACCAAAATCGATCACACAAGCTCTAAGCATATCCTCCAGAGTCTGGATTGTTCTCTCAGATTGACCATCCGTTTGTGGATGATAAGCTGTACTCAGATTAAGTTGGGTCCCCATAGCAGATTGCATGGTTCTCCAAAAGTGAGAAGTGAAACGAGCATCTCTGTCCGAAATGATGTTCAAAGGAACACCATGTCGAGCCACAATTTCATCTACATAGATTTGAGCAAGTCTGTCAGTAGGAAAATCCTCGCGGATTGGCAAGAAATGCGCTGACTTTGTAAGACGATCAACGACTACCCAGATGGCATCATGACCTTTCTTTGTGCGCGGGAGTTTGGTAACAAGATCCATAGTAATGTTTTCCCATTTCCAAACTGGGATCTCTGGTTGCTCCAATAAACCAGAAGGACGTTGATGTTCAGCCTTAACCTTAAGACAAGTAAGGCATTTTGATACGTATAAGGCAATGTCTTTCTTCATACCAGGCCACCAATAGTGAATACGAAGATCCTTATACATTTTATCTGAGCCCGGATGAATAGAATAACGAGACTTATGGGCTTCATCCATAAGCAAGGTACGAAGATCATCCTGGCTTGGGACCCATAAACGGTCCATGAAGTAATATGATCCATTGTCCTTCAGTTCCAGAGCAGGTGTTATATGATAAGGAAATTCCTTATCCATCAATCCTTGTGAAACACAAGATTGTTGAGCTTGAGAAATGCGTGCTTGAATATCGGATCGAGCTTGAATAACAGATTGAACACGTACACAATGAAGCTTAGTACGTTCCTTACGACTCAATGCATCAGCTACGACATTCGCCTTACCAGGATGGTAACGAATTTCGCAGTCATAGTCGTTTAAAAGCTCAACCCAACGTCGTTGCCTCATGTTGAGTTCTTTCTGGTTGAAGATATGCTGAAGACTTTTGTGGTCAGTGAAAACCACACATTTTGTACCGTACAAATAGTGTCTCCAGATCTTGAGAGCAAAGACAACTGCACCCAACTCAAGATCATGAGTAGTGTAGTTCTTCTCATGAATCTTCAACTGCCTTGATGCATATGCTATGACTTTGTTCCTTTGCATCAGAACACAGCCAAGACCCAATTTAGATGCATCACAATACACAACAAAATCATCATCACCCTCAGGCAATGATAGAACAGGCGCATCGCAAAGCTTCTGCTTCAGGTGTTGAAAAGCTTCCTCTTGTTTGTTTCCCCAATAAAAGGGCATTTTCTTCTGAGTTAGAGCAGTTAAAGGAACTGCAATCTTTGAGAAGTTTTCTATGAAGCGGCGATAATAACCCGCTAGACCAAGAAAAGAACGAACTTCAGTAGGAGTAGTAGGTGTATCCCAATCCTTAATCGCACTGATCTTGGAGGGATCTACATGAATACCCCGTTCGTTGATAACATGCCCCAAAAATTGAACTTCTTTAAGCCAAAATTCGCACTTGGAGAATTTGGCGAAAAGTTGCTCTTTCTTTAGGAGTTCTAAAGTAAGACGAAGATGTTGCTCGTGATCAGCTCGCGTCTTAGAGTATATCAAGATGTCGTCAATAAAAACAATGACGAACTGATCCAAATAAGGTTTACAGACCCTATTCATTAAGTCCATGAAAACAGCAGGAGCATTAGTCACACCGAATGGCATGACTGTGAACTCATAATGCCCATATCGAGTACGGAACGCTGTCTTCGGAATATCTTCTTCTTGCACCCGAAGTTGATGATATCCAGATCGCAGATCAATCTTCGAAAAATAGGAAGCGCCCTGTAACTGATCAAAGAGGTCGTCTATGCGAGGTAGGGGATATCGATTTTTGATGGTAAGCTTGTTAAGCTCACGATAATCGATACACATCCTAAAGGATCCATCCTTCTTCTTGACAAAAAGAATGGGAGCACCCCAAGGTGAAAAGCTGGGACGTATGAAACCTTTGTCAGAGAGCTCCTGTAGCTGCTTAGACAACTCTTGCATCTCAGACGGTGCAAGACGATATGGAGCTCTGGCAATAGGATTTGCACCAGGTACGAGATCAATGCGGAACTCGACTTGGCGTGCTGGAGGTAGACCAGGTAAATCTTCAGGGAACACTTCAGAATAATCCCGAACGACAGGAATATCTGAAATAGACTTACCCTTGCCTTTATCTTCTGTAACATGTGCTAAGAAAGCCACATAGTTCTTCCGCAGATATTTCCGAGCTTTAAAACAAGACATGAGTTTGAGACCACCGGTAGGCTTCTCACCTTGAACCTGCAGAATCTCGCCTGTCGAAAGCGGCACACGAACAATCTTCTTAGAACAAACTATCTCTGCGTGATGCTTGGATAACCAATCCATTCCCACAATAACGTCGAAGCTTCCAAGTTGCATAGGCGCGAGGTCAATAGGAAAAAGATGGTCGTTAAGATTCAACTGGCAGTTGTGAAGAACAGAATCAAGAATAATGGGTTCACCACTAGCAACCTCTACTGTCAAAGATTTGCCTAGTTTCGTTCTAGACACGCGAAGCATTTGCTCAAAAGACAAAGACACGAAACTCTTATCGGCACCGGAATCGAAAAGAACGGATGCAGGCTGATTATTAATAAAGAACGTACCGTTCACCACATTATCGTCAGCCTGTGCCTCTTGGGCATTCATGTTAAAAACTCGGCCTCGAGCCGGAGCCTGATTCTGGTTCTGGTTCTGGTTCGCCAGTCTTGGGCACCGATTTCTATAGTGGGTCAGATCCCCACAATTGTAACAAGCACCCGGTGGGTATTGTGGTCGTGCAGCTTGACCCTGTTGCGGAGCAGGAGGCTGAGCAACTTGTTGAGCCGGGTTCTGAACCGCGGGATTCTGAGCAGATCGACAAACATTGGCGAGATGGCCTGATTTCCCACAGTTAGTACAGAAACGGCATGGAAGTTGCGGCTGGTGGTGACTGTTGCATCTATTGCACAAAGGTGCATTCCCTGAATAGGGTTTCTTCGCTGGAGGCTGTGCGGGTTGGTTGGGAGCTGCCTGGTTAGCTTGGGCAGTGACAGCATAGTTTTGGGAAGCCTTACGCTTCTTTGCCCTCTTCGATGAACCAGAAACCTTTCCATTCCCGTTTTGACCTTTCTTGCTATCTTCCTTCTCAGCCAACTGTTTCTTGCCCTTGTCACCCTTCCTGTGTAACTTTCCCTTTCTAATCTGCGACTCAGTCAATGTCGCTGATAACTCGATCGCCTGACGGAGTGTGGCAGGTTCACTACCAGTAAGAATGTCTTGTACCGAGTCAGGTAGGCCGTCGATGTATCTTTCGATAGCCTTGTCAAGTGGGGTAACCATTGTCGGGCAAAGCAAACTCAACTCTTCAAACCGATCAGTATAAGCCCTGTGCTCACCACTATCTTGCTTCAAAACATCAAACTCCTTCTCCAACGCTCGCTGCTCATGACGAGGACAGAATTCCCTCATCATAAGGGCTCTAAGTTCAGCCCATGTCTGTGCGAGAGCAACTTCTGCACCCCGGTCTCTCATTACCCCATTCCACCATGTAAGAGCCCTCTTCTGAAACACACTCGAGGAAAACTCGACCTTGCGATTATCCGGACACTGCACATGGCGAAAAGTATTCTCTATGCTCTCGAACCACTGAAGAAGCCCAGTTGCTCCTTCAGAACCACTAAACTTGAGTGGTTTAGCCTGATTAAAATCCTTGTATTTGCATGGAACATTGTTGTTGTTGTTGGCCTGGTTCCATTGAGCAAAGAGATTCGGAAATTGAGCAGCCATCTGCTGCGCAATGATTTCTGCCAGTTCGGCAGTAGCTATCTGGTTCTCGCGTCGAGGAGGCATTCTAAAAGAGGAAAACATGAAAAGGAACGAGTGAGATGATTGGATGAAAAGAATGAGATGATAAAAAAAACAAGAATTGCAAACAGCATAGAGGGTGGTCATTCGTCCGTATCACAAAGCAAACAAACGACTCACAGTGACTAATCAAAGTAAATGGGTCAAAAATAATGTATAATGAAGACATGCTCGCCTATAAGTGAACACTCATCCCAAGAATTCCCAGGTAAGCACAACTGGTCTCGCGTCTGATGAGATGTATACGAAGTGCTTGCCTAGACAGAAAACCCAGAATACAGGCATTCACCCTTCCAGTTTGCACATGTTCACATTATTTAAAACCCAAAACGTTTGACGGGATTTTGAAAATTTGAAGGCACAAGGCCAAAAACCAAACTTGAAAAGGGTTCAAAACCATATAACAGATGGTTTAAAACCTTACAATTGAGGGTTCAAAACCTTGTAAAAATTTATTCAAAAACAGATGATTGTTTTTCAAAAATCGTTTCGGAAAAATTTTGGTTCCTTGTTTTGTTAATCACCTAAGGATAGGTGATGTACATGTTTTAAGATCTAAACACAAGATAACTTGTGTTAGGTTCCTAGAAAAGTTATAGTCTAGGTCAAAGCATTACTAATAACCTAATTCCCTATAACCATTGGCTCTGATACCAACTCTTCTGTCACACCCCGACCGCGTAAAACAACAAACCGCGGCGGAAACATCGGGGCGTGTTGCGACAGAATTAATTGTTTCATAACCATGGCACACAAAGTGTATTTTATTTATTTAACAAAGGTGTTACATTGTCTCAAACAGGAAATTTAAGAGTTCAGAACATAATTAAACATAGTCTATCTTCTTTTAAAGTTTCTAAGGCACAGGTCCGCCCTAGTATCATGATCAACATCCTATGGAAAAGCACCTGAAAACACATGTGAAAATAGGTACGTCAGCATAAAAATGCCTGTGAGATACATAGGTTTTTGAAAATAGGATTCATGACTTATGTTTAAGAAAAATGTTTAGTCATGAACCTTGTAATTTGCTTTGTCTTGTAAATCATTTGAAAACAATAAGATCCGATGATATGTATAAGTAAATGTCAGGTTAAATAAATGACCATGTAAAAATGATGTGTTTGTATAAGGTAAGTTGTTTGTAAATCAATGTCTTGTGAAAAGTATGTTATTTGTATAAAATGTTCTATGTCTCAAACTGAAATGATTCAAATAACGTTACACCATGTAATACCATACAAACACTTATATATAGGAAGTACCAGCGGCGTATCCACCATGCTTGTATCATATTACACACGCATCGTTAACTTAATCACTTAATCAAACCAAACCAACCAATGTAAGAAGTCTATGTTTAACCAAATTGTCAAATGTATTGAAAAATATGTCAAAGTGTTTATGTCAAGATGTAAATCATGTCAAATGTCTATGTCAAATATCCATGTCAAATGTCTAGGTCAAATATCCATGTCAAATGTCTATGTCAAATATCCATGTCAAATGTCTATGTCAAATATCCATGTCAAATGTCTATGTCAAAATGTCATGTATGGCAAGTGAAATGTCTCAACTAAACCATATGCACGAAAACAAAGTATTGAAGTAAAACTTGGTTTAAATCAAAGCTATGTTTTGTGTAAATGCATGCAACTATTTAATATGAACATCTATGCGGTATTGTGAATATGCATACATCCAAGCCTGGCGACTGTGGTGATAAACCCTTTAAACAAATTAAAGGTCTATCTGTCTTAATGTCAACGAATTCGGTCATTCCTTTCTGTCCCCTTACCCTGGGATGTCCGGAACGGGAGTTGTCAATTCCTATGGTACCACTACCTACTAACGAACGGCGTAGCTAATGTTAATGGATATATTGTCCCATGTAAACAAACCAAATGTCATAACAAAATGTGAGCATGTGAAAAACAATGCACTAAGTATGTAATCAAATGAACATACATAGCGTGAAATGTCATGTAAAACGATGTACTAAGTAATGCACACAATGGGCACACCTAGCATGAAATGTCATGTAAAACGATGTACGCACACAATGGGCACACCTAGCATGAAATGTCATGTAAAACAATGTTCTAAGTAATGCACACAATGGGCACACCTAGCATAAGATGAAATGAAATCATGTACTATAATGTACTAACGAACATAGCATGTATATGATGTGAAAACAGGAAAGCATGAAAGTAACAAGTAGGCACATGTGTTTCACCCCAAAACAGTTTGGAAAACAGTAAAAGAGGGGTCTATGTACTCACTTGAGATTGCTCAGTTGTATAAAGATAACCACCAAGCAATGCAAGAGATCTCGGAATCAAACGGCACCTAGTATAGGTAACTATGTTAATAAACCGGACCTATCTCGGAAGACTGGGTAGCATTAGGGTTTGTAAACCAAATGAGTGTCGGAACTCACGTGATATGGTTTAACAAAGCCTACATGCTAAATGAAACTTAACATAATTGTTTACGACCCATTACGACCCGTTTAGGAAGCTTATGCTACTTTAACGTGTCGTGCGCGTGAAACGCGTTCGGACCGCCTAACTAGTCCTATGACAAGTATTATATGCCTAAACATGTTACAAAATCAGTTACGTGACAAAAGTTTAGGTTACATATGCTAAATTACCAATTATGTATGAAAAGGGTATTCTGGTAATTTACCTAAGGCATATAAACTACCTATCATACAACTACTTAAACGTCGTGACCATAAGGTATAACCTCGGAAGGTTATTCCCTACACTATGGTCACCTAATGTATTTGGTCGGATCCTAATGATCGACCAAACTGGGTCGGGTTCGAAGGTATAGGCGATTTATTAGATCGCCTACCCTACGACCCTAGACAACGTGGTAATCAGTAGGCATAGTCCCAAGGGACTATGACCATCGTGATTACAATCACGTTGCGAAGTTCTAACGAACTTCGCATTGACCATTACTGGTCAACGCTGAAAGTCAAACAAAGTTTGACTTTCTGACTCGAAAAGCAGTAAAAATAAGGAAAAGAACGAAAGAATACTTACGAAGGGTCCCCGAATGCTAATCTAGATCAGTATAGTTCAGGTATGAAACAAGGTTTCAACTTAGAACACAACTAATAAGATTCTAGTGCTTAAAAACAATGAAAGGCATGGGTTATATATAGTATTCGGGTAACCGTTAGGATCGTTTCTTAAATAACGTGATCGAATCTCGTGCGTACACTTGTCGGAAAGTTATGGTGCCACAAATGCTCCTTAACTTAGTGACACATCACTTAAAACATGTGGTTAAGGATTGATTAGTTGCAACTTGCATTTAGAAACATTGAATATGTCCAGCAAGTCAGTCGCGTAGCGCGACAGGTAGCCCCTCAGGCGTCGCGCTACGCTAGCACTCAACCTGAATCAGAAAGTTTCCTAATTTGGCAGCAATGGTCCCTGTTGTGTTTTAAGCGATTTTCGATGCGTTTGAACCCCGTTAACCTCATTTCAAGGCTCTAAAATGAAGTTAAAGTATAGGGAACTCAAAACATGCTCAAAAATATGCCGGAGGTTGGTTCGTTTGGCCGTACGAACGCGATGTTCGCTTAATTACGACGGAATGCGCACAAGCGCGAAAAACGATCCAAATGACGTGACGAATGGATTTTTCTTAAGGCGAACACTAAAATATAATGTAGTCATGCTTACATAAATTTTTGGATGTCCAGATGTATTCAGAACGTAAGTTATGCGCGAAAATGCAAACTTGTGCACTTTTTGACACTTTTAGTCCCTGAATGACCCAAAAGTTTATTTTAGCACACCGAACCCCTCAAAGCCGATTTCTAAGCTATGTAAAGGATATTTAAGGTGTGTTTAACTTATGGTCATGTTCCGGAATGTTCGTTACAGTTCAAATTGACATACTTTCGCAGTTTGTCATATTTAGTCCCTGTAAGCGAATTAACTTGTTTTTGCCATACCAAAGCCTTCAAAACTTATTTCTAAGTTATGTAAAGGTTATTTAAGGTATGTTGAGTATATGTTGATGTTCCGGAGTATTTCTCGCATTAAACTGAGTACGTTTACGCACTAGTTTGCGTATAACTCTCCAGAAAGTGATATAGAGTTTGAAATTACATAAAAGTCAAAACATGAAAAAATGTATAACATAACAAAACAAAACAAACATTGGGATCAAATAACATTGTTTTATTGATAACAGAACTGTTCATAGTGATTACAAGCACAGTTGTTACAGGTTTCTCACCTGACTGTTGGTTGTCCTTTTTAAACCCGGAACTCTTCTTATGCTCAGAGTTCCCTTTTCGTTTCTTATCAGAACGACGTGAGTTCTCATCCTCACATTTCCTCTTTCCTTCATCAGAATTTTTAAGCGATCTCTGCCTAACTGCATCAAGAGTAAGAGATAAGGACAGATCAACCACTGACCTAAAGGTGGTAGGTCTAGAAGCTTTCACATTTGCCTTGATTTCTGGGGCTAGACCTCCAATAAAACGAGCTATGCGCTTTGGTTCCGGTGTGACCAAATAGGGAACCAATCGGGACATGGTGTTGAAACTTGTAAGATATGCCTGACAATCCAAGTTCTTCATGACCAAAGTCAAGAACTCGGTTTCAATCCTTTCCACCTCATGCTGGGGACAAAAATTATCTTTGATCAACGCAACAAACTGATCCCAAGACATGTTGTAAAGTGGGATTTTCCCTGTGGCTTGAACCAATGATCTCCACCAAGCCAAAGCTTCACCTTTAAAAGATTGTGAAACAAACTTCACAATGTCCTGTTCTGCACAACCACTAATATCAACCACTGTATCCATCTCATCGAGCCAAGTCATACAATCAATGGCTCCTTTCTCCCCTGTGAAATCCCTGGGCTTGCAGGAGACGAAGTACTTGTAAGAACAAGTCTTAACACGTGGTTCTTGATTCAGCATAATTTGTTTAGACGGGACACTCCTTTGGTTTGATGAGTGATGAGAATCGTCTTTATGAGATACATGTGTCTTGGAAGGTGGCTTCGTATGAGGTACAGACTGAGTCCTGGTGCGAGTTCCGCTTGATTCTTTAAACTGTCTGTCAAGGGCTCGAGTAACAACATTATCTATTAATGCTTGTAGGTCTGCACCAGCTACATTAACTCTGGTGGTATCGTTTCTCTCCCTGGGGTGACTGTTAACCCCTTCTGATTCAGCCATGTAGCTTGATTGCTACATAAAAAAATGATGACAGTATTTTATTCAGAAATCTTATTATGGTATTGTCATTTTGACAATTCATTAACCATGGTAAATACAAACCATATTGGTTATTTTATTAGTCATATTTATTTAGGGTTTTCATTATAATTTACCCCTAGTTATAAATCATTGAAGATATTAGAGTGGCACAAAAGGCCTAGTCACAATGACAATTTTAAAATTTAATAGCCATGATCTTATAAGATAAAGGCGTTAAGGTTTGAACATAGTTCGTTACCTTTCTTGACAGGGAGTCGTGGACTACAACTGTCTTTTTGTCTCATTTGACAATTGTTATGGCCCGTAGGCACCACACCTCTAATGGGTGTTTAAATCATTGGGTAGGAATAAGAAATTGGAAAAATCCAATACAAGGATGACTAGTGTGATTCATCGAATCACATTTGCCAGGAGTGTTCACATGTTATCAGATGTTAACAAGGATTTGAATCTTAAAAATGTTTTACCATCAGGGCCATGTCTAAAATGACATATAGGCTAGGTTATACCTTCAAGATTTCCTTTCAATATACATTGGCAGATCAATTACAAAAAGGAATGATATTTTGATTTATTTCATATAATATATTCATACATATGATGACAAATGAAATTTAAATATTCCAATAAATTTAAATGAAGTACATAATTCCCCTAAACGGGACTTTAAAAATACCATTGTCCACACAGGGACTAAAATAAGAAATACTAGCCCTCGTAGGGACCTATTACATAAATAAAAATGTCCACGTAGGGACTTGATTGAAAATTGAAAATTACAAATCAAATAAATAAGGAATTTCAATAATCCCTCTTCTTCTTCCCCTTTATCAGGTTTGCCAAACCCTTAAGCAGACCCCGGCGGCTCCTACGCTCCTCTTGTACCTGTTGCTCCACCTCGTGCAACCGTTGAAGAATCTCCTGCTGCTGTGGTGGTTGGATCAGTGGCGGCTGCGACGGCTGCTGCTACGGAGGTTGAGGAGGTGGCGGGTATTGATACCCATATGCTTGGTACCCAGATTGGTACGAAGCTGCGAAGGGTCCTTCAGGGTGGAGAGCATTGTAGTTGGCCGCCTCGAGGTACGGGTCGACGGAAGGGGCATTGTAGTAATTGTAACCCGGGTAAGCTGGCTGCTCAAACGGGTTATACGCCGCTGCACCGACGTATGAAGGAATTGAGTTATCATAACCCATGTGTGGCGGTGGTGCGACTGGCGCAGAGTCGACTTCAGAAACTGGGTTTGAAGGTCCACCCATCTGTGGGTCTTCATACAGTGGCGGGTAGTGGCTGCCACTGGAGTGTTGGGGGTGCTGAAGTGGAAACCCCCTCGCACGGACATCCGTGCACCTGATCTTCTTCGCCTCGGTGGTTCCGGAGGTAGTTGCTGCTCTAGCGGCGGCGGTGGCGGTGGCGTGACCGCCTCAAAGTGTGGATCCTCTAAGGGATCCTGCTGCTGTTGTTGAGGTGGGTTGAAAAGGGGAATAAACTCCCAGTGGTATGTGGCCCATCTTTTAGCAAAACTGTCTGGGCCCTGTAAGGCGAACCATGGAATGATGATCTGTCTGAAATCTCGATGGGATGCCTCGGCGTCCCACTTGGTGGCATCTCGGGATCTGGATCTTCGTCCATTTCCATATCCTGCATCTCAGGATAGTGATCATCTGGCCCCAAAGGGTTTAGACCCTCTGGTTCTTGAATTTGGTTCATTGGATTGAACCTGCTTTGAAAGTACGGGGTCGGGTCCTGGAAGGCCGGTGCGAACCCGATCGCTGCAACGGGATGAAGGAGTGGTGCGAGTGGTCGGACTCGTTATTCTGATGGAGCCCGAATGAATCGTGGTATGATGGTGAGGAACTGAGGGAGACTGAGCGTCTTGCTGGCTCCAAATAAATTCTCCAATCCTCCTGGGGACTAGAGCTAAAGGTTGCTGAAGGAGTTCGCCGGTGTGATGGCCCAGCCTCGTGGTCATTTTGTGTAACGCCCCAAAATCTGAATGTTAATATTTGTCGTAAGTTCTTATGTGACACGTCATGAAATAAATAACTAGGCTATTTAACCTAGTTAAAGGTATGGTCAAAAGTATTAAATGATGAAAGGCATGAACGATATGTTTGAATCCGTGAGACGGATTCAAGGATGAAAGGTAAGAATGAATGTTTGAATCCGTGATATGGATTCAAGGATGAAAGGCATGAACGATATGTTTGAATCCGTGAGACGGATTCAAGGATGAAAGGTAAGAATGAATGTTTGAATCCGCGAGACGGATTCAAGGAGGAAAAGTATGAATGTAATGATTGAATCCGCGAGACGGATTCAAGGAGGAAAGGTATGAATGTAATGTTTGAATCCGCGAGGCGGGTTCAAGGATAAGAGGCATGAATGTAATGTTTGAATCCGTAAGGCGGATTCAATGGATGAAAAAGCATGAATGATGCGTCTGAATCCGTGAGACGGATTCAAAAATATAAGAAGATGAAATTAATCCGCCTAAGAAGATGTCGACAGTTTGACCATGATTGAGTCGAACGGGTCATAGAAATAAGTATAAAGTAAAAAGTGATAGTATAATAAACGAAGTTTTGTATAAGTTACGTGTTAGATGTGTTAGTAATTGACTCTTAGAAGTCGGAATGATGACGGGCTGTGACCCGGACAATAACTTGAGTATGGGCGGAAATGGTAAGCTCAGTAAGAAATATTGAAACGATGTAATAAGGCCTTTGCAAGTAAGCATGAATGGAAGGAAGTACGAGCGTGTACTTCCGTTGGCAAAATGATTAATTGAATGAAAAGATTGCATGTAAGAAATAGAATGTGCGGTACATTATAGCAGGTACGTAGGAAATTGTAGAAAAGTTATAGGTGGGTAATCACCTAGTTTAATGAATGTTTAAATGATATATGCTAACCGTCGATGATGTTGATGATAATGTTAGAATTATTGATGTGATGAAACCAATCGTATTGGGGAAAGGATGTGCACGAGTGGAAACTCATGACACGGATGAATGAAATCTGGCCTATTATGGCTAGTACTCGAGGAAAAGATGAATCGATCTGGGTTGCAGATCGTGGATTGGGAAATGAAAAAGAGGTTAGTAAGAATATTTAATTCATGATTGGATAGATATGAACTAGTATGACACCTGTATATGTGTAAATTAAGTAATGCATGAAGTGAAAGCAATAGTAATGCGAAATGAACGAAATGATTTAAAGATAAAATAAAGGTATGCAAGGTGTACGTAACTGTAGAAAATGTAGAATGAGGTTAACGTTAGAATTAAGCACGTAGGCGTGATTATGTAATAATAGTTTTGTTGTGATAACAAAACAAAAGTTAAATGTTATACAGAGCATGTAGAGAATGTAAATTTTAAGGGTGAGATGGAGATGTTAGATCCATTAAGAAAGGATCACATTAAAGGACGGAAGAGTATGTGTATGGACCAGTTATTGACAGGTCAAGTAAATGAAAATGAAAATGATATAAGAAAGAATGATCAGGAAAGTATGGGCTAGTAGTCGTATGGATGGACTAGAAGAAAAGATAATGTGTGTTTGATGAAAGTGAGAAAGGTTTCGGGGACGAAACCTTGTTTAAGGGTGGTAGACTTGTAACGCCCCAAAATCTGAATGTTAATATTTGTCGTAAGTTCTTATGTGACACGTCATGAAATAAATAACTAGGCTATTTAACCTAGTTAAAGGTATGGTCAAAAGTATTAAATGATGAGGGTAGTGTCAGTTATGTTTTAAAGGTAAACCCGAGGGGCTAAAGTGGAACAAATGAAAGTTAAGTTATAAAATAACTAAACACACAAACACACACATACGTGTGTTCGAGAAAGATCAGGAGGCTCCCATGGAGCCTCAAACCCTAAATCGCATTTAAGCTCAAATTGGAAGGCAAGATGAAGTTGAAATCCATAACCGAGCATGGATTAATGATCACCAACACGAGGGGATCATAAGATATGTCTTAAATCTAAGATTGGTGATCATGGGTGAAGTGGGTTATGTTCTAATCCGTGAGTTAATATGAAATTAATCATGTACAAGGGTTAGAATCCTCGTGTAGAACATGGGTTATGAAAGGTTTGCGTTAATTTGATGTTTAGAGGTGACACCCGTTAGTTAGGGTGAAGATGATGACTAGAATCACCTCCTATGTTCAAGTCTTGTTGAATGATTGATGTATTATGTGGGTGTGATGAATTATTGTTAGATGAAAGTATAGTAATATGATGATGTTATGTTTAATGTTCATTTGGAATGATACATGATGATTAGTAGATGGTTTTGATGGTTTATGTATGAGTTTAGAAGAATTGTGCATGAAATAGTTGTACGTTATGCTTAAAAGGTAGTACTCACATCAAGTGTATGATGAAATGTATATAGTGTCGTCCGTATAGTCGATTATGATGTTACGGGTATATGATGATAAGTCGATAGTTAAGTATGGTTAATAGTTGACTTTTGAAAGTCAACTAAGTATAAGAAACATGACTTGACTCGTTGTCGTAAATGTATGTTGATGGGAAGTCGTATGGTACATGTTATGTCAATATGTGTTACTTGTGATTATATGATGAATTACAAGAGTTAAACGGATATGAATATAATCATATGAGTTATGTATGCTAGAAAAGACTAATGAAAGTTAAGGGTGAAATATGCGACTGATATGATTGTTAACATGTACGAATGCATATGCTAATAGGAGCGTGATCTTGATGAAAAGAGAGTATAGGAAGCATGTCAAGACGGACTCACGCCTGAAAGGATAACGGGTCAAGAAAGGGCGAGGAATCGGATACGAGCACGGACGCATAAGGTAAGTGATTTCTGTAATCACTTCGTAGTACAAGTAAGTAATAAAGTGTTGTAATGAATTAAACATGATGTTTGAGGTCAAATATGTGTTCAAGGTCTTTCGTCGTAAATGATAGGTTAAGGTTGACCAAAATGCCCTTGATGGGTATTTTGGGGTAAACGATCTTAAAAGTAGCTTAGAAACAAGTTATTCGATTAGTGTAATGTTTTGGACAAGTATGGAAGTGGGGATGATGGTTTGGTTAGTCACAGACCAATTAATGCGCGAATAACCTTAACGGGTCAAGTTAAGCATATGAAAGATAATGTGTTAAGAGGATGCAAGACCTCCAAGAATTTAGTAGGTTATGATAAGACGTCACGGATAATGTTAGATTTATAAGATGCTATGGTAAAATACCCAAGTTATGTTGATGAATGCACGAACGGGTAAAATGGTAAAAGGGTAATAAGCCGAAGAGTTAAAAGGCTGAAATTTGTTAATCCGGATGTCGGATCTTAACTCCGAAAGATGGAGAATTAAATTACGGACGCGTAGGAAAAAGAATCGGGTAAAACGGACCAATAACGAAGAAGTTATGACCGTTTCCGTGAAACGCGGACGTGCTGAAATCTGCAGCACAGCAGCAACAAACATTCTGTTTGTTTTAGGGCGCCGCGCTACGCGACGGCCCTTCGCGCTACGCGACGGGTTGGCTGTTTGTCGAAAGTTGTTTGTTAGCTCCGTTTTGTATCGGGAACTCGTTTAAACGCGTTTTAAGTCGCGTATAACTAGTTTAACTCATGTTTTATGACCATTAGGGTAAGCGCATGTGTGGATAGGTATGCATGGATGTTGTATATCTTTATACACGTATGTAGAAATGTATGTGAACGTGCATGCGCGAATGTATGTAAGATTATAGTGTGTAAGCAAGTACATAAGGATATATGAAGTGGTATATGAATAGGTAAGTATGAGTTGGGTATGTTAAAGCAGGTGGTTATAAATATATATATGCAAGTAAGTATGTAGGCATGTACATATGTATGATTTATAAACCTAAGTGTATGTATGTATGGGTGTATGTAGGAAGTATGTATATGTACGAAAGGGAGTATGTACGAATGTATGCACATATGTAGGTTTGTGTGAAGGCATGTATAAGGTGTATGTATGTATGTACGTATGTATGTATGTGTGAATGTATAAAGGTGGGATGACATGATCGTGCGTGACGATGTAGGTATGTATATATGTAGATACATATAGAATGATTGATATGTAATTGTATGTAAGTTTGTATGTAGGTTGACATGTATGTGGGTACGTATGTATGTATGGAGATAGTGTGTATGAAGTTTAGGTATGTATGTAAGTCTTTTGGTACGATCAAGTGTTTACGTTGTTTATTCGTGTACATGGAGTTATAAGTGAAATGCAGGAATGGCAAAGAAGTCTCACCACGGATGGTATGACAGGATGCAAAAGCTGGAATGTAAAGAGTAAATGAACGAGAAGTAAACGTGAACAAATCTTGTATGTTATAATGCGTACTAATGTATGAATTTTATGTGGTGAGCGCAGGTAGTACCAGTCATGAGGATATCCAAGGGTTGGAGATCGAGGATCGAGTCACAAGACAGATTGTACGGGAATGTTTAAACATGAAATTTAGTGATGATAATTTATGTTCTTATATTATAAAATGAAATTTTAGAATGATAAGATGTATGTCATGAAAGAAATTTTCAGACTCGATTTTCCACTGCGTTGTGTTAAGGTTAAAACCTGTTAGGGTGTCACAAGTTGGTATCAGAGCCCTGGTTTGAGGGAATCAAGTACGAGAAGGTAAGTACTTGAACTCAAACTTGTGTGCTCTTAAGATAAGAAATCCGTACAATCTAAGACTCGATCAAGATCCAAAGGTAAAGGTTGATGAAAGTATGTATTTATGTATACGTATAAAGAAACTGACGGTTTTGTATGTGCAAGGTAAGCATAAGTGTTGGAAGAGGATGATCCGTGAATGCAGTCTAGGATGAATACTAAGGCAGGCAAAGAGGTAATAAGACAAATAGGCAAATGAGCCCAGGTACGTGAATGTAATATGTGGATGTAGGTAATGGTAAAGTTCATTAAGGGAAGGAAAATTTTTAAGATGAAAGACAATGATAGTCTAGTAATGAAGTATTGGAAGCGATACACGCGCCGAAACCTAAGTCTACGGACATAAGGTGACAATTACATGAAGGCACGAAACTACTATGTGGATTGTGTACCTGGCCAGTACACGAGAAACGTATGACGTTCGTGAGATCATGATAATTGTTACAGGTATGTCCGGTAGAGTTGGGTAGCAGGCGGGCGTGTGGGTGAAATGGGAAGTAAGACTCTCGGGAAATTGAGAGTACTATGTAAGAATGAAAAACATGCCTGATAAGAATGAAGAATGTTGAATCCGTGATTAAGTACGGGTCAACAAGATAAGAATGCAATGTTTGAATCCGCGAGACGGATTCAAGGATGAAAAGTATGAATGAAATGTTTGAATCCGTGAGACGGATTCAAGGATGAAAGGTAAGAATGCATGTTTGAATCCGCGGGACGGATTCAAGGATGAAAAGTATGAATGAAATGTTTAAATCCGTGATATGGATTCAAGGATGAAAGGCATGAATGATATGTTTGAATCCGTGATATGGATTCAAGGATGAAAGGCATGAACGATATGTTTGAATCCGTGAGACGGATTCAAGGATGAAAGGTAAGAATGAATGTTTGAATCCGCGAGACGGATTCAAGGAGGAAAAGTATGAATGTAATGATTGAATCCGCGAGACGGATTCAAGGAGGAAAGGTATGAATGTAATGTTTGAATCCGCGAGGCGGGTTCAAGGATAAGAGGCATGAATGTAATGTTTGAATCCGTAAGGCGGATTCAATGGATGAAAAAGCATGAATGATGCGTCTGAATCCGTGAGACGGATTCAAAAATATAAGAAGATGAAATTAATCCGCCTAAGAAGATGTCGACAGTTTGACCATGATTGAGTCGAACGGGTCATAGAAATAAGTATAAAGTAAAAAGTGATAGTATAATAAACGAAGTTTTGTATAAGTTACGTGTTAGATGTGTTAGTAATTGACTCTTAGAAGTCGGAATGATGACGGGCTGTGACCCGGACAATAACTTGAGTATGGGCGGAAATGGTAAGCTCAGTAAGAAATATTGAAACGATGTAATAAGGCCTTTGCAAGTAAGCATGAATGGAAGGAAGTACGAGCGTGTACTTCCGTTGGCAAAATGATTAATTGAATGAAAAGATTGCATGTAAGAAATAGAATGTGCGGTACGTTATAGCAGGTACGTAGGAAATTGTAGAAAAGTTATAGGTGGGTAATCACCTAGTTTAATGAATGTTTAAATGATATATGCTAACCGTCGATGATGTTGATGATAATGTTAGAATTATTGATGTGATGAAACCAATCGTATTGGGGAAAGGATGTGCACGAGTGGAAACTCATGACACGGATGAATGAAATCTGGCCTATTATGGCTAGTACTCGAGGAAAAGATGAATCGATCTGGGTTGCAGATCGTGGATTGGGAAATGAAAAAGAGGTTAGTAAGAATATTTAATTCATGATTGGATAGATATGAACTAGTATGACACCTGTATATGTGTAAATTAAGTAATGCATGAAGTGAAAGCAATAGTAATGCGAAATGAACGAAATGATTTAAAGATAAAATAAAGGTATGCAAGGTGTACGTAACTGTAGAAAATGTAGAATGAGGTTAACGTTAGAATTAAGCACGTAGGCGTGATTATGTAATAATAGTTTTGTTGTGATAACAAAACAAAAGTTAAATGTTATACAGAGCATGTAGAGAATGTAAATTTTAAGGGTGAGATGGAGATGTTAGATCCATTAAGAAAGGATCACATTAAAGGACGGAAGAGTATGTGTATGGACCAGTTATTGACAGGTCAAGTAAATGAAAATGAAAATGATATAAGAAAGAATGATCAGGAAAGTATGGGCTAGTAGTCGTATGGATGGACTAGAAGAAAAGATAATGTGTGTTTGATGAAAGTGAGAAAGGTTTCGGGGACGAAACCTTGTTTAAGGGTGGTAGACTTGTAACGCCCCAAAATCTGAATGTTAATATTTGTCGTAAGTTCTTATGTGACACGTCATGAAATAAATAACTAGGCTATTTAACCTAGTTAAAGGTATGGTCAAAAGTATTAAATGATGAGGGTAGTGTCAGTTATGTTTTAAAGGTAAACCCGAGGGGCTAAAGTGGAACAAATGAAAGTTAAGTTATAAAATAACTAAACACACAAACACACACATACGTGTGTTCGAGAAAGATCAGGAGGCTCCCATGGAGCCTCAAACCCTAAATCGCATTTAAGCTCAAATTGGAAGGCAAGATGAAGTTGAAATCCATAACCGAGCATGGATTAATGATCACCAACACGAGGGGATCATAAGATATGTCTTAAATCTAAGATTGGTGATCATGGGTGAAGTGGGTTATGTTCTAATCCGTGAGTTAATATGAAATTAATCATGTACAAGGGTTAGAATCCTCGTGTAGAACATGGGTTATGAAAGGTTTGCGTTAATTTGATGTTTAGAGGTGACACCCGTTAGTTAGGGTGAAGATGATGACTAGAATCACCTCCTATGTTCAAGTCTTGTTGAATGATTGATGTATTATGTGGGTGTGATGAATTATTGTTAGATGAAAGTATAGTAATATGATGATGTTATGTTTAATGTTCATTTGGAATGATACATGATGATTAGTAGATGGTTTTGATGGTTTATGTATGAGTTTAGAAGAATTGTGCATGAAATAGTTGTACGTTATGCTTAAAAGGTAGTACTCACATCAAGTGTATGATGAAATGTATATAGTGTCGTCCGTATAGTCGATTATGATGTTACGGGTATATGATGATAAGTCGATAGTTAAGTATGGTTAATAGTTGACTTTTGAAAGTCAACTAAGTATAAGAAACATGACTTGACTCGTTGTCGTAAATGTATGTTGATGGGAAGTCGTATGGTACATGTTATGTCAATATGTGTTACTTGTGATTATATGATGAATTACAAGAGTTAAACGGATATGAATATAATCATATGAGTTATGTATGCTAGAAAAGACTAATGAAAGTTAAGGGTGAAATATGCGACTGATATGATTGTTAACATGTACGAATGCATATGCTAATAGGAGCGTGATCTTGATGAAAAGAGAGTATAGGAAGCATGTCAAGACGGACTCACGCCTGAAAGGATAACGGGTCAAGAAAGGGCGAGGAATCGGATACGAGCACGGACGCATAAGGTAAGTGATTTCTGTAATCACTTCGTAGTACAAGTAAGTAATAAAGTGTTGTAATGAATTAAACATGATGTTTGAGGTCAAATATGTGTTCAAGGTCTTTCGTCGTAAATGATAGGTTAAGGTTGACCAAAATGCCCTTGATGGGTATTTTGGGGTAAACGATCTTAAAAGTAGCTTAGAAACAAGTTATTCGATTAGTGTAATGTTTTGGACAAGTATGGAAGTGGGGATGATGGTTTGGTTAGTCACAGACCAATTAATGCGCGAATAACCTTAACGGGTCAAGTTAAGCATATGAAAGATAATGTGTTAAGAGGATGCAAGACCTCCAAGAATTTAGTAGGTTATGATAAGACGTCACGGATAATGTTAGATTTATAAGATGCTATGGTAAAATACCCAAGTTATGTTGATGAATGCACGAACGGGTAAAATGGTAAAAGGGTAATAAGCCGAAGAGTTAAAAGGCTGAAATTTGTTAATCCGGATGTCGGATCTTAACTCCGAAAGATGGAGAATTAAATTACGGACGCGTAGGAAAAAGAATCGGGTAAAACGGACCAATAACGAAGAAGTTATGACCGTTTCCGTGAAACGCGGACGTGCTGAAATCTGCAGCACAGCAGCAACAAACATTCTGTTTGTTTTAGGGCGCCGCGCTACGCGACGGCCCTTCGCGCTACGCGACGGGTTGGCTGTTTGTCGAAAGTTGTTTGTTAGCTCCGTTTTGTATCGGGAACTCGTTTAAACGCGTTTTAAGTCGCGTATAACTAGTTTAACTCATGTTTTATGACCATTAGGGTAAGCGCATATGTGGATAGGTATGCATGGATGTTGTATATCTTTATACACGTATGTAGAAATGTATGTGAACGTGCATGCGCGAATGTATGTAAGATTATAGTGTGTAAGCAAGTACATAAGGATATATGAAGTGGTATATGAATAGGTAAGTATGAGTTGGGTATGTTAAAGCAGGTGGTTATAAATATATATATGCAAGTAAGTATGTAGGCATGTACATATGTATGATTTATAAACCTAAGTGTATGTATGTATGGGTGTATGTAGGAAGTATGTATATGTACGAAAGGGAGTATGTACGAATGTATGCACATATGTAGGTTTGTGTGAAGGCATGTATAAGGTGTATGTATGTATGTACGTATGTATGTATGTGTGAATGTATAAAGGTGGGATGACATGATCGTGCGTGACGATGTAGGTATGTATATATGTAGATACATATAGAATGATTGATATGTAATTGTATGTAAGTTTGTATGTAGGTTGACATGTATGTGGGTACGTATGTATGTATGGAGATAGTGTGTATGAAGTTTAGGTATGTATGTAAGTCTTTTGGTACGATCAAGTGTTTACGTTGTTTATTCGTGTACATGGAGTTATAAGTGAAATGCAGGAATGGCAAAGAAGTCTCACCACGGATGGTATGACAGGATGCAAAAGCTGGAATGTAAAGAGTAAATGAACGAGAAGTAAACGTGAACAAATCTTGTATGTTATAATGCGTACTAATGTATGAATTTTATGTGGTGAGCGCAGGTAGTACCAGTCATGAGGATATCCAAGGGTTGGAGATCGAGGATCGAGTCACAAGACAGATTGTACGGGAATGTTTAAACATGAAATTTAGTGATGATAATTTATGTTCTTATATTATAAAATGAAATTTTAGAATGATAAGATGTATGTCATGAAAGAAATTTTCAGACTCAATTTTCCGCTGCGTTGTGTTAAGCTTAAAACCTGTTAGGGTGTCACATTTTGAGCAGTTATTGGCGCCTTGCCTCTTCCACCTCTTCCTCTGAAACGTGGCGGCATTGTTTTTGTTCCTGCCAAAACAAACAAAAGAAACCAACAAAAGAAAAATAAAACGATTAGGATTAGTCCTAAGTCATTAGCCTAGACTCGGAAGTCAAGGAATGTGCAAACTGTGTCATTGAGATTAAACACAAAAAGGCTAGTGTTTAATTCACTCAATGTTGGCTTTGATACCAACCTGTCACACCCCGATATTTTCACGTATTACCGGTAGGCCCGGTGGGGAGTATCGTGACGTAGTTGATATCATCATAGTCAATAATCACAGTTTAAATGCACAGCGGAAGTCTAAAAGTAATAATAATACAAACTGAGTCAAAAGTATAATGAAATATTACACAACGGGTTGTAATTGGATCCACAGGCGTATCTAAAATAAAAAGAAATATTGTTCAACAGATTTAAGCATCAAAAGCTTGCAAGACTCTTTATTTGACACTAGGAGTAGCCAGCCCATTACGCGTAGTACCTGCACTTAATCTTTTTAAAAAAATACGTCAGTTTAAATTGGTAAATACAATTAACTGACTCTTTTGAAAAGTATTTATAAATTTGATTTAAATGCACAAGGCACAAAAATTCTTTTATAACTTGGGACAATTATTTAAAAAAAATAATCTTGTATACAGATTTACATGTTTATCGTCCATTCAGTAGCCCGGGTTAGAAGTACCGGGTTAAAGGTTAATAGACACACCACCAATATAATCCCACGGCGAGTTATTCTCAACGAGTGGTTATATCTTTTACATACGCAACTATCAAGTGTATGCCTATACCCCGTGCTTAAGTCGTGGCCATTCAATGAATGAGCTGAGGATATCCAGGACACGGTCATTAACCCCCCAAAGGCATTGTACCAAACAAAACAGATTAAAACGGGTTATTTCAATGATTTAACCACTAATCGATTAAAGATTCAATACCCGACCAATCGGTATTATTAAATACCGTATCCCAAGCCCGTATAACGGAAAATAAGTTAAAAGTATTTACCTGAGCTTAAAATATAATTTTAATCTCAGTCGTATATCAATCAGCAAGCACATATAGCTCTTACTGGGCTCCCAAATCTGGAACGAAGGTTTTAATAACCTATTACATTCCTAACGGGTCTTATTTAAGTCTTCACTTAGACCGGTTAGTTTTAATGAAAGGTTTACGGTTCAAAACGCAAGATTAAGCGAAGACCGGATTAGAATGTGTTTTAGACCCAACAAGTATGAAGACTTGTGTAAAATGGGTAAACTAAATACATTCTGGATTTTAAAGTAAAAATGATAAGGTTTGACCCGTTTCGGTTAATTTATGCAAACTAGTTACACAAACCGTATCGAACGTGTATATACATAACGGGTAACCATATGAGTCATGTACAGGTTCCATAAGTTAATATGCTTAAAATATATTATGATATCAGTAGGATACCTTCCATTATACCCAAAACAAATTTAAAACCAATTTAAGTCCCGTAAGGGTATTTTGGTCATTTTAAAGTTTATAAAAGAGGTTAAATAGAAATCTGAGGGTCTGGTCTAAAACAATTAGTAAAAATATTTATTTTAACAAGTTACATCAGTAAGATATCATACATATGTGAATTTTATCATTTATGGCCAAACTATGCACCATAGGGGCATTTTGGTCATTTCATATATGCTATAAGGGTCAAATTTGAAAATCTGGGTTCAAAACTTTAACTTACTGTTAAAGTATAAAATTTGCTTATAATATCAGTAGGTAATAAGTCTTAGGTGTTATATATAGTTTTAAACCATATTATGCGCCTAAATCGCATAAAAGTCGGTATTTGACGATATTCGGGTTGATTAAAGAAATCTGAGATTTTTATCAGCCTCTACTGTTTAAAATAATTTATTTAATGTATAAAATCAGTAGAAAAAGGTTTGACAAGTAAAGGATGTGTAAAATTCATTTTATTAGCGAAAATGACATTATCGTCAATTACCGAGCCTATGCAAGAACTCTACGTTATGATCAGTTTAAAATTTAACAAAAATTTCCAAAAATCCCTAAATATTATATCTTAACAGTAGATGGCAAGTTTGGTGCCAAAATTTGGGTTTAAATAAGATTTATACTAAAAATGCCATTTAATTAATAAAAAAGCTTTCATTTACGATATCGCGCATAAGTTTCAATTTAGACCATGAACTGACGTCAAATTTTTAGGACATGCTTATAAATCAGTAATAAAGGTTTTTGTCCTCTCACATTTTCAAAAATCTTGTTTTAATGGTAAAAGGGCATAATGGTCAACTTTTAAGCATTTAACGGAAACATGCAAATAAATTTAGATTTCAAAGGAACCATATAGTATAATCTCAGAGGGTTATACTAACATGTAATATGATCCCAATGGAACGCTAAGGCATAACTAAACTAAGCTCAATCGGGTCAGAACTGAAAGTCAAAGCAAAAGTCTACTTTTGCGACTTCCGGTTGCGAACCGAGCCTAAACTCAGAATTGTCGGGTTGAACATGCCTAGACATGTTCGTATATTATTTACCAAGTTATTTAAGTGTTAAAACATGTTCCATAACTTCTACATTATCAGTTATGTATTATTTTGTGAAAATGGATTCGTTTGACTTTTTATTAAATAATTTGACCCGACAATTGACCAAGTAAAAGTGATAATCAGTAGGTGCCCTTTTAAGGGTTTATTACCTACATAATTACCAACTCATGGCCACTTCCAATTCGAATAATGGCTGGACCGTTAGTGATTAATCACCAAGTCAAAGCGTAATTACGCAAACTTTGACTTTCGGTCATTAAGCTAATGAAAACTTAACTAAGGAAGCTAAGAACACTTACGATAGTCCTTAGCACGAAGATTTTCACTAAGAGAGCTTCCTTCAAAGTCAGGATGCTCCAGAGAGTGAGTTTGAGAGTGAACTTGAATTGTGCAAGTGAGGAACTTCATCTAAAGCCTCTATTTATAGTGAATTATGGATCCTAGGATCAATGCTGGTGTCCCTCAGGTGAATTCTGATGCATACAGGTGTCTAGAGGTATTTCAAAATCGTTAACAAGCAGCTGGTTTCGAGAAAAGGGGTGTAGAAGGAGACAACCCGCAGCTGTCCGTTTTTACTGCCCAGATACAATCCTTACGGAACGTAAGCCTAGGCCTTACGGTCCGTAACCGCTTTTCAAATTTTATCGCTCAGTTAAGCCACCTTACGGTCCGTAAGGTGGTCTCTTTGCGGTCCGTAAGCATCTGATCAGAAGACAAAACTTTGAGAACTTTAACATTTGACCATGCAACCATTCATAACTCGAATCTATGGTCATTTTCAGCAGAAGGGGACCACATGATCAGGCCTGGATGCTCTTGTAAGTGTTGCCATGCATTAACATTGATTGGGAGTCTTTGAAAGAAACCACGTGAATGAAGGATTGTCGTTATTGTACATAGGATCCCATTTCTTTGAATGTTGAATTATTCATTACAAAGTTTAACCGGATACTCATGAAATCCTTATCAGATATTCATGAGAATGTATTTATATTTTACAATAGTTTGAAAAATGGTTAAAAGGTCACTCAGAGGTAATGATTAACATGTTGGCGCTTAAAATCCCTCCATATCTGTTAAATTGGTCCGGGTTTATAACACGTTTAAAGTTCATGACACGTGTCTTTATTATATTGGGCATGATTTTGCAAGGTGTTACAAACGCAGATTATTATCAGCCAAATGTGGACCAGTTCAGATTATTATCGCCAAATAACCGAGTTGAAATCATTATCTGCCAAATAAGAAAGTTGTGATTATTTAAATCTAATTTGTTTTTTTTTAAATATTCTTTACTTGTAATAAATAGACTTTCAAATTGTATTTTTCCTTTTAAATCAAATAATTGATTTTTTCAAAGGAATAATATAGGAAAAAGTCGAAAAAGGTGGATAGAGGTGGGGTGGGCCTTTTTCATGATAGAATGATATCTGTTGATAATAGGCCCGGTTCAAGAAAAAGACCAAGACTTGAATTTGGCCCTAATGGTTTAGACCCTTTTGGGCTTGATGTCCTGTTGGGCTTAAATCAAAACAATCAGGTAGAGCCCAGTGTTTCTAAGGGGATGTCTAAGGGGACGTCGAAAATAGACGGGGAACAAAAGAGGGATCTGTTTCTCAGTTGTACACAGATGAAGAGGAGGAGACACCTGGTTTTGTGCAAGATGAGAATCCCCAATTTCACAAAGGTGTTAACGACGAAGAAACGCTAGTGTGTAACGAAGAATCGCAGGTTTTTGTTGAAGTACAATCAGTTACTGCGGCGGAGACCGGGGATATTCGTAAAAAGGTCGATAACACTATTCAATTGAGAGCTAGAGTGGGGGTTCAATTGGGTAATTTCAAAGATTTAGTGACCAAAATTGTCGAAAAATAAGGTGTACAACCAGGTAATCTATGAATTTCCTTTCAATTAATGTTAGGGGCTTGGGTGTCCAAGGGAAGCAGGGGTGGTCAAAGAGTTAAAGACCAAGAACGAGGTTGATTTTGTGGCCTTACAGGAAACTAAGATTATGGAGTCTGAGAGGTTTGATGGTAGTAGCTGCTGGGGGAGGGGGTTTTGATTTAGATTTGGTGGAAGCTTCGGGTAGATCAGGTGGTCTGATAAATATATGGAATACTAAGGTTTTTCAAAAAAAACTCAGTCGTCTCAGATTCTAATTATTTACTTACTTCGGGGACTATGGAAGTAGATGGGTTGCAATTAAACGTGCTGAATCTTTATGCGCCTCAAAAAGTTGTTGATAAAAGTAGTCTTTGGGGAAACTTAAAAGATCTGATTAGTAGTGTTCGAGGTATGTGGATAGTTTTGGGGGATTTTAATGTTGTTCGTTGTCTAGAAGAAAGGAAGAATTCCAGATTTAATCATACGAGTGTTGCGGATTTCAATTCTTTTATTGATGAGGCCGACTTACAGGAATACTTTATGAGGGGTAACAGGTTTACTTATGTGGCAGCCAATAATGGCAGTTTCAAACTAAGCAAGATTGACAGAGTTCTAGTTTGTCAAGCCTTCTTTAATAGGTGGCCGCTAGCGTGTCTAAGATCCTTGCCGAGAGACATGTCCGACCGCACGCCTCTTTTGTTAACTTTGGTGGATTCGAACTTTGGATATAAACCATTCCGATGGTTTAATTCTTGGTTTGAAAGAGAGGCCTGTCAGGAGGTTGTGACAAGGCGTTAAGAGAATGTTCCTTTGAGGGGTGTCCAGATGTGGTCATCATGAATAGGTTAAAATCTGTCAGGGATGTGCTTAGGAAGTGGTGGCTGAAGTTAAGCAGAAAGAAGGTGAGGAATTAGAAAACTACAAGAATGAAATTCAAAAGCTAGAGCTTATTATGGAAGAGAGGGAATTGGAAAAAGATGAGATTTCGGTTTGGGAAGAATGCAAGAAAGGAGCGGTCCAGGTTAATTATTGGAAATGTAGAGACTTGCAACAGAAATCTCGTGTTAGATGGGCTTCGAAGGGTGATTATAATTCCGCGTACTTTCATAGGGTAGTGAACGGGAGAAAAGCGTCGAATGATATCACGGTCCTGCTAGTGGATGGTAGGTGGGTTACTAAGCCTAATTTGGTCAAGAAAGAGGTTTTAAAGTTTTTTCGGAATCATTTCTCGGATAAGTGCTTGACGAGGCCGGTTCTAAATTGTGATAATTTTAAGTCTTTGTCTACTGATGACGCCGGCAGGCTAGTTGGGTCGTTTGCTAAAGAAGAGATAAGGGAGGCGGTGTTCGATTGCGGGTCAGACAGAGCTCCTAGGCCTGGTAGTTTTAATTTCAAGTTCATTAAACACTTTTGGAGTTTATTGGAAGGTGATTTTATCAAGTTGTTCAATAATTTCTATGAGACGGGGGTAATAAGTAGAGGTTGCAGTACCTCTTTTATTACGCTCATTCCAAAGAATAGTTCTCCGGTCGGGTTAAAAGATTATAGCCCAATCACTTTAGTCGGAGTCATTAGTAAAATTATTTCTAAAGTGTTGGCTTCGAGGGTGAAGGAGATGATGGGGAAAGTTATTTCAGATATGCAGACCGCTTTTCTTAAATATAGATTCATTTTGGATGGTCCTCTAATTATTAACGAGTTGTACGGTTGGGTCAAAAAATCGGGGAGGCAAGGCTTTTTGTTGAAATTTTGATTTCAAAAAGGCGTAGGACAATGTGAATTGGGGGTTCCTTCTTACGGTGATGGGTCAGATGGGGTTTCCTAACAAGTGGTGTCTTTGGGTTAAGGGGATTCTTCAGTCTGCTAGGTCGGTCGTTTTGGTCAATGGGTCGCCCACGTTTGATTTTCAGTGCCATAAGGGGATCAGACATGGGGATCCATTGTCTCCGTTTTTATTCCTTATTGTCATGGAGGCCTTCCCGTGTATAGTTAGTAAGGCTTGCGAGTTGGGGGAGTTAAAGGATCTTAGAGCTGTCGATGGGGGTCCTGCCATTTAATTCACTCAGTGTTGGCTCTGATACCAACCTGTCACACCCCGACTTTCCAGGTGTCACCGGTGGGCCCGGTGGGGAGTATCGTGACGTGGTTGGCAACATAATAGTCAAACAACACAATATTTAATATGCACAGCGGAAGCAAAATGTAAGATATCATTCAACCGAATATAATGTTGTAATATCAAATATCACAATAGTCGATTGTTTATCCACAGACGGATCGAAAATAAAATAGAAACAATAGTTCAACAGACTTTGACATCTAGAGCTTGCGAGACTTGAGTAATGATGTCTGGAGTAGCCAGCCTATTTCGTCTAGCACCTGCACTTAACCTTTTTGGAAAATACGTCAGTTTACACTGGTAAATACAACTTAACTGACTCATTTTGAAAAGAGTTTGTAAATTGGTTTGAATGCACTTCGGCACAAATATCTTTTATAACTTGGGACAATTATTGAAATAATCATGTATACAGTTTTACTTATTTGTCGTCCATCAGGACAGATTAAGTGACACGCCACAGGTATAATGCCCACAGGCTATCATCCTTTAAGTGGATTACCGGCTTCGGTATAATGCCCACAAGGATGATACCTCTGAGTGGATTACCAGTTTTTACATAATGCAACTGTCAGGTGTACGCCTACACCCCGTGCTTAGGTCGTGGCCATTTCTTCGAATGATGCCAAGGATATCCGGGACATGGTCATTTAACCCCCAAAGGCCATACACCAAATAATACATATTAAACAGGTTATGTAAATACATCAATCACAATCCGATTTAAATGACTACATACACCCGACCAAGCGATACTTTTATAGTACCGTATCCCAAGCCCGTATAGGGAAATAAGTTAAGAGTATTTACCTGAGCAAAGTATCAATCAAATACAGCAAATGCAAGTACTTTTACTGGGCTCCTAATCTGGAACGAAGGTTTATAATAACCTATTAGATTTCTAACGGGTCCTTAATTAAGCCTTAGCTTAGACCGGTTAGTTTCAATGATACGGTTCGTACGCATTATTAAGCGAAGACCGAATAGAGTGTGATTTAGACCCGACAAGTTCGGAGACTTGCTTAATATGGGTATTTCATACACACTCTGTATTTTGAGATAAAACGGATAAGGTTTGACCCGTTTAGGCTAGTTTATGAAATCTAGTTACATAAACCGAACCGAACGCGTAATAGGCGTAACGGGTATACATATGAGCCATTTACAGGTTTCCTAAGTTAATATGCTTCAAATATGTTGTGACATCAGTAATATGTCTTTTATTATGCCCGAAATGAATTTAAACACAAACTATGCCTCGTAGGGGTAGTTTGGTCATTTAAAAGGTTTTAAAAGAGTTTAAGTATTTACCTGAGTTACAGGTCTGATGTAAACATCAAAAATACTTATTTTACTAAGTTATAACAGTAGAGTAAAGTATATATGTGAAATTTATCAATTATAACCAAACTATGCACCGTAGGGGCATTTTGGTAATTTCACATAAGCCGAAAAGCTCAAATCTGAAGTCTGAGTTTATCAACCTTTTCTTACTGTTAAAATATTGTAATTTGCCTCATATATCAGTAGGTATCACCCTTGGTATGTTTAAAATAGTTTTAGTACATACTATGCGTTAAAAACGCTTAAAAAGGCGATTAGAAGCCGTTTCCGGGTTCGATACTTAAATCTGATATTTTTATATTTACAAAAGGCTTAAAATAATTTATTTATCATATGGGATCAGTAGCAAAAGATTTGGAGTCGTTTGGATATGTAAAATTCATTTTATGGCCCGTAAGGGCAAAACCGACAATTACCGGATTAAGCCTACGACTACTAGTTATGCTCAGCCTAAAATTTATTAAAAATCTTTAAAAATCCCAAAATAATATATTACATCAGTGGGTAAAATATTTGATATCAAAAATTAGGCTTAACTAGGCTATACGCTAATTACGTCGTTTTATTAACATAAAGCTTTAATTTTACGCTAACGAGCATAACTCTTATTCTACACCTCAAACTGATGTCAAACTTTGCATACAAGTCTATATATCAGTATTTAAAGTTTATACTTTTTTACATTTCCAAAAATCACGTTTTAAGGTAATAAGGGCATAATGGTCAACATATGAGCAATTAACGGAATCATGCATATTAATTGGATAACTAATGATCTGAGGTGTATAATCACAGAGGGTTATACTAGCATGTAACCTGGTCCAAATAAATCTCTAAGGCATTTCTAAAACACGCCATAACGGGTCAGAACTGAAAGTCAAAGTATAAGTCAAACTATTCGACTTTCGGTTCCGAACCGGGTCTAAACAGGAAATTGTCGGGTTGAACATGTTTAGACATGTTCTTACACTTATTACCAAGTTATAACAATGATCAAACAGGTTGTATATGTTCTACATTGTTAATTATGCATAAATTAGAATGTACACATTCTGTTGACTTTTTAAATACAAGTTTGACCCGACATTTGACCTAGTTAGAGTGGGAATTAGGGGGAACCCTTTTGAGGGTTTATTACCCACATAATTACCAACTTGTAACTACTTTTAATTCGAGATATGACTGAGCCATTGTTGACTAATCTCGAAGTCAAACCGTAATTACGACGGTTTGACTTTTAGCTAAATAACTAAGCTAAACTTAATCGAGGAAGGTCAAGGGTACTTACAAGGGTCCTATGCACGAGTAGGGATGTCTTGGATCTGCTCCTAAGCTCCAGAAATGCTCCACAATTGCAGATGAAGATGTGAAGAACAATGGTTGCAACCTTGGTCCTTTTATAGTGAATTTCCCACCACAAATTGTTGACTCATGGTTCTACTAGTGACCACAACTGATCAACACATGTCCCTAGTGTTCTAGGGGGCACTTAGGGGTCACACATGAAGTGAAACATCCGTTTTGGGTCGAGTTTTCGCGTAAACAGGCTGTTGTTTGCATATTCTGTGTCTGGGCGTCGGACGCGGCCCGCGTAAAGGTTAAGCATCCTTTACGCGGCCTGCAGGAGCCTTAAAAATCAGAATTTCCATTTTCTTGTTTTTGCAACTTGTCCCTTGGCTTCACGAAAGGTCAACTAAGCTTATATATTGCAATTTGACCCCTTAGCATTTACCTACAAGGGCTTTAAGACTTGTACCCACTTTGCCAAGTCCCTGGACACTTCCGGTTAACCCGAAAAGTCATAACTTTCAATGTTAACGCTTTAACCCCTCGCACACGAATTTGATCATAACTTTCTCATATGATATCGAAACTTTATGAAATTTATATCGCGCATTCTAGTGAGCATAATTATCAGTTACAAAGCTTCGGGTTTGTCAAAAGGTCACTCAGAGGTATAACTTAAACATGTTGACACATTTAACCCCTGTAGTTTGTAATCTCTCACTTTTTGCTTCGTATGATCCATGATTTATTCGTTTGATGATATGAACATCATGTAGGGTTATTATGAAGTATGTTTATTCACTGTTGACATTTAGAACCCGTATAATCACATACTTTCCATGTATGTCAACTTTAGTCCTTTTATAACATTCTTTCACACGTTCAAACTTTATGACACGTGTCAACACATTATAAGACGTGAATTTTCGAGGTGTTACATCCTCACCCCCTTAAAATAAATCTCGACCCGAGATTTACTGAAATAAATAAGGGTATTTTTCTTTCATCTTGGATTCAACCTCCCACGTGAATTCGGGACCTCTACGGGCATCCCATTTGACCTTTACGATAGGTACATGCTTCGTTCGAAGCTTCTTTACCTGTCGATCCTCAATCGACAAAGGTTTTTCCACAAATTTTAAGCTCTCATCTATATGCACATCTGTATGTGGTATAACCAGTGATTCATCAGCGAAGCACTTTTTCAGATTGAAGATGTGGAACACATTGTGAATTCCATTGAGCTCTTCCGGTAAGTTTAACTTATAGGCGACTGACCCGACACGTTCGATAACCTCGAAAGGTCCTATGTATCTCGGGCTTAGCTTGCCTTTCTTACCAAATCGCATCACCCCCTTCCTGGGCGACACTTTAAGCAACACTTTGTCACCTACTTCGAAGTGAAAAGCTTTACGCATTGGATCTGTGTAACTCTTCTGCCTATCGCAGGAAGCTTTGAGACGGTCACGAATCTGGACAACCTTGTCCATTGTTTCAAAGACTATCTCTGGTCCTGACAATTGGACATCTCCAACTTCTGCCCAACAAATGGGCGATCTACACTTTCTACCGTATAATGCCTCAAAAGGCGCAGCCTTAATGCTGGTATGGTAGCTATTGTTGTAGGAGAATTCGACTTAGGGTAGGTGCTTATCCCAACTACCACCCAAGTCAATCGCACATGCACGTAGCATGTCTTCCAACGTTTGAATAGTACGCTCACTCTGACCGTCTGTCTGAGGATGGTAAGCCGTACTAAAATTCAAACGTGTGCCCAAAGATTGTTGGAAGCTTTTCCAGAAATGAGACGTGTATCTAGTATCTCTGTCAGAGATAATAGACACAGGTATGCCATGTAAAGCTACAATCTTATCCACGTATAACTGGGCTAACATATCGGAGCTATAAGTCTCCTTGATGGGCAAGAAATGTGCTGACTTAGTCAGTCTATCAACTATAACCCATATCGTATCATTGCCTTTCCTTGTCTTCGGCAATTTGGTGATGAAATTCATCGTTACCATCTCCCACTTCCACGTAGGAAGTTCAGGCTGTTGTAGCAAACCTGATGGCTTTTGATGCTCGGCTTTGACTTGCACACATGTCAAGCATTTAGCTACATAGGTGGCTACAGACTTTTTCAGGCCTATCCACCAATAATTTGCCCTTAGATCCTGGTACATCTTATCAGCTCCAGGATGAACGGAATATTTGGAACTATGGGCTTCCTGGAGGATGACATCACGAAGTCCTCCAAAAATTGGAACCCATATTTGTCCATTCATTCTTAGAATCCCGTCCTTGCTAAGTGATAATTGCTCCTCAGTTACTCCTAACTTTTCATTAGGATAGTTAGCTTCCGACACAGCTTCCTTCTGTGCAGCTAACAACCTTTCAATCAAATTATTCTTTACTTCAATGCTCTTGGCATTGATTCGGATGGGTTTCACCCTTTCCTTCCGACTCAAGGCATCGGCGACTACATTCGCCTTACCGGGATGGTATCTGATTTCACAATCATAATCATTTAAAGTTTCCATCCAACGGCGTTTCCTCATGTTTAATTCCTTCTGATTAAACAGATGTTGAAGGCTCTTGTGATCAGAATAGATCACACACTTGATCCCATATAAATAATGCCTCCACAGTTTTAGCGCGAATACAACGGCACCCAATTCCAAGTCATGGGTGGTGTAATTCTTTTCATGCACCTTTAACTGTCGTGAAGCATAGGCAATAACCTTGCCTTTCTGCATAAGCACACACCCCATGCCAGTGTGCGATACATCGCAGTAAACCACGAACTCTTCTATTCCATCTGGCAATGTCAGTACTGGGCGTTGCTCAACTTTTGCTTCAGAATATCAAAGGACTCTTGCTGCTTAGGGCCCCAAATGAACTTTACTTTCTTCTTGGTCAAGGAAGTTAGGGGTGCAGCAATTCTTGAAAAATTTTCGATGAAACGCTGGTAATATCCTGCCAATCCCAGGAAGCTACGAATCTCTGTAGGCGTCTTTGGCTCTTTCCAGTTCATAACTGCTTCAACTTTAGCGGGATCCACTTGGATACCATGCTCACTGACCACATGTCCAAGGAATTGGACTTCTCGAAGCCATAATTCACACTTGGAGAATTTGGCATAGAGCTTCTCCTGATGCAGGAGCTTGAGAATACAGCGAAGGTGTTTCTCATGGTCAGCTTGATTCTTCGAGTAGATAAGAATGTCGTCGATGAAAACGATGATGAATTTATCTAAGTACGGCTTGCAAACCATTCATGAGATCCATGAACGCGGCTGGTGCATTAGTGAGCCCAAAAGGCATCACTAGGAACTCGTAATGACCATAACGAGTCCTAAATGTTGTTTTATGCACGTCTTCATCTCTAACCTTCAGTTGATGATAGCCTGACCTCAAATCAATCTTCGAGAAATAACTTGCCCCTTGTAGCTGATCGAACAAATCGTCGATTCTGGGCAAAGGATACCTATTCTTGATCGTGACCTTATTAAGCTCACGATAATCGATGCACAGACGCATCGATCCGTCCTTCTTCTTGACAAACAGGACTGGCGCTCCACATGGAGACGAACTAGGTTTTATGAAACCTTTAGCTAGCAGTTCATCTAGTTGTGTCCTCAATTCTTTCATCTCCGTTGGAGCCAACCTATAAGGTGCTCTGGCAACTGGTGCTCCTCCGGGGATGATATCAATCCTGAATTCCACTTGCCTATCTGGTGGCAAACCAGGTAGTTCTTCCGGAAAAACTTCCGAGTATTCAGAAATGACAGGGATGTCTTCTATCTTTGTTTTAGGCTCATCAATAATCACTTGTGCCATGTAGATGACACAACCCATCTTTAAACATCTTGAAGCTTTGAGCATAGTCGCTTGCTCAGGTAGCCCATACTGGGTATCTCGCCGAACGGTAAGTGATTCACCAGACGGAGTCTTTATCATTACCTGCTTTTTGTTGCAGACAATTTGGGCCTGGTTATGAGATAACCAGTCCATACCCAAAACTATGTCAAAACTCGCTAACTTAAAAGGAAGTAGGGAGAGAGGAAAAGAGTGGTTCTTAATGGATATAACACATCCATCTAACACAGTTGAGACGGTTTCTATGGTGCCATCTGCCAACTCCACCTCATAATCCACACTTAAGGTTTTGACAGGTAAATTCAGCAATTCACAAAACTTATTATCTACGAACGACTTATCAGCGCCTGAATCAAAAAAGTACTCTTGCAAAGACATCGTTTACAAGGAAAGTACCTATAATAACGTTGTCGTCTAGGACCGCTTCTTTGGCATCCAATCGAAAGACTCTAGCATTAGTCTTCTTGGCCTCCTCGGGCTTCTTGGCGTACTTAGGGCAGTTGGTCTTTATGTGCCCCTTCTCATTGCAATTGTAGCATGTGGCATCCTTAATCTTCCTGCAATCAACAGTCTTGTGCTCCTTAGACTTGCATAACCCACATGCAGGTGATTCAGACTTAGAATTGGACTCAAGTCTGCACTTTCCAAAGTGGCGTCTTTGACAAGTCGTGCACTTTGGCTTTTCCTCTGTTCGCTGACTGTTCCTTCCAGACCCAGACTTCTTAGAACCGGTGTTTCCCTTGTGCTTCTTCTCTGACCCTCGTGAGTTATCATCCTCACGCTTCCTCTTACTTTCTTCATATTTCTTTAGCGATCTCAACCTGACCGCATCTAGAGTAAGGGATAAAGAGAGGTCAGCTGCTGACCTAAATGTAGCAGGTCTTGAAGCCTTAACACTGGCTTTGATTTCTGGGGCTAAACCCCCAATGAAGCGAGCAATTCGCTTGGGCTCTGGTGTTACTAGGTAAGGAACCAGTCTGGACAGGGTATTAAAACTGGTGAGGTAAGCTTGACAATCTAAGTTTGTCATCACCAATGATAAGAAATCAGATTCAATTCTTTCGACCTCATGTTGAGGGCAGTAGTTCTCCATAATGAGAGCCACAAACTGCTCCCATGACATGTTGTAGAGCGGGATCTTCCCAGCAGCTTGAACGAGAGACTTCCACCACGCTAGTGCCTCTCCCTTGAACGATTGGGATACATACTTTACTACATCCCTCTCAGCGCAACCGCTGATGTCAACCACCGTGTCCATTTCATCCAACCAGGTCATACAATCTATTGCTCCTTTCTCCCCAGTGAAGTCCCGGGGTTTGCAGGAAACAAAGTATTTATAGGTACAGGACTTGGTATGCGATTCATTATCGAACACTATCTTCTTGGATGGAACACTGTGTTGACCAGATGAATGTCGATCATCATCTTTCTTTAACTCATCTTTCTTTGAAGGTGGCTTGCTATGAGCCTCTGAATGAGTTTTAGGGACAGACTTGGAGTGGGGTACAGATGAGGCTTTACTATTAGTCTCACTATACTCCCTGAATTGCTCCTCCACAACTTTAGATACAGCTGAATCAATCAATGTACGAAGCTCTCCTCTGGTTATATTAATCCTATCGTTATCATCACGGTTTTCCAAAGGATGACTGTTTATCTCGTCAGAGTCAGCCATGTAGTCTTAGTTGCTACAAAAAGAAAATAAGGGCAAGGTTTATTTAGAAGCCCTTACAGTACTATCGTTCTTAAATGATTTATTAACCATGCTTTTAATACACATTTTAGTTAATTTGTTAAATATAAAAACTGTTCAGGATCTTTATCATAATCCTAAATTATAAGTTAATAATAGCACAAAAGACCTAGTCACGTAGACAAGTTTAATTTATAAGCCATGATTTCAAAGAATCAAGGCATTAAGGTTTGAATCAAAGTTCATTACCTTTTCTTGACAGGGAGTTGTAGGCTACCACTGTCTTTAGTCTCAGAGGACGTTAATCATAGCCCGTGGGCACTTCATCCATAAGGGATGATTACATATATAAGGGGATTTAGAATAACCCAATTAAAAATGACTCGTGTGATTTTTATCGTATCACACTTTGTCAAGCATGTTAATATGCTTTCAGATGTTTAACAAAAATTTGAATCTCTTAAATAGGTTCTACCATCTTGGCCATGTCTATAATGACATTTAGGCTAGGTTTTACTCTTTAGATTCTTTTTAATAATTAACGCAGAACAGTCCTTAATTGGAATGTTAACGAGGATCTGAATCTAATTGTGGAACTACCATCTTGGCCCTGCCTTAAAATGACACATGAGCTAGGTCTTGTCCTTTTTAGATTTTGCCATTTTATTATAATGGTAGATCTTATAGTATAGGAATGATATTTTAAACATAATCGTTCCTTTCAAAATTTAAACAAGTATATGGTTGCCCTAAACGGGACTTCTTAAGAAAATGACTTGCCCATGCAAAGGCTAATCAGAAAAATAATCAAGGAAGTAATTAAAAGACAATGAAACGAATTGGAATTTGTCATATGTTCTTGTCTAGACTCAAGAATGTGCAACTGTGTAGCTGAGATTAAACGCAAAAGGCTAGCGTTTAATTCACTCAGTGTTGGCTCTGATACCAACCTGTCACACCCCGACTTTCCACGTGTCACCGGTGGGCCCGGTGGGGAGTATCGTGACGTGGTTGGCAACATAATAGTCAAACAAGACAATATTTAATATGCACAGGGGAAGCAAAATGTAAGATATCATTCAACCGAATATAATGTTGTAATATCAAATATCACAATAGTCGATTGTTTATCCACAGACGGGTCGAAAATAAAATAGAAACAATAGTTCAACAGACTTTGACATCTAGAGCTTGCGAGACTTGAGTAATGATGTCTGGAGTAGCCAGCCTATTTCGTCTAGCACCTGCACTTAACCTTTTTGGAAAATACGTCAGTTTACACTGGTAAATACAACTCAACTGACTCATTTTGAAAAGAGTTTGTAAATTGGTTTGAATGCACTTCGGCACAAATATCTTTTATAACTTGGGACAATTATTGAAATAATCATGTATACAGTTTTACTTATTTGTCGTCCATCAGGACAGATTAAGTGACACGCCACAGGTATAATGCCCACAGGCTATCATCCTTTAAGTGGATTACCGGCTTCGGTATAATGCCCACAAGGACGATACCTCTGAGTGGATTACCAGTTTTTACATAATGCAACTGTCAGGTGTACGCCTACACCCCGTGCTTAGGTCGTGGCCATTTCTTCAAATGATGCCAAGGATATCCGGGACATGGTCATTTAACCCCCAAAGGTCATACACCAAATAATACATATTAAACAGGTTATGTAAATACATCAATCACAATCCGATTTAAATGACTACATACACCCGACCAAGCGATACTTTTATAGTACCGTATCCCAAACCCGTATAGGGAAATAAGTTAAGAGTATTTACCTGAGCAAAGTATCAATCAAATACAGCAAATGCAAGTACTTTTACTGGGCTCCTAATCTGGAACGAAGGTTTATAATAACCTATTAGATTTCTAACGGGTCCTTAATTAAGCCTTAGCTTAGACCGGTTAGTTTCAATGATACGGTTCGTACGCATTATTAAGCGAAGACCGGATAGAGTGTGATTTAGACCCTACAAGTTCGGAGACTTGCTTAATATGGGTATTTCATACACACTCTGGATTTTGAGATAAAACCGATAAGGTTTGACCCGTTTAGGCTAGTTTATGAAATCTAGTTACATAAACCGAACCGAACGCGTAATAGGCGTAACGGGTATACATATGAGCCATTTACAGGTTTCCTAAGTTAATATGCTTCAAATATGTTGTGACATCAGTAATATGTCTTTTATTATGCCCGAAACGAATTTAAACACAAACTATGCCCCGTAGGGGTAGTTTGGTCATTTAAAAGGTTGTAAAAGAGTTTAAGTATTTACCTGAGTTACAGATCTGATGTAAACATCAAAAATACTTATTTTACTAAGTTATAACAGTAGATTAAAGTATATATGTGAAATTTATCAATTATAACCAAACTATGCACCGTAGGGGCATTTTGGTAATTTCACATAAGCCGAAAAGCTCAAATCTGAAGTCTGAGTTTATCAACCCTTGCTTACTGTTAAAATACTGTAATTTTCGTCATATATCAGTAGGTATCAGCCTTGGTATGTTTAAAATAGTTTTAGTACATACTATGCGTTAAAAACGCTTAAAAAGGCGATTAGAAGTCGTTTCCGGGTTCGATACTTAAATCTGATATTTTTATATTTACAGAAGGCTTAAAATAATTTATTTATCATATGGGATCAGTAGCAAAAGGTTTGGAGTCGTTTGGATATGTAAAACTCATTTTATGGCCCGTTAGGGCAAAACCGACAATTACCGGATTAAGCCTACGACTACTAGTTATGCTCAGCCTAAAATTTATTAAAAATCTTTAAAAATCCAAAAATAATATATTACATCAGTGGGTAAAATATTTGATATTAAAAAGTAGGCTTAACTAGGCTATACGCTAATTACGCCGTTTTATTAACATAAAGCTTTAATTTTACGCTAACGAGCATAACTCTTATTCTACACCTCAAACTGATGTCAAACTTTGCATACAAGTCTATATATTAGTATTTAAAGTTTCTACTCTTTTACATTTCCAAAAATCACGTTTTAAGGTAATAAGGGCATAATGGTCAACATATGAGCAATTAACGGAATCATGCATATTAATTGGATAACTAATGATCCGAGGTGTATAATCACAGAGGGTTATACTAGCATGTAACCTGATCCAAATAAATCTCTAAGGAATTTCTAAAACATGCCATAACGGGTCAGAACTGAAAGTCAAAGTATAAGTCAAACTATGCGACTTTCGGTTCCGAACCGGGTCTAAACAGGAAATTGTCGGGTTGAACATGTTTAGACATGTTCTTACACTTATTACCAAGTTATAACAATGATCAAACAGGTTGTATATGTTCTACATTGTTAATTATGCATAAATTAGAATTTACACATTTTGTTGACTTTTTAAATACAAGTTTGACCTGACATTTGACCTAGTTAGATTGGGAATCAGGGGGAACCCTTTTGAGGGTTTATTACCCACATAATTACCAACTTGTAACTACTTTTAATTCGAGATATGACTGAGCCATTGTTGACTAATCTCGAAGTCAAACCGTAATTACGACGGTTTGACTTTTAGCTAAATAACTAAGCTAAACTTAATCGAGGAAGGTCAAGGGTACTTACAAGGGTCCTATGCACGAGTAGGGATGTCTTGGATCTGCTCCTAAGCTCCAGAAATGCTCCACAATTGCAGATGAAGATGTGAAGAACAATGGTTGCAACCTTGGTCCTTTTATAGTGAATTTCCCACCACAAATTGTTGACACATGGTTCTACTAGTGACCACAACTGATCAACACATGTCCCTAGTGTTCTAGGAGGCACTTAGGGGTCGCACATGAAGTGAAACATCCGTTTTGGGTCGAGTTTTCACGTAAACAGGCTGTTGTTTGCATATTCTGTGTCTGGGCGTCGGACGCGGCCCGCGTAAAGGTTAAGCATCCTTTACGCGGGCCGCATGAGCCTTAAAAATCAGAATTTCCATTTTCTTGTTTTTGCAACTTGTCCCTTGGCTTCACGAAAGGTCAACTAAGCTTATATATTGCAATTTGACCCCTTAGTATTTACCTACAAGGGCTTTAAGACTTGTACCCACTTTGCCAAGTCCCTGGACACTTCCGGTTAACCCGAAAAGTCATAACTTTCAATGTTAACGCTTTAACCCCTCGCACACAAATTTGATCATAACTTTCTCATACGATATCGAAACTTTATGAAATTCATATCGCGCATTCTAGTGAGCATAATTATCAGTTACAAAGCTTCGGGTTTGTCAAAAGGTCACTCAGAGGTATAACTTAAACATGGTGACACATTTAACCCCTGTAGTTTGTAATCTCTCACTTTTTGCTTCGTATGATCCATGATTTATTCGTTTGATGATATGAACATCATGTAGGGTTATTATGAAGTATGTTTATTCACTGTTGACATTTAGAACCCGTATAATCACATACTTTCCATGTTTGTCAACTTTAGTCCTTTTATAACATTCTTTCACACATTCAAACTTTATGACACGTGTCAACACATTATAGGACGTGAATTTTTGAGGTGTTACAATTGAGAATATGGCAAGGTTACTTAGAGTTTTTTACATATGCTCGGGGTTAAAAATAAATATAAAGAAATCTTTGTTGTTTGGTATTGGAGTTGACGGCGAAGATGCGAGTGATATGGCGAGAATTTTGGGTTGTAGAGTTGGGCAGTTCCATTTGATTATTTGGGGATTAAAGTTGGTGCGAACATGAATAACAGTTGCCATTGGGATCCGGTTATCGATACGGTTAAAAGACGGTTAGCTTCTTGGAAGTCCAATTCGTTATCCATGGGTAGAAGGCTAACCTTGATTAAATCGGTGCTGGCTAGTTTACCAGTGTACTACTTTTCTTTATACAAAGCCCCTAATAAAGTGACGGATCAAATGGAAAAGTTGATGAGAAACTTTATGTGGGCAGGCTCGAGTGAAGATAAGAAAGTGAGCTGGGTTGCATGGGATACAGTGACAAAATCTAAGAAAAATGGTGGTTTGGGAATAACGAGATTAAAAGATGTTAATTTTGCTCTTTTGGCCAAATGGGCTTGGAGATTTAAAACTCAAAAGGATAGTATATGGCGTAAAGTGGTGGAGATGGTGCACGGGGGGAGGGGTAGGTGGGATTTCATGCCACTGAATCGTCGTTTAAAAGGGTGCTGGAATTCTATTGTTAAGGTGCTAGCGAGGCGGTCCTTTAATGGGAAAAGTTTCAATTCGTTTTTAAGGGCGAGGGTTGGGAATGGCTTGACGGTTAACTTCTGGAAGGATTTATGGGTTGGGTCGACAGTTCTAAAAAATCGGTGGCGTAGACTGTATAATTTGGAGCGACATAAAGACTGCACGGTTGCGGATAGGTTGTGGCACTTTGATGACAGTATAAGGTTAGTTACGTATTGGAAAAGAGGAATCTCAACCGTAGAGGAGATATTCGAGATGCAGGATGTTCTCTTTCTTCTTAAAAATGTTTCGTTGTCAGGTTCCAAAGATAATTGGTCATGGGGTGAGGATGTCAAAGATGCTTTCTCTGTGGCGATGGTGAAACAATTGATTCGAGATGAAGAAGAGGTCCGCCGTGAGCAGCTAATGCAATGGGAATCTTGGATTCCGATCAAAATACATATTTTTGTTTGGAGAGCTGAGATGGATCGTATCCCTACTAAAGCGGCTCTAATTAGAAGACGGATAAATATTCAAGATGGTTCGTGTAGTTTGTGCGACTCAGGGGATGAGGATGTGATGCATCTGTTCACAGGGTGCGGATTTTCGTTCGGAGTTTGGTCAGCAGTGGGTCAACGGTGCAAAGTTATGCCTATAATGACTTTTGATTTTAAGGATGCGTTGGGCATTCATGAGCAAGTTACAGGAGGTAAGTGGGCTAAAAAAGTGATTAGAGGGGTTGTTATGGCTACCTGTTGGGCGATATGGAAAGCTCGGAACGCTAAAGTTTTCCGGGGGTCAAGTTCGAAGGTTGTAGACGTTGTGGCGATGATTAAGTCTTGGTCTTCTTTGTGGTTAAAAGGTAGGACTAAAGTTGCTGATTTTGTTTGGAAGGAATGGGTTCTTAATCCATTGTATATGTTGTAAGTGCCTTTTTGGCGGCCCTTGCTTCGAGGGCGCGCCCGTTTTTCTATTGAAGTTTACTGTTCAATTTTTTTTTTACTTATTGTTGTTTTAAGACATCTCACATTGATTATTTACTTTTCGTTATTTTCGTGGTACCAATTTTAACTACGTTATATGAGATAATTCGTATTGATAATGACCATTTAACTAGTTTTTCTTTGATTTTTTTCTTAATTTGAAAGTTTATTATGTGTTACTTCGAAATCAAATATTCCTTATCTTACAAAAAAAGGTCTTTTATTTCACTATTAAGAAAAAAAGATGATGCATTACACTAAGGGGCTGTTTGGTAGCCTCTGAATGGTCATTAAGAGGCTACCTCTTAATGGAACCATTAAGAATTTTACCAATGAGAAGGTAGAAGAATGTGACATGTGATGATTCACCATTCAGAGGTTACCTCTTAACCATTCAGACTTGAGGTTACCTCTTATTCATTCAGAGGTTTTAAACCATTAAGATGTAGCATCTGAATGGTCATTAAGAGGCTACCAAACAGCCCCTAAGAAAAAAAGATGATGCATTACACTAAACAATAGATCTTAACTATTAAAGTTATCCTTATGGTTCTCTCCTTGAAGTTGGTTGTATATTAACACTTTTATTGGTGTGTATATGTATATGTATGTATATCAGAGGTGACAATTCTTAACATAATTCGAAACCCAACTCGAACCCGACATGAATAAAAATAGGCTTTGGGTTAGTTAACACGACATGTATCTTAAATGGGTCGGAGTTTGGGATGACCAACATAAAAACAAGTTGATCCGTTAATCCGTTCAAGTATTAAAAAAAGACCTTTATAAGGGGGGAGGGGGCGGTCCGTTATGGACTCCCCATAACGAGTGATAGTATCACTAACACCGCCGCCACCACTTTGGTAACGAGTGATAGGAATAACTCGTTGTTTATATAACGCGTTGAATAATTGTTGAGGAATGTGTATGACTTGTACATTGTGTATTAATACTTGTACATTGGAATCCCATCACTAGTGATGACCACCCCCACTATATTTTTGTCACTAGTGATAGAATATTGGGTGATGACATGGCATGATTTGATTGGATATTAGGAGTGATAGAATTCTATCACTAGTAACCATCCCCTCCCCTAATTCATTTCTCTGAAGACAAACTTTTAATTTCAATCAATTTTCCAGAAAAAAACTACTCATATTACAACCCAACAACCTGATTATAACTCGGCAACATTTATGACTCATTTAAAAAATAGGTTAAATGGATCGTGTTTCGGTTGACCTGAATTTATATGGTTGCCGGTTAATTCTAAATCCTTGACACGAACAATAACATAGGTTAGATTCGGATTACACATTTCAACCCGCCAATTCATAACCAACAACTCATCAGCCCGACAACCCTCTAAATCTTCATATATTTTTTTTGAACGGGAAGGAACGACGTGCCAACCACCGTGACACCGGACGCTGTGGCCAAGGTCGACTACTCGACCGCCGCCAGCCCCTTGGCTCACCACAGATGCGCGGAAACCCGAACTCCACCCGCCCGAAGGCACGACAGTGGAATAATCGGTAAAAACCTCGTCTCCCATCAAAGTCGAACCGGTGCCACCCGTATTCGCTCTTCACTCACCTGGATGCCGTAGAAAATAGTAAGGAGAGTGAGAATTACACCTGCGGCACAAGAGACACCAATTCTTTCCGCAACCAATCCGGCAAATCTTCATATATAATTAATAATAGACCCTTCAGTCGCTATGGTTAAAAGGAGGCTACATCTCTTTAATACCAGAGCCACCTTCAGCAATGTGTATGCACGTTTCTCCAGACCAATAATCTCTGAACACAGATTACTACTTACTCCTCATCCTAACTTGCACTCATGCAATACAAATTTGTACACTGATCTATCTTTATCGGCTCCATCCATAATATCTCCAACATTTATTGAACAATAGCATTGAAAACTGTGAATAATGAAACTTTTAGCTGTTAGATCTTGTTTAATGTACGATCATGCTCCCTGCCCCCCCCCCCCCCCCCCCCCCTCTCCCTGAAACACTACAAATTTCCCTCTTATCTTTGCCTTGAATTATAATAAAAACAGAGCTGACACTTGAGCCTTCATTACACGTTCATAACTTCACCAATTATTCTGTTTCAAATCGAATTCATACTTTGTTTTGAGCTAATTTTAGTGGGTAGTTTAGTTTATGCGATTTCATCAACACCATTTTGTGGATTTGTTCTTCAATCATTGTTGTTTCATGTGCTCTGTTTTTCGGCTTTCAAGAATCTGGTTTCATTTGTTTTTATAAATTTGTTGGGAATCTTGCAATAGAGTTAAAAACAGTTAGATTATTCTAGTTTTAGTTTAGTTTAGTTTTGTTCTTCTAACTTCTGTTCTGTTCAGAATAGAATCCCCTGTTTTTGCTCTGTTTTTTGCTCTGTTTTTGGGTGAATAGAAAGAAAATTGGTGAATGGGTATGATTAGTGCAAATGGGGTTGTTGTGATTGTGATTTTGAGTTTGATTGGAATGTGTGTTAATGGAGAAGAAGGTGAATATGAAGGTGTAGAAGGTGGAGCTCCAATGGTGAAAACAGAGCAAGATGCTCTGTACTCTGCTATTCAAGGGTTTGTGGGTGCAGGGTGGAATGGGTCGGATCTTTATCCGGATCCTTGTGGCTGGACTCCAATTCAGGTACTCTCATGTTTGACTTTTTTATACTCCACTTTGACTTTATAGACATCATTTACCCATCTTAATGAGTAATAAAAATGTTGTTATGAATAAACATATATGGGTTCATATATGGTAGAAATAGAGTTCTAAACACTAGAAGTCTTTGAAAATTTTGAATTTTCAACTACTATCTTGACTTTGTTACTCAATAGTAAAATGTGTTTAAGATGTCTTTAATATTTACATAAACTAACCTGTCCGTTTACAATTTATTCGAAATTACCTTGCTAAAAACTCGAATATAATTAGTTTATAAGCTTAGCTTAAGCTTTATATATCTAGAGTGATTGGCTCGAGGTCAAATTCTAAACAAGCCTACTATTATACATATAATTAAATATATTACTGTTTACATATATTTTTAACATAATATAAATTACATAGCAAATATCATTATATATAGGTAACATAAATTTTTTTCTAAATATGCTAATGCTATATAGGGGAAGGTTCAAATGAAAACCACTATTTATTGTGAAAACTCGAAAACTAATTAAAAAAGCCAAAAAAACATACCAATTTTTTTTTTTTTTTTGCATAATAATTTTCGCAGGTTTTTTAATATAAAAAAAAAATTTCAAAAAAATTTTTTTTTTTTTGTGTAGTGCACATGTGTAATACTACACATGTGTATGTGGACTACACATGTGTATTATTACACATGTGTAATACAAATTTTTTTTTTTTTTTAAATTTTTTTTATATATAAAAACCTGCGATTTTTATAAAAAAAATTGAAAAAAAAAAATTTTTGTGTGTTTTTTAGGCTTTTTTTAGTTAGTTTTCGAGTTTTCACAATAAAAGTGGTTTTCATTTGAACCATCCCCATGCTATATATTTATTTATATAATAATAATAATAGCGGGGAATTATAGAGAGAAAACCTACGTAAGTTGAAAAAACTTAGGAATCCTTTGTAAAAACTTTATGTAACAATCTTTTTTTTTTCTAAAAAAATTAGGGCATGTAATATACATGTTTTGAACATTTTGAGCCAAAAAAAAAACAAACAAACAAAAAAACGCCGAGTCGTTTTTTGAAATAAAAGTTTAAAATAAAGTTTAAAATTCTGTGTAACATGTTACGTATGCCCAAAAAACCATATAACATACAAATATTCAAATTTTTTCTTAAAAGAATCTTGTTGGCGCCTTTTTATATTTTTTTGGCCCAAAATGTTGGAAAACATATATATATATTACATGCTCTATTTTTTTTACTAAAAAAAGTTTGTTACATAAGGTTTTTAGAGTTTTCTTACCTCAAGTGGGTTTTATTTCTAACCCTCCCTAATAATAATTATGGTTGCATTAACAATAAATATGCATACAAATAGAAAAATATATAATGATTAAATTATGAATAATAATAAATGAGTTTAGTTTCTTCAAGCTTGTCTGAGCTCAAGTGTAGCTTGCTTACATGCAAATTGTTTGTACAATATGCCATTTTAGGTATCAACCATTAGGTGACCAAAAACTTGTATGTTTTGTGTGTTATTTAAATTTTCATGCACAGAAGTTGTAGTAGAAACTTATCTTGTATGAGAAAATGACGTGACAATTATATGTTACTGAGAATTATTTGACAAAATTCTGACCTTTACTCTTTATTCTTTTGTTTTATAGGGTGTTTCTTGTGATATTTTTGATGGATTTTGGTACGTGACAGACTTAAACATTGGCTCCATCCATGATAACTCCCTTACATGTGCTCCAGATGCTAGATTTAGTCCCCATTTGTTCCAACTCAAATACCTAAAATCGCTAGCATTTTTCGATTGTTTTTCCACCCCACCGAATGCATTTCATTCTGGAAACTGGTCTGCGTTTTCGGGTAGTCTAGAGTCTCTAGAGTTCCGGTCAAACCTTGGTCTGACCGAACCCATTCCAGCCACTTTTGGTCAACTCGAAAGGCTTCAATCATTAGTGCTAATCGAAAATGGATTATCTGGTGGATTACCGGACAACATTGGTAACTTGAGACGTTTAAAAAGACTGGTTTTATCGGGGAATCGGTTCATGGGCAAAATCGGAGATAGTTATGGTTATTTAAGTGAGTTATTGATCATGGATTTGAGTAGAAACTCATTATATGGGAGATTACCTTTGACTTTTGGAGGGTTGACTTCTCTCTTGAAGCTAGACTTGAGTGAAAACCAATTAGAAGGGAATATTCCAAGTGAGATTAGCAATTTGAAGAATCTAACACTATTGGATCTTAGTAACAACAACTTTTCTGGTGGGTTGACTAAGTCAATACAAGAAATGAGTTCATTACAAGAGTTGGTTTTGTCAAGAAACCCTATAGGTGGTGATCTCATTAATATTGAGTGGCAAAATCTTCAAGGGCTTGAGGTTTTGGATCTTTCAAGCACACGGTTGACGGGTGGGGTCCCGGAATCCTTTTCTCGGATGAAAAGGCTAAGATTTTTGGGTCTTAATTGCAATAATCTCTCAGGAAATATTACACCAAAATTGGCCGAACTACCCCATTTGAGTTCGTTATATGTATATGGAAACAACCTTACGGGAGAGCTCAAATTCACTCAAGGGTTTTATGTTAAAATGGGAAGGCGATTTGGGGCTTGGAATAACTCGAACTTGTGTTTCCCAATTGGTTTGATGCCAATGAGATTTGGCCCGTTTGGGGTAAAGGCATGTCAAGAAGTCACGTTAAGTGAGGTTAGTCTTGGTGATTCTGGTTTGAAGTTGGGTAGTGAGAATCGAAATCTTGATCTTGATTATCATTACCCAACTTCTTATAGCTTCTCTAAAAACAAGTTCAATAGGATCTGTCTGATTTGGTATGTGTTTACGACAATTATGCTCTTCATGTAATGATTACTAATCTTATAATGTAATATGAACCCGCTTTTAACATGAGTTAGGGTATGGCCGAACTATTTTTAGGTGCCATGACCGACGTCTATGATCCTCTACTTGTCATGGGCCGGTTAATAGACAACTTGTTGTCCGGTGCGACACTTACTTTGTAGATGCTAACATCACATAATACTTTGTGAATCAAACAAAATTATATGTGGATGTAGGTGTGTATGGGGTGTGAAAAAGTGTTTGCATTTGTGTGGATCTAATGGGAATAGAATGAGCCATGGGTGGGAAAATTCACATTCCTGTAGGAATTATTAGAATGTAGCTAGAGGCTATAGGTGGTGGAGTTTAATGCAATGTGTGGCTACATCTACACGTTAACATTTGTGTTGGTTTCTGGACCATTTAGGCATGTGAAGAAGTTGTCAAATATAAATGCACTTTATTTCGAAAAACACTTTTTGATAATTGATAGCAAAATAAGAAATAATCGGAGCTGTAATTTATAAAGTTGGGTTTTTTCTCGAATCGGTGTATATGTATTATTGCCTAGTGGATATGGATATGATCGGTTGGTTTCGCTGGTGGTACAATAATACTCCAATAGTTTGTCAGTGATCCAAATTTACGTTAAAAAAACCACAAACATCAAAATCAAAGGTAAACATGTAGTGAGAGAGAAAATGAATAGCTCAAGCTTTATATAAACTATATCAGACTTTCAATAATTTTGCTAGCTAAATAGATGTTAGCAAAAAAAAAAAAAAAAATAACCACATCGACATTCTTGTCGTTCATTGATATGAACGAGCTGCAAAACAGAACCACGCCCAATGGCGAGGAATGGTAAGAACACCAACACATGGTCAAAAACGGTGAAAAACCACCCTTTTTGAAGATCGTCTTATAAACCTTTTGTTTTAAAATTATTGTTTTTTAGTTTACAAAACACATATTCTAAAAGTATCAACTAGGACTTAAATAGTAAAATAGAAACTAAATTGTAAAAACCCAAAAATAAAAGTTTTAATAAATAACATTCATTTTGTAGACAATTAACCCTATTCAAAAGGCAATTCATTTAAAACATTTGTACTAAGGCCGGAGGGTGTGGGGGCGCCATAGGTGAGGCGCTAGCATGGTAACGAGAAGGTTAAAGTGTTCAGGTGGGGCCCACAACTTGTAAACCAATCAAAAAAAATTTTTTTAATTTTGTTTAATAGGGGGCTCCATCCACACCCTACAAATTAAAAGGGGGCTCCATGGCTGACATAGATCCTACGTGGACTTGATAAAGCCCCATGAGGCTCCAACCACACCCTATAGCCTAACAGGAACAATATATATTTGAATGAAGTAAATGGTATTGATTGCAGGGCCGTTCCAATGTTTTTGTAAACTCTAAGCGGACTACGAAATAGAGGCCCTTTTGCAAAACATACAGAGATTAATAGAAAAATTATCTGCTAAAGTTAACCTACGTTTAGTAATTAGCCCTAATTTTGCCCATAAATATTCTCCTTCAATCCCGACAGACCCGACGCCATTAGTGATTACCGTTAGTGATAGCCGATAACCTAGAAAATCGAACGAGCAGGTTGCTATAGGAGGTAGGAATGATAACTGCGGCTCAATTTTAGGGATTTTTTGCGCTAATTCACGGAATTCGGATGAGGCCGAGTGGTAGATGGTTGCTACAGACTGAAGTTATGTATGTGGTTTAATTTTGAAACTAGGTCTTGAATGTGGGGATTTATTTCCTAAACAGTTTTTATCTGTGTAACTTTATTAAAAAAAAAACATCGTTAATTTCGTTTTTTATTTGAGTCTGGACGAGGAATATCGTCTGGACGAGGAATAGATAAAACTTGAATGTGGGCATTTTTTTTCCTAAACAGTTTCTATCTCATCATAACCACTCATTCACTCAACAAAATAGATAAAACTTGAAAATATATTCGTTTGGACGAGGAATATCGTCATTTTTTGAATTTGAAACTTTATAATATGTTTGTTTGAGTTTTTAGATTTTTTTTAATTTTTTAGAATTTTTTGATTTATTAGATTTTTTTTGATTTTTTTTTATTTTTATGATTTTTTTTTATTTTTTAGAATTTTCTTGATTTTTTAGAATTTTTATGATTTTTTTTTTGGTTTTTTAGAATTTTTTGATTTTTTAGAATTTTTTTGACTTTTAGAATTTTTTTTATTTTTAAGATTTTTTTTGGATTTTGTTAAAATTTTTTTTACATTTTTTTGATTTTTTAGAATTTTTTTTATTTTTAGAATTCTTTTTTATTTTTATGATTTATTTTTAGATTTTTTTTTATTTTTTAGAATTGGATCAAAATGGCAATTGAAAAGATTTAAAATGAAAATCTCCAAAATACCCCTGGTTAAAAATGGGGATTTTAGATGGAGTTAGGGTATGTGATCAAAATGGCAATAAAAGGGAAAAGTCAGGGACCCAGAGGCGAAAAAAATTTTATTTGGACTAAAATGTCAAATTTGAACAAACCCCAGGGACTAAAATGGCAATTAACTCAATGTACAAATTACATAAACAAACAATAGTAAAAATTATTGATAAAAGTACTTTACGGTGATATTTACAGTCATTTCTAGTATTTAGTTGTTAAACAATCAGATATTTAATACAGAATCAATTATAAATAAAGAACTGTAAAAAATTCACATACATTTATACGCAATACATGAGAGGTGATTACATTGAGTAAATAAGAGAAATAAGAAGGGTGATAAAACTTTCTTACAAACTAAAACATATATGAATCACGGTTGACACCTATGTCAAGAGTTGTTAAGGTACAACTCTTTAGAGAAAGAGGGTCATGCATGTTTGCAT